>CM074722.1:367824586-368191751 GCA_037306005.1 Rhinophrynus dorsalis | reverse complement strand
TAGAGAGAGAGAGAGAGAGAGAGAGAGAGAGGGACACGGTGTTGGGGAGAGAGAGAGAGAGAGAGAGAGAGAGAGAGAGAGACACGGTGTTGGGGAGAGAGAGAGAGAGAGAGAGGACACGGTGTTGGGGAGAGAGAGAGAGAGAGAGAGAGAGAGAGAGACACGGTGTTGGGGAGAGAGAGAGAGAGAGAGAGGACACGGTGTTGGGGAGAGAGAGAGAGAGAGAGGGACACGGTGTTGGGGAGAGAGAGAGAGAGAGGGACACGGTGTTGGGGAGAGAGAGAGAGAGAGAGAGGGACACGGTGTTGGGGAGAGAGAGAGAGAGAGAGGGACACGGTGTTGGGGAGAGAGAGAGAGAGAGGGACACGGTGTTGGGAGAGAGAGAGAGAGAGGGACACGGTGTTGGGGAGAGAGAGAGAGAGAGAGAGGGACACGGTGTTGGGGAGAGAGAGAGAGAGAGAGGGACACGGTGTTGGGAGAGAGAGAGAGAGAGAGGACACCGTGTTGGGGAGAGAGAGAGAGAGAGAGGGACACCGGTGTTGGGAGAGAGAGAGAGAGAGAGAGAGGGGACACCGTGTTGGGGAGAGAGAGAGAGAGAGAGAGGGACACCGTGTTGGGGAGAGAGAGAGAGAGAGAGGGACACGGTGTTGGGGAGAGAGAGAGAGAGGGAGGGACACGGTGTTGGGAGAGAGAGAGAGAGAGAGAGAGGGACACGGTGTTGGGGAGAGAGAGAGAGAGAGAGAGGGACACGGTGTTGGGGAGAGAGAGAGAGGGACACGGTGTTGGGGAGAGAGAGAGAGGGACACAGTGTTGGGGAGAGAGAGAGAGAGAGGGGGACACGGAGTTGGAGAGAGAGAGAGAGAGGGACACGGTGTTGGAGAGAGAGAGAGAGAGGGACACCGTGTTGGAGAGAGAGAGAGAGAGAGAGAGAGAGAGAGAGAGAGAGAGAGGGGGGGGGGGACACCGTGTTGGAGAGAGAGAGAGAGAGAGAGGGACACAGTGTTGGAGAGAGAGAGAGAGAGACACCGTGTTGGAGAGAGAGAGAGAGAGACACCGTGTTGGAGAGAGAGAGAGAGACACCGTGTTGGAGAGAGAGAGAGAGAGAGAGGGGACGTGTTGGAGAGAGAGAGAGAGAGAGGGACACGGTGGAGAGAGAGAGAGAGAGAGAGAGACACGGTGTTGGGGAGAGAGAGAGAGAGAGAGAGAGAGAGAGAGGGACACGGTGTTGGGGAGAGAGAGAGAGGGACACGGTGTTGGGAGAGAGAGAGAGGGGCACGGTGTTGGAGAGAGAGAGAGAGAGAGAGAGAGGGACACGTGTTGGGGAGAGAGAGAGAGAGAGAGAGAGAGAGAGAGGGACACGCGTTGGGGAGAGAGAGAGAGAGAGAGAGAGAGAGGGACACGGTGTTGGGGAGAGAGAGAGAGAGAGAGAGAGGGACACGGTGTTGGGGAGAGAGAGAGGGACACGGGGGGGAGAGAGAGAGGGACACGGGGGGAGAGAGAGGGACACGGGGGGGAGAGAGAGGGACACGGGGGGGGAGAGAGAGGGACACGGGGGGGAGAGAGGGACACGGGGGGGAGAGAGGGACACGGGGGGGGAGAGGGACACGGGGGGGAGAGAGAGGGACACGGGGGGGGAGAGAGAGGGACACGGGGGGGAGAGAGAGGGACACGGGGGGGAGAGAGGGGGACACGGGGGGGGAGAGAGAGGGACACGGGGGGAAAGAGAGGGACACGGGGGGAAAGAGAGGGACACGGGGGAAAGAGAGGGACACGGGGGGGAAAGAGAGGGACACGGGGGGAGAGAGAGGGACACGGGGGGAGAGAGAGGGACACGGGGGGAGAGAGAGGGACACGGGGGGAGAGAGAGGGACACGGGGGGGAGAGAGGGACACGGGGGGGAGAGAGGGACACGGGGGGGGAGAGAGGGACACGGGGGGGGGAGAGAGGGACACGGGGGGGGGAGAGAGGGACACGGGGGGGGGAGAGAGAGGGACACGGGGGGGGGAGAGAGGGACACGGGGGGGAGAGAGGGACACGGGGGGGAGAGAGGGACACGGGGGGGGAGAGAGGGACACGGGGGGGAGAGAGGGACACGGGGGGGGAGAGAGGGACACGGGGGGGGAGAGAGGGACACGGGGGGGGGGAGAGAGGGACACGGGGGGAGAGAGAGGGACACGGGAGGGTTGAGTGAGAGAGAGAGGGACAAGGGAGGGTTGAGTGAGAGAGAGAGGGACAAGGGAGGGTTGAGTGAGAGAGGGAGACAAGGGAGGGTTGAGAGAGAGAGGACATTGAAATGGTAAATGCATCCTTCAACACGACCACCCCTTACCTTGTCAAGGCCATCTTAAATCTTGATCCAGAGTTCTTGGAGTGTTAACCCAGAGTACCAAAGGGGTAAGAACTGCTTTACCACTCAGAGGAATAATAACATGCAACACATCTTTTGCAACACACCCCGCCCCACCAAGAGATCTGTATAGGACTGGACAGGGGACCAGTACTCAGACAGCCTTTGCAGGAGGCTGGTTCCTGCAGACAGCAGTTGAAATGAATTTGCATAATTCCTCCCTAACACTGTCTCCTAGTGAGAGGACCATTATTCCGGGTTCTTCTAACCCCCAAGAGGGCTTAAATGATCATTATTAGGCTTATGGCAATTTATACAAGAGAGATTTTAGCTGTTTCTCCACATATGCAAGTACCATGTGTGGCAAATGGTGGCACAGTAGTGTGGATACAGAAAAAAGGGTATTTTTATACTCACAATAAATCATTTTATTTTTAAGTAAAGTGTAGTATATTTACCTTAACCAGGAGGCAGGGCACTCAAATGTAAATCAATGGCAATTTTTGTTCTCCCCCTATAGAGCAGATAGTTTGTCCCAAAATTGCTGAATTCAGCCCACAGCTTCTTCTGAAGAAACCCTGTGCATCTTCACACTGACTCCCCTCCTCACCTGTCTTGCTGTATCTTGGCCATGTATTCTTAGGGGAAGTAAGCCAGGTGCTGCGGTGATGCTGACGCTGTCTTTGCCGTGGCCTGCAGAAGGACAAGACAAAAACACTAGCGACACAGTGTTTTGAGAGAGCATTATAGCGGAGATGCACAGAGATACTGTAAGGTTGAAATCAATGAGGCTGATTTGTATTAAGGACTTTAGTAATTCTGATGAAAAAACAACTGCACTGTAGGGGACAAATAAAAATTGGAATTTTTGTACTCACAGATAAATCTTTTTTCTCTTCTTTAGTTCATTGTGGGATTCAGGGACAGTACTGTTATAGTTCCCAGCACCTGAAGGTGGGACACTACAAAGCCTGACTCTGAAATTATTTGAATATTTGGTTAAAAAAAAAAAAAAAAAAGAAGGTTGATCAGTATATTATACTGAATAATCACCACCTTTAAAAAGGTGATGATGTAAGAATAAAATGCGGTTATAAGCAATGACTCACAATGTAGTCTAAGAATTCAGTCGATTACATAGAATAACCAATTAAATAATCTACAGAATTCTCGATAAAAGAAATATTCAGAACTTGCACCTCTACTACCATAGTTTCACAGTGAGAAAAGCTCCAGTCTGTGCGGGGCGTGTGGTCAAGTCCCCACTACTGGTTCTCTGATTGGCTGCAGGCAATATTTAAACTCTGCCTGGCCCTACTATGTTGTTGCCCATTCCACAAACTTTGTTGGCTGTATCCTGAGTATTATATCTGTTTTGACCGCTTGGCTTTCTGACTCCAGCTTGGACGACCACTACATATATCTGTTTGACCTCCTGGCTTTTGACTCCAGCTTGGCTGACCATTCTATAACTGTTCCACCTCCTGGCTTCCTGACTATGGCTTGTATAGACTTCCCCCCTTCCATTTGCGGATCTTGTCATGTCCTCTGGCCTGGTTGTAACTGTTCCCAGTTACTCCCATCCTGATTGCACCCCGGCTCAGCTGGGGTGGAACAATCCAGTTTCGTGACCAGCACCTTTAACCAGCTTCAGCTGTAGTAAGGGAGTATCTGGCACACCTTCTCCACACACAAGCTTCGTTCCCCATCTCCGCACCCCAACTACTAAACCAGTGCCTGGACTACGTGGGTCTGTATACCCCATGTAGTGACACAAACACTACTTGGGTGCTCTCTTGATCTATTTAGCAGTTAAGAATACAACACCATGCAGTGTTAATTATCTTGAGGCATTTAATAGACTTGGGAAATAAAACAGCAGTGCCTCACTTGCTGGTGGAAATTGGAACTGTAATACACCTGCTCACACATTCCCTGCATAGCTTTGTGTGTCCTACAATAGATAGATGGGTCTCGTGTAGAAGTGCTATTTGTGTATCAAGTCTTAAGATGGGTGAGAATAATTTTGCACTTGGGAAGATTATGAATACCCTACACTAAAAAAAAAAAAGAAAAAAAAAAAAAGAAAAACACGTTAAGTCAGTGGGACCTGATGAAGAAAGGATCATCTAGATTAATAGTGGTGAATACAATAAACAGTAAGCGCAAATACTATATAATAATTCGCTATAAATGTCGCAACGCAGTCATGCGCAGTAGAGAGAGCTGTACACTGCAGTCATGTGCAGTAGAGACTGCCCGTGCCTCAGCCGATATGGAGCGGGGCACTCCGAATTCAGATCGGAGTTCTCTTTGCGCACCTTCCTGGGACCACTTGGTCCCAGGAAGGTGCTCAGAGAGGGCTATGTTCTGAATTTAGATCGCCTCGCTCCGTATCAGCCATGGTGAGTTTAGGCAGTCAGTACTGTGCATGACTGCAACGCCGCCAGTGCTGGTCGTGTACACAGGTTTTAAAACTAGTACATACATAAATTGCCGGTGTCCTCTCCAACGAGGAGGAACTGACCAAAAATGAGGAAGCGAAAAGAATCAAAGAGAGGAGAGAAAAGGGGGGTGGAAGGTGGAGAAGGGACAAATCAACATGGGCCAAAACAATATAAATGTTTGGAATAGAGTAACATTCCAAAACTTTAATAAAAGAATTGTGTAGTTCTATTTAGTACTAAACCCACAAAACAAGCTTAGATATGTCAAACATTTGTAAATTACATATGAGCTCGGAATTGTCAAACAGGCATTGGTCAACTGGGGGATGTGTACACAAAGTGTTTGAATCATGGTGTGTTAAATGGGACAGAAGTAATGCATGGAGTACCATTTTCTAGAAGTATAGGAGATCCAGTAGTACAAGTCTTATGCAGCAGATGCATATAGTTCAACAGAAAGAGGACCAAAAAAGAGCTCTGATGTCCAAGAAGGGGATACAAATATTCCACAAATAACCAGAATTAGGGATGTGTAACACATTGAATGACGTGGGATGCATGTTTCCAAAGGAGATTTCAGATCGGTACACAATCCAAATGGTCATCCACAGAGGAACATGAACACATCAGGAGATTAGCAAAAAAAGCGGAGGGTTTGGTTTGGCCATTTGAGGACAGTGGAGTTAGAGATTAAACAAATGAGCCTGATTTGTACAGGGAGTCAACACAGAGTCAACATATGTATGGCGACTTTAAGGTGAGCTGCAGCAGTGGCATACAGAAGGAATATGAAGTCACTGTAGCAGGCTTCCTTAGAGCTTGGCTAAAAATTATTTGGTTGCTTCTGCGCCTCATGTATCATCTTCAGGCATGCTGGAAACACCAAGGCAAAACTGATTTCTTTTTGAAACAAGGACCTACAGATCTCAGAAAATTCAAATTGCTTTTCGGATACTGCTGTGGAAAAGTCCTGGAAAACATGAGCAATTTTGAATCCGGGTGTCTAATATCTTGCATTTTACAGCATGCCATTAGCATTTTAGACTTGTGGAGAAAACAGAGCATCCTGTTGAACATTTATAAGAGAATTATAAAATTGGGAGAAATATGCTCCATGGAGGATCTCTGTCCCATCCTGATCATCTGATCCGCTATCATCCCAAAAGACTGACAAGCAGTAGTGACAGGTAAGGAACCACAATAAGCATAAAACAATAATTTGCAGTAGTTGCACAAGTCACAAAATAATGAAATGGTGGACAAGTGTAGGAGTACTAATATCATGGAACATAACTTGTGTTTTCTAGTTTGTATAAAGCTTACTCTTATCCCAGCCAGTCAGGGGCAATGACTATGGTCCAGAGGAAAGGGAACATAAGTAAATGTCTTACCACCAGTGGATCGATCCACTTAACTCTCTGAGAATCAGTGCCATGATCTAATATCCAGGAGCACAGCATCTCAGATGGCAGTTTGCAAAGACTGCAAGGGAAAGACAATAATCAATGTCTCAAGAGGAGACTCGCCTCATCAATAACATGGCTTCTAGTTACTGCAGGCCTGGAAAATCAGCAATAATCCCCCTGGAAGAAATATCCAGTTGTTGCATAGGCCACAAAGGTTAGATCACCAGTTTGGGGCTTTTGACTCAAAGAATGCGTCAGTCACCAGAGAGCTCTCCACCATGCAAGTCACCAAGATAGCCACCAACTGGAAATCTAAATTGGGCTTTTAACCCACTGAATGCTAGAGAGGACTTCAACACATTGTAAGTCAAATGGAACTGTGGGGAATTTTTATTTATTTGTCCTTTATAATGCAGTAGTAGGTCTACTACATAATTAGTCTTCTTAGTTCATCAGTCTCAATGAAAAAACAAATAAAATATTTCCACTCAAGTTCTACAGTATTGCATATTACCATGCCCCTGATCTACCAACCCTAATAATACCAAGCCTACCTTTGATCTCCCATGATAGCACGAGAACCAAAATATTTCTTCAGCTCAGTCTCAAGATTCAAGTTCCTGAAAGGAATTAAAACCAGCCATAAATATATATCTAACATGCCTGGCATGTACAGATGGACATAAGTACTCACCTTAGAATTTCAATAAAGGACATCTCTCTGGTAGTAGTAAAGTTTTTACTAAAAGTACATGACTAGCAAAAGTGGCACAGAGTTTCCTGTGAAATGTAACCGTCTGTGTGGCAGCAGGCCATTAAGCACAAAGGAACAATGTGGCACTAAAGGGTTAAGCGTTTGAATGGGAAACATATATCCAATGCATTGTAAGGTATGCACTGGCACTGCATACCCCTCTGCCACACAAAGGATTAACCCTTTTAAGTGACAATGCATTGTACTTGTCTACTCCTCTGGCACTTAAAAGTTTAACCAACAGATTGTCAAAGTGATATGTAATGTATTGCAATATACCTGTGTGGCATTGAAAGGTTTAAAAATAAATCTGTCATGCATTGGGAACCCTGCTGCCACTAAAAGAATTAATTTGCAGTGCCAAAGAGGCAGCCAATGCAGTATGTGTATGACACTGAAAGTTTAACCTTTGCACTGTGAAAATGCAATGTCTTGAATAACTGTCTGGCACTGAAAGGGCGGGGAAAAAATCCCCCATTTGTTGGAGACCCCTGCGCCACTGAAAGGGTTAACCCTTTTACATGCCAAATAGGTATCCAATGCAATACCTCTATGGCACTGTAAGGAATAACAGCAACACACATTTACACACCTTCACACATACCTGCTCTACCTACCTTACTACATCACACACTGCTGAACGGGGAAGGACTAAGAGACATGGGGACACAATGTGGAGGGAGCAGAGAAAAAAGGGAAGCAGAAGAGGGAGGGCAGAAGGAAGAAAACACAAAAGCAAAAACAAACAAGGGGAGAAGCAAAACTGGCACTGAAGCAAAGGGGAAGCAGGCAACAAAATGGAGGGGGGTAACAAACAAAGGGGAAATGAGGAGAAAACGGGGAGGAAGCAAGGACATGGGTAATAATGCTAAAAGGGAGGGTGGGAAGGAGCACGGACAGGGTTGATGAGGCAAACAGGGAGTGAGGAAGGATAGGGGGGCAAGGTGATTAATAGGGAGATGAAAGTCCTTGCAGAGAGATCTCTCTCTCTCTCTCTGAGATATATAAGGAGGAAAATAGCATATCGCCTGCTTACTGCCACCCCAAATGTTGGATGGTGTGGAAGGAGAATTCTCTGTCATGTGACTGTCTTCTCTTTTATAGATAATACATACATTGAAAATGAAAGGATTATACTAACATAGTTATAGTTTGGATGCTCAGATTAACTGGAAGTAATTAAAAACTGTTATTTAATTCAATATTTGAAAAAAGTTAAATTTGACTCACAAAATCCACTGTTTTGTGCAACTATACACACAAGTCACTGTCATGAAGGTGTACAGAGGCCCAACAAACCATTCAATAGAAATGAAGTGCACTTTAATTTGTGTTTATAGCTCAAGACACAGGTGGTATGTACTAACAACTTCTTCACAGTTATACTCCTAAATGTGTATATACCTATGCTCCACATAAAGCAGTGGTCGACTGTCTGTGCTACCAGGGCTCTGGTCTTGGTAAATGAGGCCATTGGTACTTTCTATCTTCTCAAGAATGCGGTCTATGTCCCCCAGCTCATCAACATCCTCTGTTGCAGCATCAGTCTGTGAGAGGGAAAGAAAAATGAAATATGCTCAGACGGGAGCACAAGCGAGATCTGCAGTGCTGGACAGGACCTGGAAGTACAGTCATCTAGCAGTAGTGAATGTGCAAGATCCTTCTCTCACATGGCATTGTAATGGTCTAATCTTCCTGATTCACTCAGCAACACTTATTAAAGTTGCTGTACACATACGTTTCAGTGCTACCTTAGTAAAAAATTTAATTCTATCAAGTTCTACATTTTACAGAATGAAAATATACTGCATCATAACTCCTACCAGCAGAGATAACAGCTTGCACCTAGGCCACACATAAGGTCTAATTTAATAAGAGTAGCAGTTTTGGACCAAACCAACTGCACCATCCTGGGAGACATGAAAACTCCCAGCGATTTAAAGAGGTACTTTAACCCTTTGAATGCTAGAGAAGTCTGCAAAACAAAGTGTTGGAGACCTTGCTATCATTCAAGGGGCTAAAAGCGCCACTTAAATCAGTGGGAGTATGTAAAATGTTTATTACTCCCCTATGGTATAACTGGTTTGCTCCAAGACTGCAACTCTAACTTACTGAACTGCACCTTTCATTTCTTAAAGCAATAGTAATGGCTCAGGATAAATTAAGCTTACACTTAGTAATAACTCTTCCCATTGTTGCCAATGTTTACAATTTCCACATTTTGTAATGAAATTCTAAAGTTTCCCCTCCCTTCTCTTTTACCGACATCATGCTTCTTCACTTCAGATCAGAAATCCAGTCCGGCTGGATAGCGACGAGGGACAATCTTCTTTCAGCATAAGGAAAAACTTGCCCTCCTTCGTCAAAGGGGGCAGGGTTTTCCTAACACTGATAGACAGAAGATTGTCCCTTATTGCAATCTGTCCAGTCAAGAGACCAGATATCAGATATGAGGGAAGAAGATTGACATCCATAAAAGGGGCTGAAGGGAGAAACTTAACACCTTAAGGACCCATGATGGTCCTGGACTGTCATGGAATTCCGGGCTCCCCGTGCGGATGCATGCCGTTCGGGGAGTCCGGAATCGGATTCCAAAAATAAAAACAACGCTCTGTGGTCCTTAAGTGACCGCCGCGTGTGTGGCCGGTCCTTAAAGGGTTAAGAAGAAAAAGCATCTACTTCCTGTCTGCAATTTGTGACTGGTGCTATGGGAGAGGAGACTAGTATCTCAAGTCTTTGCAGAACCAGTGCACTTGCTCAGATATAAACTGCCACAAGATTTCTTCTCTGCAAAAGTGCTCTGGCTCTATGGGGGCTTGAAACATCAGTCTCAGCTCCCATTAACACTGGCCCCTTCTTCCTAGAGCTGAGGGAGCACCACAGGTCTCCTTAAGTATTAATCCCAGATATACAAGATAATGGTAGTCATGAGCACATGGCCAACATTTAGTTAAGGTTAGGTAGATTTACTGTTCTGTTAAACCCTTGAATACTACAGAGGTTTCTGATTTATTGTAAAGCAATGCAATGAAGACCTTGCTAACATTTATGGTGGTAAAAGCTCCATTTACATTACTAGGAATTTCAGTTTCTCCTCTCTGATGCATAACATGGTAACATAGTTGAAAAAAAGACATGCATCTATAAAGTTCAGCCCATGCCATCTTACCCCTGTTGATCCAGAGGAAGGAGAAAAAAAAAAAAAAAAAAACAAGAAAAAAAACACTGAAACAGTTTCCAGTTAAGCCCCAAGTGGGTAAACAAATTTCTTTCTGACTCAAAATGCCACTCACATATTTCTCTGGATCAACCTCCTATCTGCATTGAAGTCAATTGCCATAATTCTCAATATTGTTCTGTGCTAGATATGTATCCATTATGCTTTAGAAAGCAATTACAGTATCAGAAAGCAAGGTATCCAAAAGCAAAACATTTCATAACTGTACTGCCCCTACTGTAAGAACTATTTGCCTTTGTTTTAGTCAAAATCACATTTCCTTAAGGACTGGCCAATTGTGCATGCGGCCGTCACTTAAGGACCACGGACCATTTTTTTTTCTTTTTTTTGGGGGGGGAGAGCCTGGAATTCCATGATAGTCCATGACCGTCATGGGTCCTTAATGCAATTCTACCCATGACTGTCCTGGACCGTTGTTAAAGGTGTTAAAGCATTACTTTCATCAGAGGACCATACAGCCTTTTCGTCAGAGGCAGCAGGGAACAGCGCAGCTATCTCTGCGTCTGCACTGTCCATACCCTTCAACTCCACGAGTGGTGTGTTGAATGCCTTTGTCCCGAAATGTACTGGAAGGGACTGACATTGCAGGCGCAGAGCGCCTACTGCAAGATCCCTGCCTGTCAAAAAGGTTCCGTTTTTCTTTAACGCAGCGATTATTCTTGAAAAGACAACTATGTCTAGGCATATCGCTAATGTAATTATGATTTAAGGCTCTATGCTCATCTGATGAAAGTTCCGCTTTAATGGATGACCTCTGTTTCTTTAGCTCCGAGTAAATAGTTCCTTGGATTGTTTTGTATTGACCTTCAATATATTTGTACATGGTAATCACATCACCCCCCTCTAAGTTTGGCTTGTCTCCTCTCCCTTTACCAGTTTTGTGGCAAGTCTCTGTACTCTTTCCAGTTCAATATTGTATTTTTTACGAACTGGCGTCCAAAACTGTACTCCACATTCTAGATGAGCCTTTACCAATGATGTATATAGAGGTAGGATTATATTCCCATACCATGCATCTATACCCCTTTTTATGCAGGATAGTATCCTGTTTGCTCTTGCAGCAGATGAGTGACTCTGACCACTGCTGTGAAGTCTACTGTTTATCAGTTCTCCTGAATCTTTCTATAAAGAGGTTTCACCAAGTAGATTCCCATGTAGTGTATATGTAGCATGTTGGTTTCTACAGCCCAAATGTATAATCTTACATTTATCTAGATTAATCTTCCCCTGCCACTTTTCCACCCATTCACCAAGTTTATCTAAATCTTTCTGTAGAAAAAAAAAACCCCAAAAAACAAAAACACAACCTGCAGATGGGTTTATTCCAGAATTGCACCTCCTTATCTTAGACTACAGTCCTAAGCACTTGTTTTAGAAAGAAGGCAAAAAACTTTCGGAACATGACATAAGTCCAAGATACGAACAGACACAGTACCTGATTCTCTATAGTGGGCTGGCACTTTGCTTTCTTTTTCTTCTTCTTCTTCTTTGGTTTGTTACTTGGAACAGCCTAGAAAAGAAGCCCCATCATTTCTCATCTATTTGGAAAGAAACAGAATAGTACCAACACCAGAACAAAAAATACAAAATTAAGTGACTGCATCACTATATAGAAACCATTCTATATGTAAATATGCAGCCAAGCCAATACAACATGGGTCTCACACTGCATTCCCAGAGGGTGTGATGCTGCAGGTTTTTGGGATATCCTTGATTTTACACATTGTTCATTCAAAGCCATTGAGAAAAATAGATTAACATCCATGCAAAAGCAGGTACATCCCTAAAACATACACAGTTATCGTTCTCTAGTAATGCAGTTTGAGACCCATGTTATGCATGCAATGAGCCTTAGTAAAACTTCAAGATACACTTCTATTATAATGCTTAGAAACTATATCCCTTTTACATTCCAACCTATACATGCACTTCTCTCAATAAGCTCAAAGGAATACTCCATAAGCTACAGTGTTCTAGCCTCACAAATAGCTACATACACCAGAGTATTATATTTAAAATGCAGCATCCATCTCACAAAACTGATATTTATACACATAGGAGTCATATTCTGCCCCAGAAAAGAAGGACAGCAGCACATGATAGGGAGTGGAACTAATTAAAGAATAAGGTCATAGTAATTGCACCTCACATGATTAGGATGGTCAGTCATATTAAGTTAACCCTTTAAAGGGGAACTAAACTCCAGCAAAGTCCTTCTTATATGAATCTTCAATGAAAATACATTTTTCAGTCTTTTTTTTTTTTTTTTATTTTAAATGCTGTATTGACGGAGAAAAGGTGGAATTTACTCACCAATATTTGGTTTTCCTCTGTGTCCTTCCACGGCATACTGGGGGTAATTGGCTCCGCCTTCCAGCTGGTAAGACCAAATCAAATAAATTCCTTGAGCTACCTCCCCTCTGCAGTTATACAGTAGTCCAAGTTGCAAGAGTTTAGAGATAGCAACACCAATATGCATATAAGTCCACATACCAACAGATCACTGGGCAGTCAATGGAACTGATACAGATACCCGTGTAACCAACAGGGAAGGTTGTCGTGGAAGGACACAGAGGAAAAACAAATATCGGTGAGTAAATTTCACCTGTTCCTCTGTGTCCAATCCACGGCATACTTTGGGACTTACCAAAGCAGTACCCCAGAATGGGTGGGAATAATGTTGAGGAAGCTCAGACAGGAAAGGCTGCTTCAATCACCTTCCTCCCGAACTTAGCATCGTCTGATGCTTGAATAGTGAGTCAGCAAATATGTATGAATGTATAGATTGATGACCTAGTGGCAGCTTTGCAAAGTCCATCTGGTGATACAACTGCCTATTGTGCCCCTGATGTCTACCTGGCACAAGTAGAATGGCTGTAGGGCACTGAGGTGGTTCCTGGTTGGCTAAGACCTAAGCCAGTTGATACAGACCTGGTCCAGCTAAAAAGTTCAGGGCTTGGAAGCAGCAAAAAAAATCCTTTGAATTGTTCACAGAAGTGGACAAACAATAAATCAGACTTGTGCCGTAGCTGGTTCTGTTGAAGTCAGTGAATAATATCAAATTAATGCAGTCTCTTCTTGAGCTGAGGTGTTGGATTGGAACAAAAGAAGCAACAATGTCTGGTTGAGGTGAAGCTGCAATATGAAGAAGACCTAAGTCGAAAGACCACTTTGTCCAACTGAAACACCTGAAAGGGAAGAACAGAACTTAAGGCCTGCAGTTTACTCAGTCATCTGGCTGATGTAACAGTCATGAGAAGGACAGTCGTAAGAGAAAGGCTGTTCAGAGAGACGTCCGCTAATGGCAACAGGTATGGGAGTAAGCATAACTGCCTTAGGACCAGATTAATGTCCAAGTCGGAATGGTGTCACGTATGATTGGCTTGATCCTGGACGTTGATGAAATATCTGCTGACCAAATAGATATCTGCAATGTAAAAGTGGGCATCTAAGATTGTTGAAATTGTAGATAATTGGACTTCTTGGACAAGGAAGAAGGTTAAGTCCCTCAGAAATCTTGCGTGAAGAAATCAAGTATTGTAGACGCTGTAATGACTGACGAGCCAGCTCCACAGAAAGACGCCACCTATGTAAGATAGACCCTGTTTTGTAGAGGATGGTCTCATGCCATGTAGGGATGGTAATTCAGACTGGATCAGAGATGTCTGAAGACTAAAGAATTGCTATTCAGCCTCCAGGCCTTAGGCCAGAAGGTGGCTAGATCAGGATGAAACAGATGTCCCTGGATTTGCAACCTCGGAATTATGTTATAGAAAAATTGGAAGTCTGACTTATACCTGCAGTATGTTGGCATACCAAGGCTTCCAAGGCCCGTCCAGTGCCAAGAGAAGGACTCCTTACAGGTCTCGTTTTATTTCTGTATTAGAATAATCTACTCACAGTCCAAGGACGCCATCCGAATGTATTCTAATTATCCTGAGAGGCCTGCCGCATGCTACTTCCAGTATGTGTTCCACTCAAGGAACGCATATTGCGGCACTTCCGGTTTCTGGTTTTCAAGGGCCTAGGGAAAGCGTGCATGCTTACAAGCAGCTGACTGATCCGGATGGCACAGGGGGAAGCCGAGCATAGCGCAGTGCGGATGGCTAGGATCCCAAAGCCCACAGGAGCACAGAGAGTCCGGTAAAGTAACCAGATCCAGCAAACATGAGGTTTTAGGTCTGTGGATCTTGAATGTGTACTGAGGTTAGGCAAGCCACATAAAGAAAATAAAAAACAATTCTTTGCTTCTAAGTAGGAGGGAGAGAGAGGCAAAGCCTCTGTCCTCCAGCATGGTAGGACCACAATAACTGCAGACGGGAGGTATCTCAAGGAATTTATTTGATTTGGTTCTACCAGCTGGAAGGTGGAGCCAATTACACACAATATGCAGTGGAAGGACACAGAGGAAATTAGGCTTTTTAATGTAAGCGCAAGCGGAGAAATTAAGCTTTTTAATTCAAGCGCGAGACATCAGTTCAGGACAGGCTGCAGTATAGCATGAACCGCAGCCTGGCAATCTTTGCCTCTTCACCTCCCCAGTTGCTCCCCATTACCCCCTCCTGCGATGACGGAGGAATCCAGCATGTGAACTGACATGCTCTCATTGGCAAGAGAGTGCATCTGGTCATATGCTGGATTCCTCCATCCAAAAAAGGATTGAAAATGTATTGGCATGGAAGATTCATATAAGAAGGACTTTACTGGAGGTGAGAGTTCCCCTTTTAGTTTCAACTGAAATCTTACAGTTCAATTTTCTGTCTTGTGTAAGGCAGGTCCCCATAGACCAGAGGTTCTCAACCCTATCCACAGGGGCACCTAAAAGGCCCATCTTCAGGCTTTCCCTTGTTGTGCACAGGTGAGATAACAGTGTCTGAACCTCTGATTATCTCACTTGTGAATGAGCAGGGAAACCCTTAACACATGGTCTGTTAGGTGCCATGAAGGACAGGATTCTGAACCCTGCATTGGACCTGAAAGCCAGGCAAAGAGTATCTATGTGAACAGTGCACTCAACCCTGAAGATTGCAGCTGTGAGCCACAGACTTCTTGGTTGCTGTCCGAACCACAGTCAGAAGTCCATTTAAGGCTGTGCAATACAGCCTCAAGCTTTGTAACTTCTTCCATTGGAGAATACTTGGTAAACAATGATAACGGTCCTGTAACCCTTTGGGTGTCAACCTCCAAAACTTTGCAAAGTTGGCTTGAAAGGCCAACTTTATGACTTTTATGAAGTTGTATTAACAAGCTTCTCCCTGAATTTCTGCACAAGGAGAGGCTTCAAACTGTCCATGCACGCAAAGGATATCCTTTTAAAAGGTCGAACGCAAAAGAGCGTGCAACCTTTTATTGCATTCACCATGTCGCCGTCATAAAAACGGAGACCTGAGAATCTCGCAGAGCATGAATGCGCAAAGTCGCTGTCTAGTGTCTTACAGTCCTGGCTTTGTGCCCGCAAATGTCAAAAAGATAGGGAGAGAGAGCCAGGAGCAGAGCTATACTGTTTACATTGCTGAATCTTCCCCACTCTTGAGTCCCACTCTCCTCTACCATTCCTTGGCCGCAGATCAGCATTACTGTCCTGTCAGATACTGTTCCTGCCTCTCTCTCTCCGTTCATATAAGGTGAAATTTACTCACCGATATTTGTTTTTCCTCTGTGTCCTTCCACGGCATACTGGGGGTAATTGGCTCCGCCTTCCAGCTGGTAGGACCAAATCAAATAAATTCTTTGAGCTACCTCCCCTCTTCAGTTATACAGTTGTCCAAGCTGCCAGATACAAGAGGTTAGAGATAGCAATACCAATATGAATATAATTCAGTATATCAACATATCACTGGTCAGTCAGTGGAGCTGATACAGATACCCGTGTAACCGAAAGGGAGGGTTGACGTGGAAGGACACAGAGGAAAAACAAATATCAGTGAGTAAATTTCACCTTTTCCTCTGTGTCCAATCCACGGCATAATGGTGGACTTACCAAAGCAGTACCCCAGATAAAGCGTGGGGATAAGGTTTAGAAAGTTCAGACAGGAATGGCTGCTTCAAGCACCTTCCTTCCGAACTTAGCCTCCTCTAATGTTTGAAGGACACATCAGTACATCTATAAAAAAGTAGAGACTGATGACCTTGTGGCAGCTTTGCATATTCCTTCTGGTGATGCAGCTGCCTTTTGTGCCCCCGATGTCTACATGGTACGAGTAGAATGGGCTGCAAGGCACTTAGGTAGTTCATGGTTGGCTGAGACATAAGC
The DNA here is from genome assembly GCA_037306005.1 of Rhinophrynus dorsalis. NCBI lineage: Eukaryota > Metazoa > Chordata > Amphibia > Anura > Rhinophrynidae > Rhinophrynus > Rhinophrynus dorsalis. Next base: position 368,175,306 of record CM074722.1, on the reverse strand, counting down.
CAGTTTGATACAGTCCCTGGTCCGCTAAAAGGCAGAGGGCTTGGAAGCCGCAAAAAAGCCTTTGAATAGTCCACAGAACTGGACAAACCATTCATCAGACTTGCGCAGTAGCTGGGATCTGTTGCGGTAGATCTCAATACAGTGAATAATATCCAATTTATGCAGTCCCTTCTTGATCAGACGTGTTGGAGGAACAATCTCTGGTTGATGTGAAACTGTGAAATGAAGAAGTCCTAGGTCAAAAGACCACTTGTCCACCTGAAACACCAGAAAGGGAGGTACAGACATGAAAGCCTGCAGTTTACTCAGTCATCTGGCTGACGTAGAGGCCCTGAGAAAGAGAGTAGTAAGAGTGAGGCATTTCAGAGAGACGTCTTCTAATGGCACCAAGTATGGGAATAAGGACAACTGCCGCAGAATCAGATTAAGGTCCCAAGGCAGAATGGTGTCATGTAGGATTGGCTTGAACTTGGATGTTGAAGCAATATATCTTCTGACCAGATAGATATCTGCAAAAAAGGGGTATCCAAGACTGCTGATATTGTAGATAATTCTACCTACAAGGAAGAAGATTTAAATGCCGTAGAAACCCTGCTTAAAGAAATCAAGTATTGTATAGGCAGTATCGACTGACGAGACAGCTTCTTAGAAAGACACCACCTATGAAAGATAGACCAGGTTTTGTAGATGATAGTCTCCTGCTCTGTAGGATGGTAAATTGGACCGGATCAGATATGCCCTGAAGACTGGAAGATTGCCACTCAGCCTCCAGGCCTGAGCCAGGAGGAGGCTGGATCTGGGGTGACACAGATGGCCCTAGATTAGCAACCCTGGAATGTATAGTAGAAGAATTGTAGGTCTGATTGACATCTGCAGTATGTTGGCATACCAAGGCTTCCGAGGCCAGTCAGGGGCGATGAGAACGACTCCTTACCGGTCTCATCTTATTTTCTGTACTAATTATGATAGCAAGAGCAGACGTGGGAAAATAGGTATTCCAGATGGAAGTTCCACAGTATATGAAGGGCATCCTGGCTAGGACCTGGGGTTCGTGCCATCCGGTTTTCAAGGGCCTAGGAAAGCATCCACGCTTCCAAGTGGCCGACTCAGGGCTCAGAACTTCCACTCGCCACTAGCCAATGGCTAGTGAAAATTTAGCCCTGGCTAGTAGAAATTCAGCCCTGGTGGTTATGCTATGGCTTGCAGTGACAAGTAACTTTTCAGGTCTGGCTAGTAGCAAAGGACTTCAAATTTTAAGCCCTGGGCTGACTGATCCGGATGGCACAGAGGGAAGATGGGCATAGAGCTGTGCAGATGGCCAGGATCCCAAAGTACACAGAATTCAGTAGAATAACCGGATCCAGAAAACAGGAGGTTTCAGGTATGTGGATCTTAACATGAATGTGTACTGTGGTTAGGCAAGTCACATAGAGAAAATAAAAATCAATTAAATCTTTTCTTCTTTTATGTAGGTGAGAGAGAGAGGGGCAAAGCCTCTGTCCTCCAGTTGGTAGAACCAAAATAACTGCAGAGGGGAGGTAGCTCAAACAATTTATTTGATTTGGTCCTACCAGCTGGAAGGCGGAGCCAATTAGCCACAGTGTGCCGTGGATAGGACACAGAGGAAATACAAATTCACTTTTCATTTGGAATTAAATATACGCAATCAGTCAGAAAGGCCTCCTATCATCAGAGCAGGACTGCATAACAAGCAACAAACAGCGTACCACAACTCCCATCATCCTTGTAACACGTTTAAAGAGGTGACATGAGAACCTCTCGCTTTTATGCAGCGAGAGATTCTCATATTGCCATTTTGAACAGGGCGACACAGTTAATGTGGCTTCTATCCGCACTATTTTTTTTTTTTTACGCGCTTTTAAAAAGTGAACCCATACAAAGGGCTTTCTGTACACATAGGGCCAGGTTTTAAAAGTTAAAATTAACATGACTGTTTCTACGGCCATCAGACCAATCACATGTTTCAAGTAAACATAATGTTGGCCCCATGGATCCTGCACAATAAAGAATGGTGGGGGAACAGGCCTCAATGAGTATCCCCTCTGGGAAAAGTGAACCTTCAAGGTGCTACCATTCAAGATGGAGGTTCGGAGAATGCCAGGTTGCGGAGGGAGGTACAAGTAGCCAGAGAGTGCCTTCCAGGTTATATAAAAAAAAAAAAAAAAAAAAAAAAAAAAAAAAAAAAAAAAAAATACTGATCTGTCATGATCACATAGGAGATCAATGGAGGGGACACACATGAGGTACAATTTTTCATGACAAAATCATAAAGGAAGGAAAAAAAAACAGACCTATTTAGCACCAAAACCCCATCTATATCGAGGGAAGGGTGAAAAGATCCAATAGGTCAATGTGTGGGACACATGGGACATAAAGAGGAAACTTAACCTTTATTAATTATCACATGAAACCAATTTATTAAAACCACTTAAAGAAACAAATTAAAATAAATTAAAGTTTTAACACCTGTGTATATAAGTATCATGTAATACATAGGAGTAACAAATAAAGCTCACCAATGACTTGATGGCATACAAGTTAATGAGTAACTTCTATCACTGTATCGGTATGCTTAGTGATGCTTCACAGCAACTAGGTAGTACTTAAAGGGACAGTAATACTTAAAATGTAAAAATATATATGTTGTAGGGTTTATCCCCCTGAGTAAAACAAGGCTAGCCCCACTGCTAAGAGGTTCTTATTAAAAAGTTATAACAGCTCAAACTTGAATTTTTTTAGGTGCAATATCACAGCGGCCTGAAAATTTACAGTGGCGCTGTTGCTACACCATCCTATTAACTGCTGTGGTCCGTAGACCATAAATCGCCAAAGGATGGTGTAGCAACAGCGCCACTGTAAATTTTCAGGCCAGCGTGATATTGCACCTAAAGAATTCAAGTTTGAGATGTTATGTTTTAATAAAATATCTCTCAGCAGTGGGAATACCCTTGTTTTATTCAGGGACATAAACCCTATAACATATTTTTTTACATTTTAAGTATTACTATCACTTTAACATGTTGCCATATTATAATGCCTTATCGAAAATTATCCGAATATGTGGTGGTGTTTCACATCAACTGGGTTGTCAATTACATTAAATTAAACATTGTAGCAACAGCATAAAAAAAAAAAGTAATAAGAGTTGTATTTTACTAAAGAATACTTAGTTACTGTTATTGCTTAACATCAGCTAAGTTGTCAGTAAAATATCAGGGTAGCAGTGTAAATATTAAGAAATCATAAGCATCTAAAATCCACAGATTATCCTCACTCATGTGTTAGCGTTGCACCTGTATTTGGCAACAACAATTCTCTGAAAAATATCCAAGATCGACCTATAGAATAAACAAAAAAAAAAAAGAGAATTAACTTCTTAAGGACCAGCGGTCCTGGGGTTGGTTTCTGTTTAAGGACTAGATTGAGGACATTCAGCATGCCAGTACACAGGACTGATCATGTGTGTCGGCGGGCTGAACAGGGTTCTGCTAGTGACAGGTTTCAGACCCTGGTACTACTCACAGCGCTCCTGCGCTGAGTAAAAAAATAGTTGACGTGCCAGGGCAGTCAGCAGTCCTTTAGGAGTTAAGAGAACGTCCATTTAGTAATACCATCAAAAATCGTTGTTTAACTGGCAGACATATCAGAACACAAATGGCATAAAAATTTAATTACACACCGTGATCCATAATCAGAGAATAAGCTTTCAGAGGATAGGAATATGTAAGCCAACTTCAAATCCCTTGCATAAGTTTTGATGTGGAGTTAAACTTATACTTTAGCACATTAACTTTTGTTGATTAATAATATCCTTAAATTGTAAGTGTTGCACATGACCTTTTTCTTTGATTTTTCTAGGGTGGGTAGCAGGTACTGAATACAATAGGATATGCTATGGTTGTCAAAGTGTTTTGTATCTTTAAAGTTGTAAAAATGTAAATAAGAGTATTTTTTTTCCTATAGCACCACCTTATGGAAATATTTGTGTACACCAACCTGAATGTAGAAATAGAAAAAGCCCCTAATTTGTGCAGGCGAATGTCTACTTTCTACAATAGTATGATCTGAATATCTTTTTATTCATATTTGTAATGGTTATGTTGAGGGGGTCCCCTTTAGCACCATCTTTTGGAAACAATTATGCACAGACTAGGATAGAAATGCAAGGGAAACCTAATCTGATGTAGTAGCATATTTACTTTCAGGAAATTCATACCGCTAAATTTTTTCAACTGGCCAAAGAGGGGCACTTGTATGTTAGGTGGTGTGGATGGTGAGCGGAGCCTTAATGACAATTTTCAGGCTACTTCATGACCTATTGACAGCTCTTTATGTAATTTAATAAATGGTTTAATACAAGACCAAATAATTTTATATACATACATATACTAATTTAACTCCTTAATGACCGGTGATGTGTCAGGACAGTCACACTTTTTTTTTCCCCCTGAAGGACCAATGACAGTCCTGGCACGTCACATTCTTTTTGATTACAGCACTCCTGCGGTAGTGTTGAAAGCACAAACTGGGTCTGAAATTGATCGCTCCAAGACCAGAGCAGTTTCTCTCAGGCCCCTGTTCAGGGAGCTGGCACGCCAACAATGATCAAAGCGGTCCTTAAGGAAAGGCAACTTCCCAGTCCACTGGTCATTAAGAGGTTAAAAACACATATTGAAGTTTAAACAACCATTACATAGTAATATGATTAGAAAAAGGACATGCATCCATCAAGTCCAGCCCATGCCTAATCACTCCTGTTGATCCAGAGGCAGACAAAAAATAAATAAATACATTGAAGCCATTTCCAAAAAAAGCCCCAGGTGGGTAAAAAAAAAAAATCCTTCCTAACTCCAAATGACAGTCAGATATTTCCCTATATCAATATTATATCTGCTTTGAAGTCAACTGTCAAACATTAAGAGGCAAAGAATTCCAGTGCTTTACTGCCCTTACTGTAAAAAAAAAAAAAAAACTCTGCCTTTGTTTTAGTTGAAAGTGCCTTTCCTTTAGTCTTAATGGATGACCTCATTCTTAGCTCAGCTCTTTGAATAAATAATTAATTGGAGAGTTCTTTGTACGGATCTAGAATATATTTGTAAATGGTGATCATATCATCCCTTAGAGGTCTCTTCTGTAATGTAAACAAACACAGTCCGGTTAGTCAATCTGTATAACTCAGACCCTCCAAACCCTTTATCAGTTTTTTTGTACATCTCTGCATTGTTTCCATTTCAATAATGTTTTTTTTTTTTTTTTTTTTTTTTTAAGAACTGGTGTCCAAAATTGTACTCCATATTCTAAATGAGGCCTTCCCAAATAATTTATATAGCGGTAGTATTAGATTAGCATCCAGTGAATATATTCCTCTTTTTTATGCAGGATAGTACCCTATTTGCTCTTGCAGCAGCTTAGTGAATCGGCACACTGCTGTGAAGTTTCTTGTCTATCAGTACTGCTATATCATTCTCTAACGAGGATTCCCCAAGTAGTTTACCATTTAGTATATATGTAGCATGTTTGTTTCTACATTCCAAATGCATAACCATACATGTATCTACATTAAATGTCATCTGCCCATTCACTCAGTTTATCTAAAACCTCCTGCAGAGAAAAAACATCAAGCTCTCTAAGTGTTTCCATACACAGCTTAGGGTCATCAGCAAATATTGAGACATTACTTTAAATTGCCACTTTTAGATCATTAATAAACAAATTAAAAAGAATTGGGCCCAGGACTAAACCCTGTGGCACCCCACTTACAACTTTAGACCAACCTGAAAAGATTCTATTTACAACAACTTCTGCCATCTATCATTTAACCAGTTCCCTACCCATGCATTGATATCACCTCCCAAACCAAAGCCTTTTAATTTATGCAGTAATATGTTGTGAGGCACTGTACAAAGGCTTTTGCAAAATTCAGTGTACTACATCAGCAGCAATTCCACTTTCCAAATTACTACTTACCATTTTGTAAAATGCAAGTAAATTAGTCTGACGTGATCTATTCTTCATAAAATCATGCTGGGTCCTACCAAAAATATTGGTAGTATTCAGAACTATGTGAAGACAAACAATAAGTAACCCTTCTAATATCTTAACCACTATGTAAGTGAAGCATACAGGTTTATAATTTTCTGGTTTGGATCTTGCCCCCTTTTTGAACAATGGTACTACATCAGCTTCCCTCACTGCTGCATAAATGTTCCCTTACTTGTATACTGTTTATCATGTCAGAATTGTTTGAGAGCACTAGGTCAAGCAATGCCTCTTTTTCAGTTGCTTCCTGTACTAGTTGGGACACAAAATGGTCACTAATAATACTTACAAATATTTATCCAGTCAATTTAAAGATAGCTGAAGTCTCCCATTATGATTACATTTAATGACCGAGAAGCCTTTTCCACTGGCTGTAACAGAAGGGCTTCTTCAAACAACTCAATATTACATGGCTTGTAGCAAATATCCATTAACATCTTTTTATTGTGTTCGCACTTCGTGTGTGTTTTAACCTACAGGGCCTCTACATCCTCATGGAACCCTTCATTTATATCTTTCCTTATACTAGGTTTTAAGGCACACTTTACATATAGGCATAACCCCCTCCTCTTTTATAAATCCTATCCCTAAAAAGTGAATAATCCTATAGATTGACTGCCAAGTCATTTGTATACTCTAACCAGGTTTCGGACACACCAAATACTGCTCATACACTGCAATTGTTTCAAATTCCCCCATATAGCCAGCCAGACTACATGCATACATTTTATGTTATTGCCATTATGAAAAACTTTGAAATATGCATTTGACTTTTATTGGACTGCAACATTGGCACCTCTCAATTAGAGGAGTTAGCCCATTTCCCCCTCTCCAGCTCCATGCCACTTCTCTAAACCAGTTTCCTGATTTATACTACCTTCTCCATCCTGTGTTGCATCACCACCCCCCTTTCTAGTTTATAATTTCCTCTAACCAACCTAACGCCTAGCACAGCGGCCCCCCTTTCCACTAAGGTGCAATCCATCTCAACTTTTCTTCCCAAGGGAAAACACTGCCCAGTACTCTAGGAAACTAAATCCCTCCTGCTTTTACCAAGTCTTTAGCTCCCTAATCTCCTGCTGCCTCTGTGATGTAGCGAGTGGCACAGATTGTTTTTCAGAAAATATTACCCAAGACGTACTTTTCTTAAAGCTTATAAACCAAAATCCCTGAAATCATTTTTAATGGACCTCCATTTTCCATGTGAGTGTTAATGTTATGGAGAATGTGATGCATTTATACTCAGATACTACACAGTCTGATCTCCTAGATTATAGAGGTATTATGCCTTCATACTATGTTTAGTACTATTTTGGTTCTCTCCATGAAAATGCCAATCAAAATGGCGTCACCAATCTGGCGACCCAGGGAAGGAAATACATTTCGCACTTACACATTTGATATCAGTATACTCAGGATATATGTGGAATTCATATCCTATCCTATATAATAATTCACTAGAATGTTTGTCAGAAGCCGTCATGCACAGTAGAGACTGCCCAAACGTACGGAATGCTGGGAGCTCTGTGCTTTCGGGCAGTCTCTACAGTGTATGACTGCATCAGAGGCAGGATGCAGAGCAGGACCGGCCTCTTAACGCTTTAAGCGCCAGAGGGGTACATTGCAAAGCAATGCGTTGTGTACCCCTCTGGCACTCAAAAGGTCAACATCGCCTGGATCTTGGCCCGTGTACATGGGCTTTTACACTAGTTTCATATATTTTGTTTGTTACACTAACTTTTCTTTATTAAGCTTGAGATATTGCAAAGTAAAAGGTTTCTTTATTGAAAATTTCTAAGGCCTTCCTGAAAACCCAAAACAAAATTCCCTTGCTTTACCACTGCATGTCAGAAGAAACTTAAACCATTTTCTGATTCTTGACACTACATGCAGGAAATATATGCTTTTATATAGTTAATGAGCTGTGTTGGAGTATTTTTTCCATGAACCAACTGTATGTGCGTTTTAGTTTACAAATCTGAAAATAACCTTTTGCTCTCCTGTTAATTATGGATCTTTGCAGAACATGGATGTAGGAAAAACAATACATTTGTTATCAGTGTACTTAGGGGATGCAGTGGTTTTAGAAAAATAAATAAAATAAATAATAATAAATGGAACGTTCACAACCAACATTTTATTTTTATTGTGTGTGTGTTATGAGAAAAATATGTATTTTTTATATTTATGATATCATAGCTTATGGTGGCCCTCATGGAGCTGCTGAACTATAATTTCATTGGCTGGCTAAAGAGAATGAGATTTGCAGTCAAATAACAGCTGGATGTCCTAACATTGCATGGCCCTACTCTACAGGCAGGTACTTTTTTCTAAAGAGAATTTAAAGGGATAGTAATGTCTCAAAAAAACTATAAAGTAAATGGTAGACGCAATTAAAAAAGACAATGCGCTTCTTCGTATCTCTCAAACCTCTATGGTTTAAGAGTTAAGAAAATAAAGTCCTCCATTCCCTCCCCTTTCTGTCTGACAAGCTGTAAAGCTGTCAGAGGCTGAATCTGGTCGGGCGAACAGACAAGGCTCTTCAGGAGCGCTGTCTCTGAGATATGTAACTATAAATACTTCATCAGAATGGTCTACAATGTGTGCTTGCAAACCAGGCACACATTGTAGGCCATACCGATGAAGTACTTATAGTCAGATATCTCAATGACAGCGCTCCTGAAGAGCCTCCATGTGTTCCCGGAAGCAGGATCTCATGCCGTCAGCTATACAGCTGACGCATGAGAAGGGGAGGGAGCGGAGACCTTTATTTTCATATATATCTCTCTCAAAACATAAAGGTTTGAGAGATAGGAAGTAGCGCATTAAGTCTTTTTAATTCCATCTACCATTTAGCTCATAGTTTGTTTGGGACATTAATATCCCTTTAATCTGGTTGCTATATTGTACAAACATTTGTTCCATATAGTGTTTTTTGAGACATGGACCGTTATATTTTGGTAGCGCAATGTGGAACTTCACGTTAGTTCCATAGTATGTCAATTTTAACATATCTCTCCGTGCTACGAGAAATGAGTCTAGTATGCAAGAGCTCTGTCTAGATTTATTCATAGCACATTTTGTTGTAATATTGGTCCAGCAGAGAAACATTACATATGCAGTGTTTAATTATTTTTAAAATGAATTAAGTTTATCTTAAAGGGATAGTAATACTTAATTTTAACTTTATTTTATTTTGTAGGCATTAAAAAAACATGAAGAATGATATAAGGCTTATCTCTGAAACCTTTATGGTTTAAGAGATATTCACAAACAAAGTATCCCCCCCCCGTTCAGTCAGATCAGAAGGGAGATGCCCAGGTAGACTGCAGAGAGGGACAATCTTCAATTAAGATAACGGAAAAAGCTGAAAAACTTGTCAAGGGGGGGAAGGGCTTTCATTGTTTTCATACAAAGAAAATTGTCCCCTTCTGTTATCTGTACTGTCATACAACCAGACTCACATCTGAGAAGAGATTGCTTACACTAGGTAAAAGGGGCGGGGAGGGGAACTTTGCTTGTGAATATCTCATAAACCATAAAGGTTTGAGAGATAAGACTTATATCATTCTTCATGTTTTTTTAATGCTTACAAAATAAAATAAAGTTAAAACGAAGTATTACTATCCCTTTAAGTCAACAGGTACACTTTAAGAGAGAGTTATACACCAGACTTCAGTCAATTTGGTTTCTTTTGCAGACATCAGTTAATTTCAGTTTACATCTTATCTTTTCAAGACAAGTGAACAATTGAAGCCCATTGTGTATTGGTGGTGTGGACTAAAGGCCGACTTCCACAAAGATCATTCTATACAGGCAACTGCAGATGCAATGTAAAAAAGCATCCATAAACACACTCATAATACAGATACCCGAGAACTCTCAGGGTTTGACTCTGAGGCTCATGGTTTTTACCCAAATTCTCAGGGTCTCAAGGTGAATGGCCAAATTCTCAGGGTGAGAACCCAATGCTACCTACTCTCTCATCTGCAACAATTAACTGTCTATTTAGTTCCTACATTGCTGTCATTTCTATATGAAAAGGAAGGAGGATACATCCTGCATCTCTACTGTACCTTCGGGCAGTGAAATCTCTATGTTTCAGAACGTTACGGGATCCGATGCGAGCCCCTCCTGGTTAGCACCAACAGGGATATACCTTCTGAAATATACGTTCTGGGTAATGTTAAGGCTAAATATTTCAAAGATCTCAGGATTAGCTCATTTTGAAAGTACCAGGTATGTAACACACAAGTAAACTATATATGTACAATGTAATAGCGCTCAGAGAGCCCCTCTGATACCCAGGTGCCTCCATAACTGAATAATATATACTTAGGATGATTTAATTAAGTTTGCAAAATAAAAGGTGTTTTAATACTTGTCTCAGGAAAATCTGCAAGTGCTCCATTACTTTGGAGTGTGTATATAGGTTATACATTCCCTCATTAAGTGGCGTTAAGTAAATAAACTATGTCTATACATCTACTTTTAGTGAGTGACCAGGCAATTTCAGAAGCTTTAATTTTATGAGAGTGCAAGCAGAAAAAGGAAACAATACAAGCATTCTGTGCACTAGATAGCCCTCCAATATCTTAACCTGGATCAGCCCACTGCGCCTTGGAGTGCTTGGACCGGCTATGGAACTCTATTCCATCTTTGATGCAACACACATTCAGCATGACACGACTGGTTAACTACTGACCCGATTTGCATGGTCTTTGGGTCAGTACAGTGAGGCATCCCAAACCTGCAATGCTGGGTTTTTCACTCCAACCAGAAAGATACCTTATAATACGTCATAAAAGCTTACAAATATGACTGCTTCCAAAAAATTCTAGATTTCAGTCACTGAATTAATGATGGAGATCTCTCAGTACAAAAACAGGGGCAGCCAGTCTTTGGATCTCCTGCTGTTGAAGACTACAATTGGCCAGTTCAGTACGATATAAGATGTTGTCCCCAAAAGTTAAAGGGCTAAAGATTAAATATCTCTAGCAACTCCAGTTCCATTTCAGAAAGCCTGCAAGATAGCCACTCAATTGCAAAGTTCGGCAGACCACTTTAGCATGGAATGGGTCCTGCTGGTGACAATAATCAATCTCTATTATTCCCATACCTTTGCACCAGAGGTGATCTGTTTGCCATGCTGATCTGCATCTAGGGCATCTGGTTCCTCTTCCTCTATTAGACCGGAATGTACCACCTGTGCAGTGTCAGGATCACTCTGGGGGTCGCCATCAGGATCTATAATCTATTAAAAGAAACAGGTAAGAATATCTGCTTTCCATTACAGGTGACAGCTTTTGTGGACCATTCAACACCTAGACATGTTTGTTCAGCTAAACTAAAGTAATATAAGAAATTAAGTTGAAAAATTACAAGTCCATCCGGTTAAACCTTTGTCTCAGATCCCAGAAAAACGTGAATTATATGTGCCTTCCTGCCATCAAAATGTGTGTTAGTCTATTGACTGGAACTTCTTGCGTTACTTACTAATACAAAGTATAACCCTGTATGTTCTCTCTTGAAAGTAATACATCTAATCTTCTCTTAAAGCGGAACTACTACCCTATATAAATTCATCCTCCAATAATTAGGCATCTGACGACTAGCTTCTTAATAGTGCTATTATCTCACACAAGTAGCCGGTTCTGAAGTAATCCTTATTCTTCGGAGACTGGAAGCCAGGCTTGCACGCAGACATCTTGGCTTAGAGACATCTGCGTGTCAGTGCTGTCCGTCCTAATCTCCTCTAGGAGGCACTGCATGGTGCCTTAAGGCACTGGAAGGGACTGACAGCGCAGGTGGCTCTAAAGCAAGCCTGGCTGCCAGTCTCTGAGAGGCTTGAGAGATGACACTGGTGACAATTAAATTCTTTTTAACATGGCTACAATATGGGGATTAGTAATATTTAAGTATTACTATCCCTTTAATGAATGAAAGAAAGAAAGAAAGAAAGAAAGAAAAAAAAACCCTTCCTCTGCTGAAGCCTCTTTCCTCTAATTGTATAGGGAGGCCTCTACTTATTTGACCATGCCTTGGAATAAAAAAAAAAAAAAAAGCTCACTAGAGAGATTCTTGTATTGGCCTTGCATTTACTTAAAGCGGAACTACCACCCGACAAAATCTTTAGCTTAACTAAGTCCCATCTGGCGACTAGCTGCTTAGTAGCGCTAGTCGCCATAATTATTACCTTATTTAAAGTGTTAGTAATGTCTAAACAAAACTTTTTTGTATTTAGAAGAGCTTAAAAAGCTGATCTCTCAAACCGCTATGGTTTAAGAGATACGGGCGTTTTAAAGTTTGATTTCTCCTACTGACAGCTGTAAAGCTGTCAGCAGGAGATCCGTGTCGGTCGACACTGTGGCGCTTGAGAAGTGCCGGGATCTCGTTACTTACACGGAATCCCTTCATTGGAATGGTCTACAACGTGTGCCATAGCGGTTTGAGAGATACTGTTTTTTGCATTCAGATCAGCTTTTTAAGCTCTTCTAAATACAAAAAAGTTTTTTGTAGACATTACTATCACTTTAATAGATTTATGCTCTCTTCTATGGCTGACAGCAGCACGGAGCGAGGACATCTTGCCATTGTGACGTCCGCACGCCTGAGCTCTCAGTCCCTTTTGGAACCGGACAGCTCCTAGCAATGCCTCCTAGACCCGGCTGGGACTGACAGTGCAGGTGCGCGGATGTTACAGTGGAAAGATGTCCTCGCTCCGTGCTACTGTCAGCCATATAAGAGAGCATAAATCTATTAAATAAGGTAATAATTCTGGCAACTAGCACTACTAAGCAGCTAGTCGCCAGATGGGGACTTCGTTAAGTTAAAGATTTTGTCGGGTGGTAGTTCTGCTTTATACAATGTAACAAGATCCCCTCTTAGGCATCTTTTCTCTACAGTAAATAAACCAATTTGGCAAGATATTCTTTATACATCAAATCTTATATTCCAGTAACCCTTTGAATGCCAAAGAGGTATCAAATGCATTGTTTCACAATGCACTGGACACACCTCTGGCACTCAGAGGTAATTTTGTTGCTCTTCTCTGTACTCTCTCCAGATCTAGATTAACCGATACCAATTTTTTAGGACCGAGTAAGAGTACCGATACTTGCCAGTTTTCCAAGTACCTAAAGCATATATATCTATCTTATAATTTTAAGTCCTTTGCTACTAGCCAGACCTAAAAAGTTACTCGCCACTGCAAGCCAAAACATACCCACTAGGGCTGAATTTCTACTCGCCAGGGCTAAATTTTCACTCGCCATTGGCTAGTGGAAATTTTGAGCCCAGACAGATATATATATATATATATATATATATATATATATATATATATATATAGTACTTAGAAAACTGGCAAATGACCACAAAAAAAAGTATAGGTAATTGGTTTCGGTGAGTACTTGGGAGAGAAAAAAAAAAAAAAAAGATATATATTATATACACACACACATACATACATACATACACCACCTCTTGATTCTCCCCTTTTGCCTCTTTCTCCCCCTCTTGAGCCCCCTTCATTTGCCTTGGCTTTTTCTCTCCCTTTTGATCCCCCTTTGTCCCCCTCCTTGACTCTTGATCCCACCCTTTTGCCTCTCTCTCTCCTGATCCCCACTCCTTTTGCCTCTTCTTGCCCCCCCTTGTGTCCTGATCCTTCCTCCTTTTGCCTGTTTTTTTTTCTCCCTCTTGACCCCCCTCTCTGCCTCTTTCACCACCCGCTTTGGATGCCCTACATCTTGCCATCTCTTTATTTTCTTAGCCTCCTCTGCCGGGTGCTCGCTGTTCTCTCGCAAGACCCGGCAGAGGTCAGCGTCTGAGTGTTGCCATGGTAACCAGCGGCAACGCTCCGATGCTGCAGGAGGGAGAGAGGCGACCGGGGAGCATTGTGAGTAGCTCCACGGGATCCCTCTCTGCAGCACCGACCCTGACACAGGGTATCGGTGCTGGCATTGGCCGCATTTGCACGAGTACGAGTACTCGCGCAAATGCTGGTATCGGCACCGATACCGATACCAGTATCGGTGCAACCCTAATAAACACCAAGGTCTCCTAGATCTCTCTCTAGCAATGAGTCTCCTAGAATAATTCCATTAATTTCATAAGTAGCAAAATGAAGTGTCCACTCCCATTGCTACCTTTTTAGTCTCAAGAGAAAAGGCAATTCCTTTGGTGCCTGCCACATTCACTTCTTGCAAAACTGGAAGTGTTCAGAACCCTTCAATCTCTCTACGCCTGTTCTTAATTTAACCCTTTGAATGCCAGATGGGTATACAACCCTCTGGCACTCAAATGGCTAAATTATGACTGTCACAATTATTGTTGCCACTTGCCCTCAGAACTCCATCTGCCAAAAGTTATAAATGAACCCCTTTTTACTACCAGCAATCAGTACATACCTCCTCACAAACGAAACTTCTAACAATATGTCTAATCCGACCTTTTTTGGCCACCAATTCCTCGGTATCCGACTCTCACCAGCATGTCTGGTCATTCTCCATACAAGATGTATATAACCATCTGCAAGCTATTCTTGCATTACCCACCAATATCTGTTAACACCTTATTTGGCTATCCACGTCTTAGTTTTTAATCTTTCCCCTTACAAATTAACCATCAGTCAGTGGTTTCTAAATTTGTGCTCAGGTACCACTGAGAGGCTGGTATTTCCCTGCCTGGACAGGCTACTGAATCACTAAACTGTGCTAAAGTAGGAGAGTCCTTAAGTGATGACCTGGCCAGAGTGGTCGCAATACCTTGGAAACGGCTTTGGCACTTAAACAGTTAAAGGTGCTTGAGTTTGAGAACCAGCGGTCTGGGTTATTATTGCTCCACTCACCAGTTGGAAGGGGTTACTAAGGCCTCGCTCCTCCAGTAGTTTCAGATTCCCCCTAGACTTTCGGGCTCTAGGCTCTGGGGCATTCATCAGCTTCTCGTCCTCATCTTCGTCCTCTTCTCCCCCGAGGACCCCCGGCTCCTCCTGTCCCCTCTGCTCCCCCCGCAGCCTCCTAAGGGCCCTACGAGACATGGTGCTCACTAGTGTGGACGAGCACGCAAAGACCCTATCAACGTGAACGAGCACGAAAGATCATCGTGTACGCTTGCGCAAAGCAGTAATCAGCTGTAGCAAAAGTGACTGAAGGTCTGGACATATAGGTCCGCTAGATGGTGATAAAAGCACGCCTACAGATACAGGGAGATTGCACTTATAGGTAAAACATCAAACATATTTCTACTAGTTGAAGAGCCCGTTACACGGGCCACAGTGCCACTGCCAGCCGGTCGCGGGGCAGTCATGCACAGTAGAGACTGCTCACGCCTCTGCTGATACAGTGGCAGCCGGTTGGTGTAGTCATGCTCAGTAGAGACTGGTCGTAGCTGATACAAAGCTGGACGCTCCGAAGCACCAACAGTCTATATTGCGCATGACTGCGTCATTACAAACGTTTTAGCGATTATATAAAAAAATAATATATATATATATATATATATAAATACATATAATATTAGTAGTCATTTGGAATGCACACACTGTAGATAATTCGCATAAGTCTGGGTGCTCATCAAAGAAAATAGATGATACAGTTCATGAGAAGAGGCAGCATGCACAGGGTTTCAGTTGGTTGTAAAACAGGGATGTGCACAGACATTTTGGGGGGCAGGGGCTCAAATGAAAAAAGGGCACTTCTCATATTTATTTATTTATTTTTTGTTAAAAGGGCATACCTCCCAAGTGTCCCTCTTTTGGACCCAAATCCCTCTTTCCCACCCTGATGTCCCTCTTTTTAGGAGATCAGATTGCATGATGTGTATATGTGTATCATATTGCTCTACAGCAATAAAATTCACATTATTGTTTGTTTACATGTTAGTATATGTGTTTATAAATTACTATGTGTAAATAAAATACTTAGATCTTGTTATAAGTCATTTATTTGGTTACACAAGGAGGTATCAATAGGTCATGAAATAGCCTAAAAATTCTCGGTAACGTCCCACCCACCAGCCACGCCCCCAGCAACACCCCCTAAAACACAAGTGTCCCTCTTTGGCAATTTTAAATGTTGGGAGGTATGAAAGGGCACTTTGGAAAAAAAGGGCAGGTGCTGAAGCCCCCCTTGGTTTCTATCTGTGCACGTGCCTGTTGTAAAATGCTGTTACATGTTTATTGGAATCAACGTTTCGGCCAGCAACGTAGTCTTTATCAAGATTACAACAGTGTAGCAGACCCACACCTTATAAACCCTCAACACAAATCCAAACGTGAAAAGATCGCCAAAAAGCCAGCGTTCTTAATTAGACATTGGTTTCACTGACTGCGTCATTAAGAACGCTGGCTTTTTGGGGCTATTTTCACATTTGGGTTGAGGGTTTATAAGGAGTGGATCTGCTACACTGTTGTAATCTTGATAAAGGCTACGTTGCTAGCTAAAACGTCAATTCTAATGAACATGTAACAGAATTTTACAACCAACTGAAACCCTGTGACTGCCATCTTTTCTCATGAACTGTATAAATAAATATATATATATATATAAATATAGGAGGAAGGATAGGATAGGATGTGTTAAATGCGTTGTCAAATATGATGTAATGTCATCGATTACATGAGTATCAGGACGTCAAATAAACATATATGGAAACATGTCAAAAACAGCTTCAGGTATATTTTGTGTTAGTCTGTACTGGGCCATAGGAGGACATCAGCCGAAACCTATGTGCATTTCAGTACAGCTGCTTGTCACACCAAAATAATATAGTAATGTTTTGGGAAGGTCGTAAAGTTTTAACCCATTGGGGGATGCATGAGATATATCCTATACATATATCCTACACATACTTAGATTACAACCAAATGTAGTAATTTTACAAATATTGTGGAACTAGTAGGATAGCCCATATACACGGGCTAAAGTGCCACTCAAGTGGCCTCTGTCCGGAGCCCCAGATAGCACTATCGGCCAGTCCCTACTGCGCATGACTGCATCTTTCCTGCAATCTCTACTGCGCATGTGCAATTTCGCACACAGGGAGCTTATATTATACTCAAAGAAGATTAGAAGACATATACTTTGCAACAGAATTGTACTACATGTATCTTTATAGGGCTGTCATAAGAGTTTGAGAGAGTCACACACTGGAATTGACGATTACTTTTTCCAAATACAGTATATCCTGCTGGTGTTATACTGTTTCTCAGTAAATACTGTAACATGTGGACATCATTTGGGTGACTGAAGGCACAAAAGAGCTTATCATCTAAAATTAATTACAGTAGTTAGCTTACTCTTAGACTGGAGCTCTTTAGTGCAACAAGTTATTTGATACTTCAGGATGTTATTAAGGTGTCTACATTTTTACAACATTTTGTTACAATAAAAATGTATTGCTTTTATTTGGACTTTGCAGGCAGTTTGAATGACTGATTTGTTTGTACTCTTCATGTTCTATTTGGGAGCATATAGAGAAGCTCCTATATCTCATTCATAAGTACTGCACATTTTACCGTTCGTGTTGAGAGTCCAATTGCAAGACACTTCATTGAATATCATGCAGAAAAGGTAGAAGAATTAAGATGTGTTGGGATAGAACTGGTGAGATGTAATGCACAAGGTGGTAATCTTGACAAAAAGTTATTACAAGAGAGTAGATGGATATTTACCCTGGACTCATTATATCCTAAAGGTTTAAATGCGTAGTTGCAGTTTAATATCTTTTTGGAGTAAATTCAAGCAAATGCATAAGATCTTAGTAGGAGTTATTTATATCATTGTATAATATTGTGATCTGGCTGACCTCTCTTATATCGGGGGCACATGTCATAGTAGCTGGGTGGTGTGAGGTGTGTCCCCTGCATTGGGGTCTTAGGTAAGGCTGTTTCAGGATACAAGTATGTGTTTTGTTTGACCTCTCTTGTGCATATGGGGGATTCATGTTACACATACTTGGTCGGACGCATGTCTCTGAGGTTGAGTAGGTTTGAACGAATATAGAATCTGTCATGTGATGGATGCCTACTGTGTCGGACCAATGTCGAGGCCACGGTAAATGAGTTGTGCATATAGGGCGTGATTTTGGTGCTTCTGGCATCGGGGTGGTCTGAGAAGGTGGCAGGAATCATATATCAGAGTCTTCTTAGTAGTCATTTGTTTGATGTGAAATTATGATGAAGTCCTGGATTGTCACCTGTCTCTTTAGTACATAGTATTTGGGAATGCATGTTCTAGGATAAGAGAATAACATTGTAACCATGAGTTGTAGTATATATTTCTGGTTATTGGAATGTTTATAGCCAATGGAGGGGAAGGGAACTGTGTAAAGTTTGGGCTTATTCAGATCTGTATCCTGGAGTGTGCCCATTTGGGTGAGTACCTGATTATTTATTGGGGACCACTCGGCGGGGCAGACTTTGAGTTCATGTAAATATCAATATGAATTAAGAAGGTATTTTGACCTTATCCTTTCCATTGGCCATATTCGGTGTAATGTAATTAGTTTATGACCCTATTAATTATAGAGGAGGTCATCTTATGAGCCGTATTGGCCACTAGCAGCAACGGAAGACACATTCAGTTTTGTGCAGATAGGTTACTATGACAGTGAATGAAGACTTCAGGTAGGGGAGTTTAAAAAGTAGCTGTTCTTTTTTAATTAGATTGTTTGCCTTGAAGAAGAAGCCCAGGTTAGAGCAGGTGAAATGTATGCAAACAAAGATGTCAGGTGGCACCTCCAGCAACAAACAGGCATAGATATGTTAAAAACAACTTTATTGGACTCCTAAAGTTAACCCATGAGTCATACATCGACACTCTGAGGATATTGGATTTTCCAGTTGCATACTCGTGATCCTGAAGGGTTAAACCATGAGTGGGATATTAACCATGTAATATAATTTGGTTTGGGTGGTCAACAGTCAATATTGGAGTTCTGCTTCTTTAAGGTTATAGTAATTTTTATATTTTTGTATTTGATATTTTTTGAATTTTTTCATTGATATAATTTTTATGTTATTTATTTTCTGTTTTGTGGCTATTTTGACACTCTGGATAAACCCGTAAAGGTTTATATATATTTCTTTGGATATTATGTGTTGGATTTGGATTTGGATTTGACTTTCAGGTTTCCTCAGAGTGTCGATGTATGACTCATGGGTTAACTTTAGGAGTCCAATTAGGACGATCTAAATGGTTGGCCCAATAGGGTTACTAGACTGACAGGTGAATAGGATTATTTTAATTTTCAAATGTTTTATATGTTCGTTTGGTTTAGGTCAGCACTTTATGTCTATGATTAAGCTCTGTTGGAAGCGCAAAACATGTTAGACGGTGTTATATCTGTCTAAGTTGTATCCTGCACTATTTGGGTGTATCTTCATGCCTTTTTAATGATTCTGCAATAAAGTTGTTTTTAACATATCTGTGCCTGTTTGTTGCTGGAGGTGCCGCATGACCATAGCTGGGAACTCTCCGGTTTTGCCCCGGAGACTCCGGATTTAACACTGTATTACCGGGTCTCCGGGGCAGAGTCTAATTTGCCAGATGTAGGGAGTTTCTCTTGAAACTCTGCCCACTTCTGCTCCATCCCGCCCCGTTCCTCCCACTCCCCGCCCCATTCTCCTACTTCCCAAGGCTTTTCTGTCATTTTTTTTTTCTTTTTGTGTGTTTTTTTTCTTCAAACCTCCCCCATCACGATTAAGCCCCGCCCTTTTTTATGACGCAAATCGCGTTATAGAGCTCACCCGGCGGCTACCCTCCGGGTTGCACCTTCTGTAAAGTTCCCAAGTATGCGCATGACATCTTTGTTTGCATACATTCCATGATTACGGGACTGGAGAACCCGCTTAGGCTGAGCACTCCAACTTCGGGTGAGTTTCATGGATTATTGTTTTTCATTATTACCGGATGATGCAGTATTTTCATTAGCGTTGTAGCACGTTTGTTCTATTTCTATTTAGAGCAGGTGAAATGCTTTGGCCTGTGGCACTACAAGGTTTCTATAACTGTGGCTGTGTGCAGTTGTGTCACCTTTTTCATAAGGTGGATGAAGTGAAGTGGCATATTGTGGATGGATGAATATTACTGGAACCGCATTATTACGAGTGGCAGTTGGAGAATGGTGGTTGGAGCCTGTTGGACATGCTACCCTGACTTGGGTGAAGATGGGTCAGAGTATATACCCATAGATATTTATATCCACCACTATAACGGACTGTGTCATATCTGGTTATGATATTGTATAAATGAATCCAGTTTTGTTATCCCTAATATGCAGCTGTCTTCCATCTAACACTTGCTTTTAACCTCTTCATTGCTTATACTGCATGCAATCAATGAATATTGGAGGACTGTCTATCTGGTGTTGGATCCGTAAAGCCTGTGAGTGACCTAAAAGAACAAGTGGTTGAAGGTGGTGTGCCATATATCCCTGGGTAGTGTGAAGATGGGTGAGAGTATACCCCCTGTTGTGCACACCTACCACTATAGTTAAGTGTGCCAGACTCGGCTGTACTTCTGAAGATTTGGATCCATTCTAATTGTCATCTATCATCATTCTTGCTGCTTTTCCATCCATATGCTTGCTATTAACCACTTCATTGCCTGATTTGTATGCATCTGATGAATGTTAGAGGACTGTCCATGATGTATACAGATTTTAACGGATACATCAATTCATATTATATTTTGTTCTTTACCCCCTTTAGTTTTTGGTGACGTTATCACAAGATGATGGGACTTTTTTGATATTTTTTTTTTATATATATATTTTCTATCCATCATTTACTGGCCCTAGTTGTTTTTACCTCTATATGTACATTATATTTATTGTAGATTTTGTAGTACTGGGTGTGGAGGATGCTGTGATGGAGGGGTTTGGACCTGGGGAGGTGGGTGTGGATAGTACTGCTGCACATTTATTTATTTCAGATATTAGTGAATTTGATCAATAAAATATTTTTTTATATATATATTTATGTCTAGATTTTGCTTGATGATATTGGTTTACGAGTCATGTGCCTTAGTTTAAATCTCTTACTTTTCTTTTTGTGTTATATTAATGCTTTTTTGAGAGATGGAGTGCACCCCATATTATACATTTTTATGGGTTTGACTAAAATGTATTGTTATAAGTGTGCTCCTTCTATATATAGGTTTGACATTTTACCAATCCTCAGGGGAGGACTGGAAACTTGCGCCCTGGGGGGGGGGGGGGGGGCAAATAGAAAAAAATGGCCCAGTTCTTCTATCATTCCATCCCATCCCCTTTTGTTAATTTGAAAATAGTTATTAATGTTGTGAAGTAAAGCAAGTGATACCACATAGCTTACAGTTGAAATGGGGCTCCATTAGTGATACTACAGAGCTTACAGTTGAGATAGAGCTACACTAGTGATACCACAGAGCTTACACTGATACCATAGTGCTTACAAGGTAAATGGGTTATGCTACTAGTGTAGTTCCATCTGGATTGTAGCTCTTTTGTATCACTATTGTAGCTCCCTTTAGACTGTAGCTCTGTTGTATGACTTGTGTAGCTCCATTTCAATTGTAAGCTCTGTGGTATCACTGGTGTAGATCTATTTACAGCAGCAAGTGGGAGACTGACTGAGGCAGTGGCCCAGGGGTCAATTGCCCCCTGCCCCCAGGCCAGCCCTCTGCCGATCTGGAAGAGATCACTTTTGCATTGATTTGTGAATATTTGTATGTGCACCATACCTCCCAACATTTCAAATTGCCAAAGAGGGACACTTGTATTTTAGGGGGTGTTTCTGGGGGGGCGTGGCTGGTGGAGCATTACCAAGAATTTTTTAGCATATTTCATGACCTATTGACACCTCCTTGCATAACCTAATAAATGACTTATAACAAGATGAAATTATTTTATTTACACAGACTAATATATAAATACAAATACTGATGTTTAAATAAACATTAATGTGAGTTTTAGTGCAGTAGAGCAATGTGATACATATATATATATATATATATATATATATATATATATATATATATATATATATATATATATATAATAAGCATCTTATACACACCACACAATCTGATCTCCTAAAAAAGAGGTACATCAGAGTGGGAAAGAGTGACACTTGGGAGGTATGTGTGCACTGATGCATTTGTCCATTGGAGGTCCTTGGTATTAGAAGTAAGGGCTGCTGAATGGTTTCTTTGTTATACAACTTTTAAAATGAGCTGACCCTAAGATCTTTGGCTCTGGGGCAGCTGTTGCATTGTCCTCAATGGATGATATTTTCTCATCTGTTGTGATTTTTAAAACTGCTGTTAGCTGTCTGTAAGGTGCATCATTGAATGGCTTACCATGCTTATAAACCTGCCATCAGACCCAACTGTATCAAGGCCAAAGAGTGCAAACACAGTGTGTTCAAATGGTGATACAAAGAATTCAGACGTACTGGAGAAGCATGTTTACAATATATTTTTGAGTTTATGCACCTAAGAATATTTTTTACAAATGCTGTCTAGGAGTACATCATATTTATGAACCCCATTTCATTTATAGTATATTATGTTCCTTAAGGACCAGAGGGGTGTGGATTTCACTCACTGTAGGACAGTTAGTTTTCTCCAAAATGACAGGGGGGAGGGGATATGCACAAAGGCGTGATAAAGAGGGGATATAGCAGAGGAGACTTCTCCAGTGATATCACTTCTTCATTTCCAGTGTTACTCTATAGAGCCTATGCACTAAGATCACCACAGCTGGAGAACTCTTAGTGCATTGAATCCATAGAATAACATAGGACTTTGAGAAGTAATATCACTGGAGAAGTCATCTTCTATATCACCTCTTTATCACACCTTAGTGCATCCCCCATTCTTCTTAGTACATAGTAACATAGCTGATGAGGCTGAAAAAAGACATGCGCCCACCAAGTCCAGCCCATGCCTAGACACCCCTGTTGATCGAGAGGAACCCCATTGAAGCCATTTCCAATTAAGTCCCCAGAGTGTAAAAAAAGTTGTTCCTGACTCCAAATGGCAGCCAGATATTTCCTGGATCAACAACCTATCTGCATTGAAGCCATCTGTCATAATTCTAAATATTGTTCTTTGCTAGATAGGTATCCATTAAGTATTTGAAAGCAGGTACAATATATAAAGCACAACATCCCAAGGCAAAGAATTCCATAGCATTACCGCCCTTACTGAAGAAAAAAAAAATACCTGCCTTTGTTTTAGTCGAATGCACCTTTCCAATGGATGACCCCTCATTCTTAGCTCAGCTCTTTGCTTAATTAATTTATTGGATAGTTCTCTGTATTGACCTTGAATATATTTTTTAAAACTGGTAATCATATCCATTGGATGTCTCTTCTCTATTGTAAACACAGTTTGGCTAGTATCTCTTTAAAACTCAGATCCTCCAATCCCTTTATCAGGTTTGTTGCATGTGTCTGCACAGTTCAATAATGTCTTTTTTTTTTTTTTTTTTTTTTTTTTAAAGAAATGGTGCCCCAAATTGTACTCCATATTCTAGATGAGGCCTAACCAAGAATTTATATAGAAGTAGAATATTAGCATCCCATGTATCTGGCACCTCTTTTTACGCAGGATAGTACCCTATTTGCTCTTGCAGCAGCTGAGTGACTCTGCACACTGCTATGAAGTTATCATCTATCAGTACTAAATCTTTATCTAATTAGGATTCCCCAAGTAGTTTCCCATTTAGTCTATATGTAGCTTGTTTGTTTCTACAGCCCAATTGCATAACCTTTCATTTATCTACATTAACTGTTATCTGCCACTTTTCTGCCCACTCCCTTTATCTAAATCCTTCTGCAGAGAAAATACATCCAGCGCTGTATGTATTTCCTTGCACAGCGTAGTGGCATCGGTAAGGATTGAGATGATACTTTCAGTTCCCACTTCTATATCATTATTAAACAAATTAAAAAGCATTGGGCCCAGATCTGAACCCTGTGGAACCCACTTACAAATTTACACCAACTCTCTGCCATCTATCATTTAGCTAGTTCTCAATCCATGTACCTATATCACCTCCCAAGCCCAAAGCCTTTTCATTTATGCAGTAACCTGCTGTGAGGCACTGTATCAAATACTTTTGGAAAATCCAAGAATACTACATCAACAGCAATTCCCTTATCCAAACGACTATTTACCCTTTACTAAAATGCAAGTAAATTAGTCTGACTTGATCTATTCTTCATAAAAACTTGCCGACTCCTACTAGTATTGTTGATTTTCCCATAGTTCTGAATACTGTCAGTTAGTAACCCTTCTAATATCTTACCCACTATGGAAGTCAAGCTCACAGGTCTGTAATTTCCTAGTTTGGATTGTGCCCCCTTTGTGAACAATGTAACTACACCAGCTTTCCTCCAGTCACAGGGCACTGTGCTGTGTCAACAGCCCTTGACACAGCAGCACCTGCAACTCCACGCCACCCACGCACAACCCCACTACAACCCTGGCACACAAGACAAACGCGATACCTCCAGAGGTACTCACACACTGCAGAAAGGTACTGGAGGAAATCGCGCTCCACAGCCGACTTTATACACTACAAATTCATTCTCTGTTCATATAGCTCTGCCCTCTCCCTGGCCAGTCATACTTTTCCTCTCTGATTTCTAATCTATCCTGTAACCCGAAATGCCTTTTTACAACCTTCAAATCTCTTCTACACCCACCAACACAAACACCTTCCACTATCTTCTCTGCCAAAGATCTTGCCACCCACTTCAAGGACAAGATCGAATCTATCAGACATGACATTTCATCACTCCCACCTCCACCCAGCCACAGCAGCCCTGTCACCTCTCCCACATACACACTAACCTCCTTCTCACCCGTCACAGACGATGAAGTTTCCCATCTCCTCACTCACTCAAATCCAACCACATGCCCTTTCGACCCAATCCCATCTCGGCTCTCTCAAGAACTCTCCCCTCTACTAACTCCAATCCTTACTCACGTATTCAACCTCTCCCTCTCAACCGGCACCTTCCCATCCTCTTTCAAACATGCACTCATCACGCCAATACTAAAGAAACCCTTCCTGGACCCAAACTCACTGTCAAACTACCAACCAATTTCTCTGCTCCCATTTGCCTCCAAGCTCCTTGAGTGTCTCGCATATAATCAGCTCACTAGATTCCTCTGCTCCCACTCCCTGCTAAATCCCTTACAATCTGTATTCCGCCCTCATCACTCCACTGAGACCGTCCTCACTAAGGTGGCCAATGACTTTCTCTCCGCCAAGTCAAAAGGCCACTACTCCATACTCATTCTCTTGGACCTGTCGGCCGCCTTTGACCCAGTAGATCACCCTCTCCTCCTCCATGCCCTCCACTCCCTAGGTATCTGTGACACTGCACTCTCCTGGTTTTCATCTTATCTCTGCAACCGCTCCTTCAGCGTTTCCTACTCTGGCTCCACTTCTCCACCCATCACACTATCTGTTGGAGTGCCTCAAGGATCAGTCCTGGGACCCCTGCGCTTCTCAATCTACACCTCATCCCTCGGAAAACTAATCAACTCCCTTGGGTTTCACCATCATCACTATGCTGATGACACTCAAATATATATTTCCTCCCCTGACCTCTCCCCTTCCCTCTTGTCCCGAGTGTCTGACTGTCTGTCCGCTGAGTCTTCCTGGCTGTACTCCCGTCAACTCAAACTTAACCTTGGCAAAACCAAACTAATCATCTTCCCTCCCACCACAACCAGCCTTACCCCAGATATTACCATCAACAACAATACCATCACACCGACCCCTACAACTCGCTGTCTGAGGGTCATATTTGACTCTGCCCTATCCTTCATTCCTCACATCCAGTCACTCTCCAAATCATGCCACCTCCAACTCCGCAACATCTCTACAATCCGACGCTTTCTCACACATGACACCACCAAAATTCTAGTCCAAACACTCATCATGTCCCATCTTGACTACTGTAACTCTTTACTAATTGGCCTTCCTCCCACCTGACTAACCCCACTACAGTCCATAATGAACTTTGCTGCAAGACTAATCTACCTCACTCATCGCTTCTCTGACACCAAACCCCTCTGTCAATTCCTACACTGGCTCCCATTAGCATACAGAATTAAATTCAAAATTCTGGTGCTTACTTATAGAGCCCTCACTAACACCGCACCACACTATATTTCATCTCTCATCTCCAAATACACTCCCTCTCGCCATCTTTGCACTGCACACGACCTTCTTCTCTCCACAGCTCTTATCATATCCTCTTACTCCCGCCTACAGGACTTCTCCCGTGCCACATCTCAGCTCTGGAATTCCCTCCCCCACCCAATCAGACTCTCCCCCAGCTTTCAGATCTTCAGATGCTCCCTGAAAACTCACCTCTTCAGGGAAGCCTATCACCTGCCTCCATAAACAATATCACTAAGAATCACCCCTTGCCTTAACCACTGCACTCAACAGCACTTCTCACTCCCACCCATTGACTGGCAGGTCAGGTGGCAGGAGGCACTTACACCCAATAGCACTTACCCCTCCTGTGTCATACCTACCTTACTCTAGACTAAGCTCTCACGAGCAGGGTCCTCTGATCCATCTGTTCTCCACATTTGATTGTACTATTTAATACCTATGTATGTCTACTCCCTACTGTAAAGCGCTGCGGAATTTGTTGGCGCTATATAAAGATTAATAATAACAACTATGCCTGATGAATGTGAATCAAATAAATATTAAAGGGATAATAAAGTCTATTGATATTAAAAGCTTATATTGTAACTATTAAAATAATAAAACTAAACAATGTAAGTCCTTTATGGTTTGAGAGATATACAAAGATAAAAGTTCGATCTCCCTCCCCCATCTATGACATGAGCTATAAAGCAGTCAGCCCGAGATTCTGGTCATGCAACCAGGTGAGGTTCTTCAGCAGAGCTAAAATAGCTCAATTGTGAAACAAATTGGAACAGTCTACAAAGTGTGCCTGGTTTGCAGTATTTGTTTCATGATTGCGCCATTTCAGCTCTGCTGAAGAGCCTCGTCTGGTCTTCATATCTCTCTCAAGCCATAAAGGTTTGAGAGATAGGACTTACATCGTTTAGTTTATTATTTTAATAGCTACAATATCAGCTTTTATTATCAATAGACTTTACTATCCCTTTAAATATAAAAGTCTTGCTATTACTTAACTAAGTTCCGTAAGTACTCTTGAGTGTAAACCATCAGGTGCAGGTGTCTTATTCATCATCAGCCTTTGTATGTGGTAGTGTGGTTGCTGTACTAAGGTGAGATACTGGGGCAAGCCGATTACACTGTAGGGTATAGGTGACAATTCCTCCAATTTAAATTGGGCTTTTAAGCAACATGTTGGAAACCTCTAGCAGTCAATGGGTTAAAGGTCACATTTAAATCAACTGACATTTTCATTTGTTGGTTTGCTTCTCTTTACCTCTGGTATATTTATTTAGACCCTTGGATAACTTAACTTGCCTAGTTACACTGATGTGTGAAAGACAGAAAATGACCTCTCAAGGACAAAGCCACAAGTCATTATTAATACTAAGGAAGAGAGGGGGCACCTCATAGGAGAATTCAGTTTTTGAATCAAATCATACAACGGTATGAGCCAAATGGATGCACACATAGTAACAGACTTTTGTAACACAAGAACTCAAGTGAAACATATACACTACCTTCCAAACAGAGATAATAGAGCCTAGTTTCTCTGGTAAATATCAAAATGATGCCAGCATAAGGATGGACAAACCTAATTTACTTTATAGTTGACTGGCAACCAATTTATGTTACCAGTAGACGCTAGGAGGGAAATTAGAGAAAACTCTCCCCACTGTGGGCATCCATGAATGGGAGTCTGTATCGGAGAAGATTACTTAACTCAAGGACAGACAGATGCATCAATAAAGAATGATGCATATAAAAAGGTTAATATTAAAAACATTATCAAAAATAAAATTAATAAAAACATATACTGTATATTAAATGGTTTTTGGCTGTCTAGCCATTTCATCAGCAGTATGTAACATCTTATTAAATTTTGGTATGCCTGTCCTCCAATAAATAGGCATTGTCCCAGACAAGTTGTATCAGGCAAATAATTTGTCCATCACAGTCAGTGTGACTAAGATACTTACAATGTATCACACATGTGACCATGAACAATGATTATTGAAATACAAATACATATTAAAAACAATGTAATATAAAACAGAAATTATTACAATATGCATTATGTTTGTCAATGAAGAGTGAAAAAATACAAATAGTCTATAATCTATATAAAATAAGTCTACTTCATAAAACACTATTTTGTGTTCATAATATGAAAGCAATACAATAGTGCTTCAAATGAAAAACAACAAAACAAAATAAATATAAGAGTAAATGAGCTAAATCAGAATGGGTGTATAACCATTCCCTGTACCACTACCTAAAGCATGGATAACGGTGCGAAATAAGACATATGGGTGAAATGAATCACCCTACTTATTTAGGAATAAATATCAAGTGTCTAAAAGGTGACAGTGTATAAAAATAAATATGAACCATTTAATTGCCTGTGTATAAATATAGAACCTATAAAATATATATTTCTCTTTCGCCCATATGGAATACAGGTACCATAGAAGGGGATCTTCCTTTGGAAGATGGAACATATCAGAAGACAACATCTTGAGGGTGGAGCCTTCTCTCCCCTTCTACAGGCTGACCCATCCCCTGCCTCCAGTTTTGATATGTTCCTGACTGAACTGGACATGGCTTGGAACATTGCTGCTTATTATTTTATTTTACTTTAGATATGGAACGGTCACAATTCCCCCATTAGGAGTGTTACCATTACTGACTTTCCCTGGAGGATAGTAATATCTAAAGAAAATGTAAGCAGTTATTTATGCTATAATTAATGTGTGAAAATATATATATATATATAAACTAGAAGGTAGTCTCCTTCAACTAAGGTTTTTAACTTCAAAATATTAAAAAAAAAATCTATTACTATTTAGATGGTTTGATGTATTGAACTGTCAAGACTTTGAGAACATTCAAATTGGTCTGACGTTTTTAAAGCAATGTTTGGACACTGAAGTGAAAAACCTTTTTCTACATTTCTCCTGTTTTGCCCAGAACAAGTCCTCAAAGTTTGTGTTGTACAGCAAATGGGGTTCTCCTTTGTAAAGGCACCAGAGAGCTAAAAATTGATATTCCCGAGCATTGGAAAGCTATAGAACAAGCAAATACTATGCTTTTGTTCATTCTCAGTCTATATTCACTCTGTAATTGAGTGAAAACAAACCCAAGATTAATCCACTCAGAGCATCTAATTAGTTATGAACCATAAGGCTATTCATCAAGACAGATTCATGTGTTCATAATATCAAGAAAGAATTTAGGGAGAAATACAAATATAAAAGCTCTGTCTTCATTCTTAAAGGGATAGTATTGCTTGAAAATAATTTTATTTTATATCCTAGCCCTTAAAAAAAACATTAAAAATGATATTAAGTCTTATCTCTCAAACCTTTATGGTTTGGGAGATATTCACAATTAAAGTTTCCCCTGGAGTGACATCACTGCTCAAGCCTTCAGATTTGGAATCCGGTCTGCAGACCAGCCGCAGCTCTTCAGCAGTGCCAAGATCACAAACATTAAAAATAAATTCTTCATTGGAATGGTCTACAAAGTGTGCTTGCAAGCCAGGTACAGTTTGTAGACAGTTCCAATGAAGTAGTTATTTTTAAAGATTGTGATCTCTGCACTGCTAAAGAGCTGCTGGCTGATCTGTGCACCTGATTCCAAATCTGTCCACTAGATGGCAGACTTGGCTAAAACAGCCAGGAAAAGGGAACTACTTTTATTATTATTAACTTTACTTGCCAATATCTCCCAAAGATAAGACATATCATTTTTAATGTTTTTTTAAGGGCTACAATATAAAATAAAATTATTTTCAAGCAATAAAATTATTTTCAAGCAATAAAATCCCTTTAAGAATCAAAACCAATAGTACCTACAAAATAATAAACAGGTAGCCCATCATTTTGGAAGTACAGTCTGTTCTTTAGGCTTTGGATTCAAGAGAAAGCTTTTATGTACCTGACATCTTGAAGTTCCTAGCAATTTTCTGGATATTGCGGTTATAATATTCCGGAAGTTCACTGGTGTGGACTAATCCAGATATAAAGCCGACTGGCACACATTCCAGGAGGCTCAAAATAGAATGAGGCGCTGATGTACTAAGGAACATTGATGTACTTCTGGGGAAAACCATCTGCATCATCAAGAAAAATGTAAAATTCTCTTTTATTTAGTGGGAATTTTTGGAGTTTTTATTTATCATCTATGGTTCACTTTGCACCAGAACTGCACCACTTTCTTAGTACATCACCCTCTGAGTGTATAATTTACACGGATCACAGTGTGTTCCACGTACTTAACAGTGAAAGGTTATCTACTGGTTTGTTTATTCCTCTCAATGAAAAGTGATTCATGTATGCATCTGCACAGATTTAAAAAAAAAAAAAAAAAAAAAAAAAAAAAAAAAAAAAGTACGTACATGTAGACACTGAAGAGACTATCAGTTTTACATGGAGCACACACAAGGAATTTTAATGCAATACTACTAGGCCAGCGCCTCTTGTTCCAGTGGGACTGTTTGAAGTTTAGTTGGCAAGAGGCAACACTGGGATGCATTTGGTGCTCACAAGCTTCTCTTGTGGCTCCCAGTCTGTTTCCTGGTACAGGGAAAGAGAAGATTATTTCCATAAGTCATCACACGCAACCTATTTTCACTCTGCAGATTAAACCACACACAACACTGAATCAGTAATGGGACACAAAGCAGTGTATATATAAAGAAAAATTAAACTTTACTGAAGTGAGATATTATAGGTTGAGCCAGAGCGCTGTTAGGAGATGCAGTCATCGGATATATATACACACATATATATTATGTACACATACGTACAAACACACTCCAGGCTCACTCAGTCTTACATTTTTTGGTATGGTTTTCTTTATTTTATTACAAAAATAGGACAGAGCCTCTACAGGGACTGGAGAAGCATACACGGTTTGCCTTTCAACAGACCTCTGGCTTTCCAGCCCTGAAGGGGTAAAATCTCTTATCTTCTCTGCAGCACTCAATGCTTTATTTAGTCCAGCTGAGTAAAGGCGACGGACCATAGGGATGAGTTCCATGATATGAGAATTAGAGTGGGACTAACCAGCATGGATATGTAGGCCAACCCTTCAGTGCATAAGAAATTTGTATGGACGGGGTCACATGCAGAGCTTGAGGGTAAAGGCTTAATTCAGCTTTTCCAAAACTTTGTGCACACTTGGAAGTGGGGCCAAGCTCTGCCCATGCACTAGGATGTGCCATGCCATGAAAGCCCACTATTCTGGTCAAGGTAGCCTATTCTGCCCCTAAAACCAACATATAGAGTGGGTATGAGCAATTCTGCAGCTCTTTTGGACAGGAGTAGGTAACATTTGTCTCTCCAGCTGTTGGGGACTAGCTGGAGTCAAATGTTACCAACTGCTTCTGCTGTAGAATGAAATCCATTAAGGCAGTGGTAGTGAATTGTCAGACCCCTAGCTGGTTTGCGAATGCAACTGCATCATCCCAAACCAGCTTCTGACAATAGACTACCCCTACCTCTCCAGAAATACCGAGGTAAGTGATGGACTGTGGCATCAGAGATTATCAGGGGTCTGCTGATCTAATTAAATTACACAGGCTGAGATCCACTGAACAGCTGGATTTCCAGTGACACACTGATGGTTTCTGATGAGATTTGGTTGTGAGTTCATGATACACAGGTGGTTCTGTTCTTCGGTCCATTCTGCTAATTATTGGGATCCATCAATTATATAACTAAGCAATATGATCAAATACTGCATCTATCAGTCACAATCAACAGGAATCCACTGAGCCAGCTCTGGGATTTCAGGTAACCAATAAAGTGATCCATTGACACAAACCAAGTTCAGAAGTGGAAGGGATCCCAGTAATCCAGCCAAGATCCCCAGCAATGCAGTATACTTTTGAAAATTTCTTTAGGCCCGAAAATCCCTGTACCCTATAAATTAAATATCCTTATTAACTCTGAAGCAGAAAGCAGGAGTCAAATTCACTACCCCATTATCTTACCCCTTTACAGGACCTGCAGAGTGTAACAATGCATTAAAAAGCAATGCACAGCACAACCCTCTAGTCTGTAAAGGGTTTATATTCTTTCAGCATCATTCAGTGGACTGTAGTACATGTAGTCCCAACAGGCTTGAGCTAGAATTCTTCAAAGGTAGACCCAGGTAGAAAATTCTTTACTTAATGCACCACTGCTCCTACACATTCCAGCTTCACTATAAATATGCAGAAATTCTATTCAGGGTCACACAGCTCCAAGGAATAAATAAAAATCTGGGCTCCCTTGGCACCAGTGGTTTAATGTTAAATTCCTCATGCTTCTGCAGCCATGGAGGCAGATGAAAAGGATCAGGCGCTGAGATATTTTTGGCAAGGAGAAGACACACATTACATTTTCTTTACTGTATGACCATGTGCTTGCACGACCCCAGCCTTGGTGGCTCCAGTGTTTAGAATGTCCACGCTCTTTCGGCTGGAGCAAACCACGTCTCTGATGAAGCAAGCACAGTCAGTGCACACATCCTTCAGAACAGAGCCTTGAGCATAGATGTGGGGGAACTGACCCTCTACATTCCTCCAGGACAAACCACCACAGGACCTGGACAAAGAGAGAAGGAGGATATGAATCAGGTTGACTTCAGTACAGTGTGAACTGTACAGACATGTCATGTTATAAAATTGCATTTATGTTTATTGTGTTTATGTATTTTTTGAATGCACGTGTGTTTGTGTGTCTGTATCTGTATATTTTATATATACAGGGTTTTTTCCCCCTGGTTTGTCCTGTGGGGGACACAGAGGCCACAAGATTAAACCTCTTCCACTAAGATGCTGGGCACTTTGGGCATTAAAAAAAAGTAGTCTCTGGAGAAGACAACTCTCATTCAGCCTTGCTTAACCCCACAACCACCCAGCTCTGCTGCTACTCTGATTGTGTGTTTTGTCTGACACAGGATGTTTTAGGGTTGCTCTCAATTATTTGGTGTATAGATTTTTTTTTCCTGGGAGGAATAGAAATAATCTATATCAGGTTCCCTGGATACCCTCACTCCTATGCAGGATATTGCCAATCCTTCCTATACCAAGTGAAAGCTTTGCTCTCTGTGTTACTTTGGCATTCTGAGCAGGATCACTAACTTTTAGAGTGGCCTATATGTTATTCAAGCATCTACTTTAATAAAGGCCCTTTTTAGGGCTAGTAAAGGGTAATAAAAGCACTTTTCATGTCTGTAATAGGGCAACTTTTGAAATGTGAGCATTTATATTGTTAGCCCATATTCACAAATAGCTTGATGTGCACTGTGATTTTCCACCATAAAACGTTGATCTCTGGAGCCTTATGACATTTTTTTTAGGCTTCCTTTTTTGCTCTTTAATATCATTCAGACTCTTACTTTGTATAACCTATGGCAAGCTGTTTTTTGCCCCAGCAATAATTAAGTACGGCTTACTGCAATTTTGAACATATTTTGTTGTTCACTGTTGTCTGCATAATCACATTACAGAACAGATTATACTTGTTGTATTCCTAGCAGGAGAGCCTTTTTTTGCAGCAGCCCTATTAGGTATTATTTCCTTGAGACAAAAACAGGACGGAGTGTGGGACACACAGACAGTGGGACTCCGTCACTCAGAGTCTGACAGTAGTTAGCTGCAAGCAGCGAGAACGCGTTTCCGCCATCTCTTACGAGCAGTGTTCTCTATCTCTGGCCAAAAAGCGTACCCCTGAAGTAAATCTGAACTCAATCTCTTCGTCTCTCACATTAGTGGTTTTACTTTGTTTACTGTACACATTGATTACCATAGAGTCTTATGACTCGTAATTTACCATATACTCGAGTCTTACACAGTTATGAGTCCCTCAAGTCATAAGACTCTATGGTAATTAATGTGTACATTAAAACTATTAGTGTGATGAAAGGACGTTCTGATTTACTTTATCTTATGAGAAATAAACAATCCGCATTCAGTTTGTTTGTTTTTACAAAAAACGGGACAAAATTGACATTTATATTAACCCCTTAATGACGGGGTTTTTTTTTTTTTTTTTTTTTCCATTATAGCGAATGACTTCCTGGACTTACCAGGTAAGTCGTCTGTCACTAAGGGGTTAAAAAAAAAGATGTGACTGGAAATATGAAAAAAATGGTACTGTCCTGTTTAAAATGGTATGTACGGTCATCCTAGGTATTATACCATTAGCTCTAATAAAAGCTCTTTTGAAGGCTGGTAATAGGGTAATAAAGGACCTCTTAAGGGCTTGTAAAAGGGTAAATTTTCTTGTTGTCGGTAATAAAGCCGAATTTGTTGATGGAAGTCTATTTGCACCGTGAATGCTCCACCATATAATCCCCAAAAAGGTTTGAAAGATGGGATTTGCTGCACAAATTTTTTTTTTTTTTTTAAATCTACAATAAAACAAAGTTATCTTTGGGCATTACTAACCCTTTAAAGTGCTAGTAATGTCCAACAAAGTTTTTTACACTTAGAAGATCTTAAAAAGCTGAGCTAAATGCAAAAAAACGTATCTTTCAAACCGCTATGGTTTAAGTGATACAGACATTTAAAGTTCGCTGTCTCCTACTGACAGCTGTAAAGTGGTCAGCAGGAGATCCGTGTTGGCCGACACGGAGGAGCTTGAGCAGAGCCGCAATCTCGTTACTTAACAAGGAATCCCTTCATTGGAATGGTCTAAAACATGTGCCTGGTTTGCAAGCACACGTTTTAGACCATTCCAATGAAGGTATTCCTTGTAAGTAACGAGATTGCGGCTCTGCTCAAGCTCCTCCGTGTCGGCCAACACGGATCTCCTGCTGACCACTTTACAGCTGTCAGTAGGAGACAGCGAACTTTAAATGTCTGTATCACTTAAACCATAGCGGTTTGAAAGATACGTTTTTTTGCATTTAGCTCAGCTTTTTAAGATCTTCTAAGTGTAAAAAACTTTGTTGGACATTACTAACTCTAACTTTTCATAAAAAGCAAATTAGTTTAACATGATCCTTCATAAAACCATGGTGGCTCCTACTAATATTGTTGGTCTTCACATAGTTCTGAATAGGTCGGTTAGTAATCCTTATAGTATCTTACCCACTAGCAAATCAAGCTCATAGGTCTAGAATTTTCTGGTTTGATATTTCCCCTTTTTGAACAATGATACTATATCAGATTTCCTCCCATCGCAGGGCACTACACCTGATGAAAGTGAATCAATACATAAATATTAAGTAAAAGGGTATTGCCATTACTGAACTAAGTTCCTTAAAGTGATAGTAATGTTTCATAATAAAAGCAGCTCTAATCAATCATCATACTATTTGGGCCATGGAGAGTATTATTTCAATTCTGTCAGAGTTGTAGTTTAGAAGTAATTCAATGATAAAGTATCCCCCTCCCGCCTGTTTTACTGATGTCACACTGTTCAGCCAGAGCAGAAGGGAGGTGCCCATGTAGACTGCAGAGAGGGACAATCTTCAATTAAGATAAGGGAAAAACCTGAAAAGCTTGTCAAGGGGGGGCAGGGCTTTCATTGTTCTAATAGGAAGAAGAATGTCCCCTTCTGTTATCTGTCTGGTCTATGGACTGCATTCCACATCTGAGAAGAGATGGCTTACACTAGGTAAAAGGGACAGGAGGAGGAAACTTTGCTTGTGAACATCTCTTAAACCATAAAGGTTTGAGAGAAATGTTCTTCATGTTTTCACTGTCGTCCAATACAGGTTACTGGTACATTGGGAGGCGATCCGCCCCTTTAAGTAGGCAGGAACATTTCTCTAAATGTATGCAGGGGGTGGAGCCTCCCCTCCCTCTTAAACTGCCCTCAGCCAGAACAAGCCAGAATGATTTGTTCCTGCGTGCTGTGCACATCAGGTGGAGAACATCTCTCAATCAACTTTAGTTTTTTTATGGTTTTCTTCAAATATGGAATACCACCATTAGGCGGGTGACCATGGCTGACAATTGCCCTCTCCAAAGTGGCTAGTGCAGCTTCCAGGGATTTTCTGGTGGACCTTATGCCCTGAAGAGGGAACAACTTGATTCAAGTAGCTTCCCTGGTGGGGATTTTCCTTTGGTTAATTCCCTTTTCACATGGTTACCTGAAGACAGAAGTCCTGCAGAAAGGTGAGCCACCCTTTGAGTGCTGAAGGTCCACTTGTCCCACAGTGTCCCTTCATTGGGCTTGTATTTGGGAGTTCTCATTATGCACTCCAGCACTCATTAGGTGTTTTTATTTATATTGCACTGTATTTATGCAATGTCTGTGTGTATTCCTTGGGTTTTGGAGCAGTTTATGGGGGTTTTAACCTTTTCCCTGCCGTTTTCCTCATTGGGATATTGTTTTATCATGTTTTACATGTCTTTGATATGTGTTTGGTAACTTTTTCCTGTCAGGGTAACTTTATTAAAAGTTTATGTTCCCCGCCTTTAAGCGAGCTTTTCCCGCATAGACGCCATTGCTCCTTTACTCTCTATGTGTTTACACAGTGTGGGACGTATCTCTGGAACCGTTTGTCACAGCGACTTCAGAGTGGGCTCATTTTGTTGGTCTTCCCTTGCTCTATCATCCGGTTGCATGATTCGGTGTGTTGGGGGTCTTGGGGGGGGCTTCGGGCACTGTTTTGGGGTACTTCTGAGAAAAACTACGTTTCCCATGAGCGCTTGTTTTGCGCCCGTTTTCTGATTGGCTCCCGTAGCAGCAGCCATTTTGTGAGTTCTTCTCAATGAGTATACTACGCAGGGACCGAGCCTTCTCTCTCCCCTCCGCAGATTAACCCTTCGCTTGCCAGATAAGTTTAATTTTAAGCATTTCTGGGGTGAATATTTAATCTTTCACACTTCAATTGGCTGATTCTTGTCAGTGGAGTATATCTGACGCTGTGAGCATGTCTACTCCACTGGAGTCAGGTGCTAGACCCAAGACTAAGGAGGCTGGGGTGTCAGTTTCCCCCATTGCGTTTTGCTCCTCTTGTCACTCTGGGCTACCTAGAGAATTTTCTGGTCATTTATGCCCAAAATGTGCGGAAGGCCATGGCAGCAACCCAGGGCTTTCCAGTCACGCCATTGAGCCAACTTGGGTGAAAGAGTTCAAGGCTGCAACTAGGGATCTCAGATCCACTCTTCAGCTCTTTCCCTCTCAGGTTCAGGGGGCTCTTCAGGTTTGGCAGACCCCCTCCACTATAAGGACCGCCCTGCCCAAGCCACAGGGTGCTCCTGATGTGTCTGATTCTTCTGAGGAAGAATTGTTGCAGGATTCTGATGTTGAGGAGGGCACTGTTATTGAGTCTACCAGGTCCATTGGTGACCCTTATGAATG
The DNA here is from genome assembly GCA_037306005.1 of Rhinophrynus dorsalis. Taxonomy (NCBI): domain Eukaryota; kingdom Metazoa; phylum Chordata; class Amphibia; order Anura; family Rhinophrynidae; genus Rhinophrynus; species Rhinophrynus dorsalis. Next base: position 368,137,771 of record CM074722.1, on the reverse strand, counting down.
TGACCCTGAACTCTCTGTTGAAGGTTTGATCAGGGCTGTGCTAACCACCCTCAACCTTCCCTTGAGTCAGGAATCTACTCATGACCCAACGGATGTGTTTCAGAAACCTTCTAAGACTGTTATATGTTTTCCTACTAATCCTACTCTTGCACGTTTAGTCTCTGATGCGTGGAGAAATCCTGATAAATCCTCTTCTGTATCAAAAAAGTTTGCTAAACATTATCCTTTTCCTGAGACTGAACTGGCTAAATGGGTTCATCCTCCTAAGGTGGATGCTCCAGTTTCTAGGTTGTCTAAATCTACTGCCTTGGCTGTCTCTGATGCTCCTGCCCTACAAGATTGGACGGATGAAGAGTTAGAAACTTGTCTTAAGTCTATTTTTGCCTCTATTGGCACTGCCATGCGTCCAACCTTTGCAGTGGCGTGGGTTAACCGGGCCATTGCGGTCTGGACTGAACAGCTTACTGAGGCGGTTTGCCAGGATGCGCCAGTGTCTGAGCAGTTACAACTTCTTGCTAATATAGCCGAAGCTCAGAATTATGTTTCTGACGCTGCTTTTGATGCATCTGCACAGATTTAAAAAAAAAAAAAAAAAAAAAAAAAAAAAAAAAAAAAGTACGTACATGTAGACACTGAAGAGACTATCAGTTTTACATGGAGCACACACAAGGAATTTTAATGCAATACTACTAGGCCAGCGCCTCTTGTTCCAGTGGGACTGTTTGAAGTTTAGTTGGCAAGAGGCAACACTGGGATGCATTTGGTGCTCACAAGCTTCTCTTGTGGCTCCCAGTCTGTTTCCTGGTACAGGGAAAGAGAAGATTATTTCCATAAGTCATCACACGCAACCTATTTTCACTCTGCAGATTAAACCACACACAACACTGAATCAGTAATGGGACACAAAGCAGTGTATATATAAAGAAAAATTAAACTTTACTGAAGTGAGATATTATAGGTTGAGCCAGAGCGCTGTTAGGAGATGCAGTCATCGGATATATATACACACATATATATTATGTACACATACGTACAAACACACTCCAGGCTCACTCAGTCTTACATTTTTTGGTATGGTTTTCTTTATTTTATTACAAAAATAGGACAGAGCCTCTACAGGGACTGGAGAAGCATACACGGTTTGCCTTTCAACAGACCTCTGGCTTTCCAGCCCTGAAGGGGTAAAATCTCTTATCTTCTCTGCAGCACTCAATGCTTTATTTAGTCCAGCTGAGTAAAGGCGACGGACCATAGGGATGAGTTCCATGATATGAGAATTAGAGTGGGACTAACCAGCATGGATATGTAGGCCAACCCTTCAGTGCATAAGAAATTTGTATGGACGGGGTCACATGCAGAGCTTGAGGGTAAAGGCTTAATTCAGCTTTTCCAAAACTTTGTGCACACTTGGAAGTGGGGCCAAGCTCTGCCCATGCACTAGGATGTGCCATGCCATGAAAGCCCACTATTCTGGTCAAGGTAGCCTATTCTGCCCCTAAAACCAACATATAGAGTGGGTATGAGCAATTCTGCAGCTCTTTTGGACAGGAGTAGGTAACATTTGTCTCTCCAGCTGTTGGGGACTAGCTGGAGTCAAATGTTACCAACTGCTTCTGCTGTAGAATGAAATCCATTAAGGCAGTGGTAGTGAATTGTCAGACCCCTAGCTGGTTTGCGAATGCAACTGCATCATCCCAAACCAGCTTCTGACAATAGACTACCCCTACCTCTCCAGAAATACCGAGGTAAGTGATGGACTGTGGCATCAGAGATTATCAGGGGTCTGCTGATCTAATTAAATTACACAGGCTGAGATCCACTGAACAGCTGGATTTCCAGTGACACACTGATGGTTTCTGATGAGATTTGGTTGTGAGTTCATGATACACAGGTGGTTCTGTTCTTCGGTCCATTCTGCTAATTATTGGGATCCATCAATTATATAACTAAGCAATATGATCAAATACTGCATCTATCAGTCACAATCAACAGGAATCCACTGAGCCAGCTCTGGGATTTCAGGTAACCAATAAAGTGATCCATTGACACAAACCAAGTTCAGAAGTGGAAGGGATCCCAGTAATCCAGCCAAGATCCCCAGCAATGCAGTATACTTTTGAAAATTTCTTTAGGCCCGAAAATCCCTGTACCCTATAAATTAAATATCCTTATTAACTCTGAAGCAGAAAGCAGGAGTCAAATTCACTACCCCATTATCTTACCCCTTTACAGGACCTGCAGAGTGTAACAATGCATTAAAAAGCAATGCACAGCACAACCCTCTAGTCTGTAAAGGGTTTATATTCTTTCAGCATCATTCAGTGGACTGTAGTACATGTAGTCCCAACAGGCTTGAGCTAGAATTCTTCAAAGGTAGACCCAGGTAGAAAATTCTTTACTTAATGCACCACTGCTCCTACACATTCCAGCTTCACTATAAATATGCAGAAATTCTATTCAGGGTCACACAGCTCCAAGGAATAAATAAAAATCTGGGCTCCCTTGGCACCAGTGGTTTAATGTTAAATTCCTCATGCTTCTGCAGCCATGGAGGCAGATGAAAAGGATCAGGCGCTGAGATATTTTTGGCAAGGAGAAGACACACATTACATTTTCTTTACTGTATGACCATGTGCTTGCACGACCCCAGCCTTGGTGGCTCCAGTGTTTAGAATGTCCACGCTCTTTCGGCTGGAGCAAACCACGTCTCTGATGAAGCAAGCACAGTCAGTGCACACATCCTTCAGAACAGAGCCTTGAGCATAGATGTGGGGGAACTGACCCTCTACATTCCTCCAGGACAAACCACCACAGGACCTGGACAAAGAGAGAAGGAGGATATGAATCAGGTTGACTTCAGTACAGTGTGAACTGTACAGACATGTCATGTTATAAAATTGCATTTATGTTTATTGTGTTTATGTATTTTTTGAATGCACGTGTGTTTGTGTGTCTGTATCTGTATATTTTATATATACAGGGTTTTTTCCCCCTGGTTTGTCCTGTGGGGGACACAGAGGCCACAAGATTAAACCTCTTCCACTAAGATGCTGGGCACTTTGGGCATTAAAAAAAAGTAGTCTCTGGAGAAGACAACTCTCATTCAGCCTTGCTTAACCCCACAACCACCCAGCTCTGCTGCTACTCTGATTGTGTGTTTTGTCTGACACAGGATGTTTTAGGGTTGCTCTCAATTATTTGGTGTATAGATTTTTTTTTCCTGGGAGGAATAGAAATAATCTATATCAGGTTCCCTGGATACCCTCACTCCTATGCAGGATATTGCCAATCCTTCCTATACCAAGTGAAAGCTTTGCTCTCTGTGTTACTTTGGCATTCTGAGCAGGATCACTAACTTTTAGAGTGGCCTATATGTTATTCAAGCATCTACTTTAATAAAGGCCCTTTTTAGGGCTAGTAAAGGGTAATAAAAGCACTTTTCATGTCTGTAATAGGGCAACTTTTGAAATGTGAGCATTTATATTGTTAGCCCATATTCACAAATAGCTTGATGTGCACTGTGATTTTCCACCATAAAACGTTGATCTCTGGAGCCTTATGACATTTTTTTTAGGCTTCCTTTTTTGCTCTTTAATATCATTCAGACTCTTACTTTGTATAACCTATGGCAAGCTGTTTTTTGCCCCAGCAATAATTAAGTACGGCTTACTGCAATTTTGAACATATTTTGTTGTTCACTGTTGTCTGCATAATCACATTACAGAACAGATTATACTTGTTGTATTCCTAGCAGGAGAGCCTTTTTTTGCAGCAGCCCTATTAGGTATTATTTCCTTGAGACAAAAACAGGACGGAGTGTGGGACACACAGACAGTGGGACTCCGTCACTCAGAGTCTGACAGTAGTTAGCTGCAAGCAGCGAGAACGCGTTTCCGCCATCTCTTACGAGCAGTGTTCTCTATCTCTGGCCAAAAAGCGTACCCCTGAAGTAAATCTGAACTCAATCTCTTCGTCTCTCACATTAGTGGTTTTACTTTGTTTACTGTACACATTGATTACCATAGAGTCTTATGACTCGTAATTTACCATATACTCGAGTCTTACACAGTTATGAGTCCCTCAAGTCATAAGACTCTATGGTAATTAATGTGTACATTAAAACTATTAGTGTGATGAAAGGACGTTCTGATTTACTTTATCTTATGAGAAATAAACAATCCGCATTCAGTTTGTTTGTTTTTACAAAAAACGGGACAAAATTGACATTTATATTAACCCCTTAATGACGGGGTTTTTTTTTTTTTTTTTTTTTTCCATTATAGCGAATGACTTCCTGGACTTACCAGGTAAGTCGTCTGTCACTAAGGGGTTAAAAAAAAAGATGTGACTGGAAATATGAAAAAAATGGTACTGTCCTGTTTAAAATGGTATGTACGGTCATCCTAGGTATTATACCATTAGCTCTAATAAAAGCTCTTTTGAAGGCTGGTAATAGGGTAATAAAGGACCTCTTAAGGGCTTGTAAAAGGGTAAATTTTCTTGTTGTCGGTAATAAAGCCGAATTTGTTGATGGAAGTCTATTTGCACCGTGAATGCTCCACCATATAATCCCCAAAAAGGTTTGAAAGATGGGATTTGCTGCACAAATTTTTTTTTTTTTTTTAAATCTACAATAAAACAAAGTTATCTTTGGGCATTACTAACCCTTTAAAGTGCTAGTAATGTCCAACAAAGTTTTTTACACTTAGAAGATCTTAAAAAGCTGAGCTAAATGCAAAAAAACGTATCTTTCAAACCGCTATGGTTTAAGTGATACAGACATTTAAAGTTCGCTGTCTCCTACTGACAGCTGTAAAGTGGTCAGCAGGAGATCCGTGTTGGCCGACACGGAGGAGCTTGAGCAGAGCCGCAATCTCGTTACTTAACAAGGAATCCCTTCATTGGAATGGTCTAAAACATGTGCCTGGTTTGCAAGCACACGTTTTAGACCATTCCAATGAAGGTATTCCTTGTAAGTAACGAGATTGCGGCTCTGCTCAAGCTCCTCCGTGTCGGCCAACACGGATCTCCTGCTGACCACTTTACAGCTGTCAGTAGGAGACAGCGAACTTTAAATGTCTGTATCACTTAAACCATAGCGGTTTGAAAGATACGTTTTTTTGCATTTAGCTCAGCTTTTTAAGATCTTCTAAGTGTAAAAAACTTTGTTGGACATTACTAACTCTAACTTTTCATAAAAAGCAAATTAGTTTAACATGATCCTTCATAAAACCATGGTGGCTCCTACTAATATTGTTGGTCTTCACATAGTTCTGAATAGGTCGGTTAGTAATCCTTATAGTATCTTACCCACTAGCAAATCAAGCTCATAGGTCTAGAATTTTCTGGTTTGATATTTCCCCTTTTTGAACAATGATACTATATCAGATTTCCTCCCATCGCAGGGCACTACACCTGATGAAAGTGAATCAATACATAAATATTAAGTAAAAGGGTATTGCCATTACTGAACTAAGTTCCTTAAAGTGATAGTAATGTTTCATAATAAAAGCAGCTCTAATCAATCATCATACTATTTGGGCCATGGAGAGTATTATTTCAATTCTGTCAGAGTTGTAGTTTAGAAGTAATTCAATGATAAAGTATCCCCCTCCCGCCTGTTTTACTGATGTCACACTGTTCAGCCAGAGCAGAAGGGAGGTGCCCATGTAGACTGCAGAGAGGGACAATCTTCAATTAAGATAAGGGAAAAACCTGAAAAGCTTGTCAAGGGGGGGCAGGGCTTTCATTGTTCTAATAGGAAGAAGAATGTCCCCTTCTGTTATCTGTCTGGTCTATGGACTGCATTCCACATCTGAGAAGAGATGGCTTACACTAGGTAAAAGGGACAGGAGGAGGAAACTTTGCTTGTGAACATCTCTTAAACCATAAAGGTTTGAGAGAAATGTTCTTCATGTTTTCACTGTCGTCCAATACAGGTTACTGGTACATTGGGAGGCGATCCGCCCCTTTAAGTAGGCAGGAACATTTCTCTAAATGTATGCAGGGGGTGGAGCCTCCCCTCCCTCTTAAACTGCCCTCAGCCAGAACAAGCCAGAATGATTTGTTCCTGCGTGCTGTGCACATCAGGTGGAGAACATCTCTCAATCAACTTTAGTTTTTTTATGGTTTTCTTCAAATATGGAATACCACCATTAGGCGGGTGACCATGGCTGACAATTGCCCTCTCCAAAGTGGCTAGTGCAGCTTCCAGGGATTTTCTGGTGGACCTTATGCCCTGAAGAGGGAACAACTTGATTCAAGTAGCTTCCCTGGTGGGGATTTTCCTTTGGTTAATTCCCTTTTCACATGGTTACCTGAAGACAGAAGTCCTGCAGAAAGGTGAGCCACCCTTTGAGTGCTGAAGGTCCACTTGTCCCACAGTGTCCCTTCATTGGGCTTGTATTTGGGAGTTCTCATTATGCACTCCAGCACTCATTAGGTGTTTTTATTTATATTGCACTGTATTTATGCAATGTCTGTGTGTATTCCTTGGGTTTTGGAGCAGTTTATGGGGGTTTTAACCTTTTCCCTGCCGTTTTCCTCATTGGGATATTGTTTTATCATGTTTTACATGTCTTTGATATGTGTTTGGTAACTTTTTCCTGTCAGGGTAACTTTATTAAAAGTTTATGTTCCCCGCCTTTAAGCGAGCTTTTCCCGCATAGACGCCATTGCTCCTTTACTCTCTATGTGTTTACACAGTGTGGGACGTATCTCTGGAACCGTTTGTCACAGCGACTTCAGAGTGGGCTCATTTTGTTGGTCTTCCCTTGCTCTATCATCCGGTTGCATGATTCGGTGTGTTGGGGGTCTTGGGGGGGGCTTCGGGCACTGTTTTGGGGTACTTCTGAGAAAAACTACGTTTCCCATGAGCGCTTGTTTTGCGCCCGTTTTCTGATTGGCTCCCGTAGCAGCAGCCATTTTGTGAGTTCTTCTCAATGAGTATACTACGCAGGGACCGAGCCTTCTCTCTCCCCTCCGCAGATTAACCCTTCGCTTGCCAGATAAGTTTAATTTTAAGCATTTCTGGGGTGAATATTTAATCTTTCACACTTCAATTGGCTGATTCTTGTCAGTGGAGTATATCTGACGCTGTGAGCATGTCTACTCCACTGGAGTCAGGTGCTAGACCCAAGACTAAGGAGGCTGGGGTGTCAGTTTCCCCCATTGCGTTTTGCTCCTCTTGTCACTCTGGGCTACCTAGAGAATTTTCTGGTCATTTATGCCCAAAATGTGCGGAAGGCCATGGCAGCAACCCAGGGCTTTCCAGTCACGCCATTGAGCCAACTTGGGTGAAAGAGTTCAAGGCTGCAACTAGGGATCTCAGATCCACTCTTCAGCTCTTTCCCTCTCAGGTTCAGGGGGCTCTTCAGGTTTGGCAGACCCCCTCCACTATAAGGACCGCCCTGCCCAAGCCACAGGGTGCTCCTGATGTGTCTGATTCTTCTGAGGAAGAATTGTTGCAGGATTCTGATGTTGAGGAGGGCACTGTTATTGAGTCTACCAGGTCCATTGGTGACCCTTATGAATGTGACCCTGAACTCTCTGTTGAAGGTTTGATCAGGGCTGTGCTAACCACCCTCAACCTTCCCTTGAGTCAGGAATCTACTCATGACCCAACGGATGTGTTTCAGAAACCTTCTAAGACTGTTATATGTTTTCCTACTAATCCTACTCTTGCACGTTTAGTCTCTGATGCGTGGAGAAATCCTGATAAATCCTCTTCTGTATCAAAAAAGTTTGCTAAACATTATCCTTTTCCTGAGACTGAACTGGCTAAATGGGTTCATCCTCCTAAGGTGGATGCTCCAGTTTCTAGGTTGTCTAAATCTACTGCCTTGGCTGTCTCTGATGCTCCTGCCCTACAAGATTGGACGGATGAAGAGTTAGAAACTTGTCTTAAGTCTATTTTTGCCTCTATTGGCACTGCCATGCGTCCAACCTTTGCAGTGGCGTGGGTTAACCGGGCCATTGCGGTCTGGACTGAACAGCTTACTGAGGCGGTTTGCCAGGATGCGCCAGTGTCTGAGCAGTTACAACTTCTTGCTAATATAGCCGAAGCTCAGAATTATGTTTCTGACGCTGCTTTTGATGCTGTGCGCATGATGGCGACAGCCTCCACTTCATCTGTGGTGGCTAGACGTGCTCTTTGGCTAAAAATTTGGTCTGCTGACACCGCTTCTAAGAAAGCCTTGCTTTCTTTGCCCTTCCAAGGGACTTCACTGTTTGGATCTGAGCTTAAGGAAATGATTAGTGAGGCTACTGGCGGTAAAAGTACTCTTCTACCCTCAGTCTTCAAAAAGAAGTTCCTAGCCAAACGCAATCGGTCCTTTCGTTCCTTCCAAACTGAGACACGCTCAGCATCCCAGGCGGGTCCGTCCTCTGCGAGCTCCTCCTCCAAGCCCAAACAGTCCTGGAAGCCCAAAGTTGCTCCCAAGGCCAAGACCTCCAAGTCTGCTTCGGCATGACTCACCGAACCCGGGTCCGCATCCGGCTGTAGGTGGACGTCTCCACATCTTTCGCCGGATTTGGGAGGAGTCAGTGGCGGACCCTTGGGTTATTCAGGTGGTATCAGAGGGATACAGGATCCCTTTCTCTTCCCTTCCTCCCTTTCGGTTCCATTTTACTCGTCCTTCTCAGGAGCCTACAAAAAGACGTCTGTTCGACGACGCTATTCAGGATCTTTTGGACAAAGTCATCCTGGAATTGGTTCCTACAGAGAACACAGGTTCAGGATTTTATTCCAACCTGTTTGCTGTGGCCAAAAAGGACGGGGGCGCCCGTCCTATTCTGGACCTCAAGGATCTCAATTCCTTTGTTGTGAGTACCCACTATTGTCAGGAATCCCTGCGTACTGTGATAGCCGCTATGTCTCCAGGGGAGTTCCTTGCTTCCCTGGACCTCCAGGATGCATATCTGCACGTCCCTATTCATCTGGAAAGCAGGCGGTATCTCAGGTTTGCCTGCCACAGGGGCCATTTTCAATTTTCGGCTCTTCCCTTTGGACTGACTTCAGCTCCTCAGGTTTTTCAGAGAGTCTTGGGGGCTTTGATAGCTGTGCTTCATCTGGATGGTATCAGGGTGACTCCATACATGGACGATTTGCTCCTGAAAGCTTAATCTGCGGAGATTCTTCACCAGCAGGTTCAGACGTGCATCCAGACACTCAATCGCCACGGGTGGATTGTGAATCTGGACAAGTCAGACTTGATCCCATCTCAACAGATCCTTTTCTTGGGTCTCCTGTTCAACACTCAGCAGTGCATGGTGTTTTTACCAGAAGCAGTGGCTCATCAGATTGCTCTCCGTGTATCCAAGATCCTGGATCTCGAGAGGGTTCCAGTGCCGAAGTTGACTTCTCTGGTGGGGAAATTCATTTCCACAATAGAGGCAGTGCCATTTGCTATGGCTCATACCACGGAACTTCAGAGGTTCGTCATTTAGACGTGCAGGAATCATCCAGACCATCTGCATCTGTCAGTCTCTCTGCCTCCTCATGTCGAGCTGAGCTTGGAATGGTGGTTGGACCTGTCTCATCTCCTGAAAGGGAGGTCCTTTCAGATTCCCTATTGGACCACAGTCACGACGGATGCCAGCCTCCGGGGATGGGGGGGCAGTGTTGGGTCGTTTCAGTGCTCAGGGGAAATGGGGACTGGAAGAATCTCTCCTCTCCATCAATGTTCTGGAACTTCGTGCCATCTTCCTTGCCCTGAGACACTGGGAATCTCAGCTGGAGGGTTGTCCAGTCAGAGTGGAGTCTGACAACGCCACCGCAGTGGCCTACATCAACAGACAAGGCGGAACAAGAAGTCTCGCCGCGTGGTTGGAGGTCAAGGCCATTCTATCCTAGGCGGAGGCACATGTTCCCGTCATTTCTGCAGTGCATATTCCAGGAGTAGACAACGTCATGGCAGACTTTCTCAGTCGTTACACAGTCAACAGAGGAGTTTCACCTTCTAACCCAGATGTGGGGGGTACCTGTAGTGGATCTGATGGCTACCAGACACAACAGGAAGGTTCCAGTGTTCTGCTCTCGGTGGAGGGACCCACTTGCTCTGGCGGTGGACGCATTGTCAGTCCCTTGGGAATTCTCCCTAGCCTACATCTTCCCTCCTCTCCCTCTGTTGATCAGAGTCATCCAGAGTCATCCAGAAGCTGAAGGTGGAGCGTTGTCCTGTCATCCGAATCACTCCGAACTGGCCTCGACAGTCCTGGTATCCGGACCTGCTGGCCATGTCAGTGGCGGATCCCTTCCCGTCCAGATCTGCTGCTTCAAGGCTACCTGTGGAAGGAGGATGTTCAGCTTCTCCATTTGATGGCTTGGAGGTTGAATCCTCAATTCTGAAGAAGAAAGTGTTTTCCTCTTCTGTGGTGTCTACGATGCTTAGGGCTCGCAAACCTGTGTCCTCCAAGATCTATCATCGAATTTGGTCAACTTTTGTTGCATGGTGTGCCGATAAGGATCTATCGCTCGATTTCCATCTTCCCACGGTCCTGGCCTTTTTGCAGGATGGTGTTGAGAAGGGACTCAGCCTGAGTTTTCTCAAGGTTCAGACTTCTGCTCTTTCTGTATTTTTCCAGGAACGCATTGCCGTTCTTCCTGATGTTAAAGTTTTTTTCCAAGGTGTGGCTCATGTTCGGCCTGCCTTCAAGAGTCCAGCTCCTCAGTGGGACCTCAATTTGGTGCTGGGGGTTCTTCAGAGACCCCCGTTTGAATCCTTGGCTTCCATTCCTTTACTTCTTTTGACCTGGAAAATGGCCTCTCTTTTGGATATTGTATCAGTTCGCCGGGTTGCGGAGTTACAAGCCCTGTCTTGTAAACCTCCTTATCTGGTGTTCCACAAGGATAAGGCTGTGCTCCGCACTTCCAAGGAGTTTTTACCCAAGGTTGTCTCCGAATTTCACATCGATCAAGAGATTGTGGTGCCCTCTTTCTGCCCTAACCCTTCCTCTGACAAGAAGAGGGATCTTCATCTGTTGGATGTCGTGTGTTGTCTCAAGTTTTATGTTCATCGCACTGAGTCTATCAGGAAGTCTGACGCTCTGTTTGTCATTCCTGAGGGGCCTAGGGCAGGGAGACCGGCATCCAAGGTGACTATTGCATCTTGGATAAAATCTACCATTCGTGAAGCCTACAAGTTGCGGAATAAGCACGTTCCCTTCAGGGTTACTGCTCATTCCACCAGATCAATTGGGGCCTCTTGGGCCTATAAAAATCAAGCGTCTGCTGATCAACTGTGCCGGGCGGCCACTTGGTCCTCTGTGCACACATTCTCGAAGCACTATCGTGTAGATGTACTGGCCTCGGCTGATGCCAGCTTTGGGAGAAAGGTCCTGGAGGCAGTCTTGCCTGTCTAGGATCTTCTTCTTCTGAGGTTCTCAGTGCTTCCTTACTGTTGAGCCCTGTTGGCTCTAGTTCAGTGTGCTGTGATAGTTCAGGGGGTTCGTTTTTACCCCTGGTTGGTGTCCGTTGACACTTCTGTTGTTGGGCTCTATGATTAATTGGTTCATAGGGGTTCTGGTGACTTTTGGGCCTTGCGCTTGGTCCTTGCCTTCTTCCCGCCTCTGGGAAAGCTCAATGTTTGTACATCCCAATGTACCAGTAACCTGTATTGGACAACAGTGAAAATAGGATTTTAGTCTTACCTGTTAAATCCTTTTCACTTAGTCCATACAGGCTACTGGTCTCCCACCCTGTCAAGGGACCATGCTCGGCTCTCCTGTGGCATTCAGTGGGAGACCTTTGGGGCATGCTCACAGGAGTCTTCCTTTTCCTTCTTATCTCTGGTCAGTATTAGTGTCTCAAATCATTCTGGCTTGTTCTGGCTGAGGGCAGCTTAAGAGGGAGGGGAGGCTCCACCCCCTGCATACATTTAGAGAAATGTTCCTGCCTACTTAAAGGGGCGGATCGCCTCCCAATGTCCCAGTAACCTGTATGGACTAAGTGAAAAGGATTTAACAAGTAAGACTAAAATCCTATTTTTTTTAATGCCTACAGAATAAAATAAAGATAAAACGAAGTATTACTATCCCTTTAAGTACGCTTGGGTATATGCCATCAGATTCAGTCTGGGTGCCGCTAGGGTCATAAACAGGGCTTATGTATGTAATTTATTTTTATTTATTGAATTTATTTTTTTACTCTGACCATCATTTCTTGTCCCTTTTAGCCTAATCTAATGAGACAAGGGTTGCCATGTTAGCCTCTCAGCATTTGTGGCTTTTAGCCCCCCATTTTATTAAACGCTTATTGCTTTCCTGTTGCTGGGATTTTTTTTTTTTTTTTTTTTTTTTAATGTACTACTGGGGCTAGAGAGAAGTCCCACTTTTACTCCAGATTTAGAAGTATTGTCTACTAGGGTCTACATTCACTCTGCTGCAGGTTTCAGGAATTCCTAGTTTGTTTGCAGATGTGTTTGCGGAAATATACAGTTCATGGCTTTGCTGTGTTTGCTTTTGTAGTGTATTGTCATTGCAATTGTTCTTCTGGTCTTTGTTACTGAAGGACAATTGGCTAATACTCTGTTGGACAATTCCACACAGGTGGAGTAGATGTTTTGGACAGCTAGCACTGACAGCAGAGCAACATTTTCTTGTTCTAGCAAGTTCCATGATTTCCGTTCTGAGGTTTGACAACATGGAAGCAGTTTTCTTCAGCTATGTCATCCTGTCATAATAAATAGAGTATTGACCAAAACCTCCTATGAAAATACTCAGGTGGTTCAGTCTCTTTTATGGGTTTCCTATTCTTCTAATCTCCCTTGGTGGTGGTTGTAATTTAGCTAGATGGATTCCATGTCCTCCTTAGGGCTACAGTGTGAACTAGAAAAGTTTAGACCTACTCTGTCCACTTGTTGCTGATATTTTGTGACAGTCTTCTTCCTCTAGCTCTGCTCTTTCAAGATTTACTGTATCACCTACCCAGATTTAGGCAAGATTGTATTATTTGCATGGCTCCACACTGACAGCTGAAAAAGTGCATTTTGACTATATTTTACATGCTAAGGTGGGTGTCTGCATTATCATGGGACCTGATCATTTCGCTTTGATTGATGTGCGGCACAAATGCTTTACAATTTTCTTTTCACTTAAGGTATTGCTTGTCCTCTAGAATGTTGTAGGAAGGTTTGAAACTACTGCTTTGGAGTGCATTTTGACTTAGTTAGTCCTATTCCAGAGAGAAGTCACATTTTATTTTGGGTGTTCTTGCTTGCATTCTGTGAATTGCGAATGAATCTCAGCCCTTACTGTGCATCTTCTTCCCTAAGATTTCATACTAGGCTTTGAGGTTATCCTGTGATATCGTCCGTAGAATCCTTTTAAATCTTTTTCTGTAGGGTCAACTGATTGTTTATAATAAATACCAGCTTCATGTTGGTACTTTCCCTTTACTTTTAGAATTGCAAAGTTTTGAGCTTTGTTGTATATTTAACTAGTATGGTCTTTTCTATGAGCCAAGGCTCATACTCTCTTTTCCAAGGTTGTGCCTGGATTCCATATGAACAGGACTTTGTTATGCTCTGCCATGATCTTTGTTCTGTATTTCAGAAGGGGCACAAGCTATTCGTATTGGATGTGATTCAGAGTGCATGCATTTTGTTAATCAGAATCGGTCCTTCTATACCAGACGCCCTTCTTTTGATTTTATGAAGGCCCAAGACATAGCCAGGTGGCCTCTAGCTATTGAGCCATAAGTCATGTGTGTTCTTTGTGCTGATCCAATTCTCTTTCATGTCTCTTTTTTTCTTTTGCTCAGTGAATCCAAGGGCCAGCCAAGCTTTTGTGGCGCAAAGATGCAAGGATATTATGGGAATCTCTCTCCACACATTCTGCCACTACAGAGTCTGTGTCTTTGCGTCTGTGGAAGAGTGTTTTCTGTTGGTTCTGCTGTGTTGCTATGGCCATAAGTTCTCTCGCTCAGTCCCCATGATCATGTTGTCCCCTTCATCCCACACAACTTTTTATTTTGTTTTTGGCCATGACAATTAAAAGCAACTCCCATCCTAAAGGTTATCCCTAAAATCAAACATTTGTGACCCATTTTATATTCAAATTAACTTGATTACTCACTGGAAGGTATCCCTGATTCTGTGGACATTCCCACTTGTGCCAACCATTCCTGAGGGGCTTTCAAATCCCACAGTGTATACTGGAATGTGCCCCATTTTCTTAGCAGGAAGCTTCATCTGTTAGTAGAGATAAAACCAGTAAGAGTAGTAAAATGTGTTATTGTACCAGCCCAAGTCAGCACAGGTCTTGTCATGTAATTGCTTAGTCTAAACAGTTGTCTATCAGTCTTAAAGAGATCGTAATAGATGCAAATAAACGGTGCTCTAGTTAATGAGCATAGTTTGTAGTCCATATTGAGCAATGTATTAATAGCCAATTTGTAGTTCATCAATAATTTCATTATAAAGTATCCCCCTCCCACCCCTTTTACCTCTTTTTAGCATCCTCCCCTCAGATGTGGAATCCGGTCAATGGACAGACAGCTCTCAGCGAGGGACAATCTTCATGCAGTGAGTATAAGGTAAACCCTGCCCCACTTGATGAAGGAGGGCAGGTTTTTCCTTATTCTTACTGAATATTGTCCCTCGCTGCACTCCATCCAGACCAGCAAGAGGCAGCTTTACATTAGGTGAGAGGGGATACTTAATTATATTTATGATGAACTACTAATCAGCTAGTATTGATATGCCGCCCAACAAGGGCTGCAAGATAGCCGCATTAATGGGAGCGCCGTTTATTTGCATCTACTTCTACCTCTAACAAAAAAGGTAAGCAACTTAAGGCTTTTCAGCTTCTGGAGACCACAAGTCAAATCATTCCCTGGGACCGTTGGCAGGGGGACATGTCAAGTCCACAGGGTGAAGGGGACCATGGAATTAAAATATAAACGTAAGATTGAAAATTAATCTTTTGCAGCATTCCATATTATATATAACTCCAGATCTTTAGTTTCATGTCTATTGTTATGCAAACAGTACTTTCAGATATAAAGTAAAAATCTCACCTTCATATTGCAAGAGACACAGACAGACCTAGAAAGGGAATGAGAGCTCAAAATTAATTCAGTAAATTCCTTTTATGTACTCCCCGTGTGCCAGATATTTAGGACAAGTTATCAAGCCTTAACCCCAAATCGAGAGAGAGAGAGAGAGAGAGAGAGAGAGAATGTGACAATTTATTTGGTTTCATGCTAAAAAGAAACTGTATCCAAAAAAATAAATAAGTTAAGCTACAGTAAAAGGAGAAATTTTTTTTTTTTTTTCATTAAAAAGTTTGTGTTTTTCACGCTTAGTAAAATCTACTTCCACTGCTGGAAGGTTTTTCATTCAAAATATATTACAGCTCAAACTTGTAGATTTTGTATATTAAAATGCAATTTTGTATTGTATTCACTAGAGGTTGCGGTTTCGATTGCATACTATGAAGAGCTGTAGTTACTGACTCAATCTCTTCCACAGCGTTTATTATAAAGAATTTGGACACCAGATGGGGCTGTTGCGAACAATCTGATTTAAAGGGGAACTACCACCCCGCAATAACAACTTTGATTGATTATTCATCTGGCGACTAGCTGCTTAGTAGCGCTAGTCGCCAGAAATATTACCCGGTTCTGAAGATTTAGGCATTTTAGGGATGCTCACAGGAGCAGGAAGCACGGACATCTCATCACAGTGACGTCTGTGCGCCTGCGCTGTCAGTCCCTTTTGAGCCGGCCGGATGAAGAATCAATCAAAGTTAAGTTATTGCGGGGTGGTAGTTCCCCTTTAAAACATTAGGCGTGGGAGCTAAAACAAGTACTGATTGAAAACCAGCAATGGGGTTTAAAGGAACAGTAAAGTTTTATTTTGGAGCTGATCCATACATTATTACAGCTCGTTTTTTATATCAAACATTTAGCAATATATACAAAGACAATGCAAAGAACACTGAAGAAATATTTTCTAAAAGAGCTGGGTAAAAAACAAGGTCATCCATTAAGACTAGAGGAAATGTGATTTTGACTAAAACAAAAACAGGGTTTTTATTTGTTTTGTACAGTAAGTAAAGGCAAGTTGTGGAATACTACCGCTGTGCCTGTGATTGCTTGTTTTTTTCCTGTCAGTCAGCAATGGGTGCTTCCCATTTGTTGCCTGTGGTTAGCCCGCCCAGTATTGCCTAGACTGGGCTCCTGCACCCTTTCACTGCCCTTTCGTGGTGTTTCTATGCCAGTGCAACGCCTGTCTGTGGATTCCAGTGTACTTCCTTGGCCTGCCTGACTTCACTCTCCTGTTCCTGCGCCTGTGTACCGACCCTGATAGCCTGACTACGCTCATGTATTGTTCCTGTGCACCGTTCCGGCTTGGCTGACGTTCCTGCTCCGGTATCTTGACCCGGCCTGGCTGACGTTCCTGGATCCCGTCTTGGCTGTGTTCCGCTTTGACTCTGGCCGCCTCGGCGACATTCTGACTTCCGGTGCCTTCCTGGTTTGGCACCGCTGCCCACAGGCTTGCCTTGCCTCGGTGATTGCGCTGGTGTCCGTGGCCCCTGGTTCCGTGTTCTCTGTGGCCCCCCATCCTCCGTGTCCGTGGCCCCCCATTCTCCGTGTCCGTGGCCCCCCCATCCTCCGTGTCCGTGGCCCCCCCATCCTCCGTGTCCGTGGCCCCCCCATCCTCCGTGTCCGTGGCCCCCCCATCCTCCGTGTCCGTGGCCCCCCCATCCTCCGTGTCCGTGGCCCCCCCATCCTCCGTGTCCGTGGCCCCCCCATCCTCCGTGTCCGTGGCCCCCCCATCCTCCGTGTCCGTGGCCCCCCCATCCTCCGTGTCCGTGGCCCCCCATCCTCCGTGTCCGTGGCCCCTGTGTCCGTGGCCCTCCATCCTCCATAGCCCCTGTGTCCGTGGCCCCTGTGTCCGTGGCCCTCATCCTCTGTGTTCTTTGGCCCCCCATCCTCAGTGTCTGTGGCCCCCCATCCTCCGTGGCCGTGGCCCGTGTCTGTGGCCCTCCATCCTCCATAGCCCCTGTGTCCGTGGCCCTCCATCCTCCGTGGCCCCTGTGTCCGTGGCCCTCATCCTCTGTTCTTTGGCCCCCCATCCTCAGTGTCTGTGGCCCCCCATCCTCCGTGGCCCCCCATCCTCCGTGGCCATGGCCCCTGTGTCCGTGGCCCCCATCCTCTGTGTCCGTGGCCCCTGGTTCCGTGTCTGTGGCCCCCCATCCTCAGTGTCTGTGGCCCCCCATCCTCAGTGTCTGTGGCCCCCCATCCTCCGTGGTCCCTGTGTCTGTGGCCCCCATCCTCCGTGGTCCGTGTCTGTGGCCCCCATCCTCCGTGGTCCCTGTGTCTGTGGCCCCCATCCTCCGTGGTCCCTGTGTCTGTGGCCCCTGGTTCCGTGTCCTTTGTGGCCCCCCATCCTCTGTCTCCGTGGCCCCCCATCCTCTGTCTCCGTGGCCCCCTGTGTCCGTGGCCCCCCATCCTCCGTGGCCGTGGCCCCTGTGTCCGTGGCCCCCCATCCTCCGTGTCCCACCATCCTCCGTGGCCCGTGTCTGTGGCCCCCCATTCTTTGTCCGTGGCCCCCCATCCTCTGTCCGTGGCCCTCTGTCAGTGGCCCCCCATCCTCCATGGCACCCCATCCTCCGTGTCCGTGGCCCGAGTCCATGGCCCTCCATCCTCCGTGTCCGTGGACCCCCATCCTCCGTGTCCGTGGCCCCCCCATCCTCCGTGTCCATGGCCCCCCCATCCTTTGTCCGTGGCCCCCCCATCCTTTGTCCGTGGCCCCCCCCATCCTTTGTCCGTGGCCCCCCCCATCCTTTGTCCGTGGCCCCCCCATCCTTTGTCCGTGGCCCTCTGTGTCTGTGGCCCCCCCATCCTCCATGGCCCCCCATTCTTTGTCCGTGGCCCACCATCGTCCGTGGCCCCTGTGTCAGTGTCCACCTAGCCTGGCGAGAGGACAGCCTTTTAGCCTCTGAGAGATGAGTCAAATTTTTGTGATCAGTAAGGATTAACACCGGGGTTCTAGTGCCCTCCAACAGATGGCGCCATTCTTTTAATGCAAGGATAATGGCCAAGAGTTCTCTGTCACCAATCTCATAGTAACTTTGGGCATTAGTGAGCTTCTTAGAAAAGAACCCACAAGGTCTCAGGGTACAACCACCCACAGGGCGTTGGGAAAGTACTGCCCCTACCCCAACTTCGGAAGCATCAACCTCCAATGTAAGTGGCAGGGAGGGGTTAGGGTGGGACAGTACAGGAGTGGATGCAAAAGCAGACTTTAAGGTCTCGAAAGCTTTACCAGCTGCCACTGACCATTGAGAGGTATTAGAGCCTTTATGCGTAAGGTCAGACAGGGGTTTCACAATTGTAGAGAAACTCTTGATAAATTTCCTAGAATAATTGGCAAAGCCCAAAAAGCGCTGGATAGCTTTTAACCCCTTGAGTGCCAGAGTGGTACGGAATGCATTGCTTTGCAATGCATTCCGTACCACTCTGGCACTCAAAGGGCTAACCCTTTAGGGGGTGGCCATTGTAGGACTGCTGCCAGTTTCTCTTGGTCCATAGCAATGCCGTCTTTGGAAATTACAAACCCCAGAAAGGGTACTTGGGATCTGTGAAACTCACATTTGTCACGGAGTAAAACTTCAGACACATCCTTAATGTGTTGGGTTACATTGGTAGAGTGAATTAATATGTCATCGAGGTATACAACCACACAAGACTGAAGCATATCACTAAGGATGTCATTGATAAACTCCTGGAATACGGCAGGAGCATTGCATAACCAAATGGCATCACTAAATATTCGTAATGCCCAGACCTAGTATTAAATGCCGTCTTCCACTCATCTCCGGCCTTGATTCTGATCAGGTTGTATGCAGCCCGGAGATCAAGCTTGGTAAAGATAGAGGAGCCCTTCAGCCTGTTAAATAGCTCCGTAATGAGTGGGATAGGGTAGGCATTCTTAGAAATGAGTTTATTCAAACCCTGGTAATCAATACATGGTCTCAGCTCGCCACTTTTCTTTTTTTACAAAAAAGAAGCCGGCACCAGCCGGTGAGGTAGACTTGCGTATGATTCCCCTCCTGAGGGCATCCTCAATGTACTCCTCCATGGCCCTATTCTCCTCGCATGACAGGGGGTACGTCCGGCCCCTGGGAGGCACCACGCCCGGAGGCAAATGCGCTAGCCTCTCCCTTACTGAACACGTCACTGAACTCCCTGTATTCAGCTGGCACTTTAGTACAATTCTCAGACCAAGACTTAACCTCGCATCTCTGCCAGTCAAACTGGGGATTATGCAATAGTAACCATGGAAACCCCAGAATGACCGCATGATGGGGAGAATGAATTCTTTGAAAGCATACTTCCTTCTCGTGGAGAGCCCCAATAGACATATTGATAGGAGTCGTTTCAAACGTGATAAATGCCGGCTCCAGGGGTCTCCCATCAATGGCTTCAATGGCTAGTGAAGTGTCCCTCTTAACCAAGGGAATTTTGTGCCGTTCAGCAAAGGACTGATCCATAAAGTACCCCGCTGCACCAGAGCAGACACCTCCACAGCCTGATCAACCCAAGAAAAGCCCAGTGTACAAGAGTCTGGGCACTGTTGTACGCCACCTAGAGCCTGTCCCCCAAGGTACCCTAGGTGCGTCTGTTTCCCGGCCGTACCGGACAAGTGCATAAAAGGTGCCCAGCCTTGCCACAATATAAGCATAGCCCTTGCCTCTTACGGTGTGCCCATTCCTCCTTAGTAATCTAGTGAATCCGAGCTGCATAGGTTCACCTGGTTCAGGTGTTTGATCAGGAGGAATGGGAGGCGAGGGTGGGTTTAAAGGACTGCCGTGCCCATAACCTCTGGCTCTTGCCCTTTTAGCCAGACACCTTTCACGGATACGAGAGTCAATAAGCATGACATAATCGATATATTCATCTAGATCACTGGGTACATCTCTGGCAGTTATTTCATCCTTGATAGTGTCAGACAACCCCTGAGCAAAGGCCGCCACTAGTGCTTCGTTATTCCATCCTACCTCTGCTGCCAATGTCCGAAATTCTATGGCATAATTGCCCACACTACGATCGCCCATTTGTATCTCCATCAGTCTTTTGGCAGCAGAGGCGGCTCTACCAGGTACCTCAAACACTCTACGGAACTTCCTTATGAACTCGCTGAAGTTCTGAGTGCAGGGTTTAGCATTCTCCCACAAAGGATTAGCCCATTCCATTGGGAAAAGCATGAGGTGTGAGTTCCAGGAATATTTCCAACTGATTGATAAACCCCCTGCATAGGGTAGGTTCGTCACCGTATCTTAATGGTAACGGCGTTAGACCTCTAGGGGGAGCAGCAGACAACCCAGAAGGATTATCCGGTGTCAGAACTGGGGGGAACCACCGGATTCAGGCTCGGTTTGTCAAGGTGTACCGTTCGTTCAAGTAATGTCTGCATAGCCAGTGCCAACTGGTCCAAACGTTGCTCATGCATATCCATCCTCAAATGGAGGTTGTGTGTATTACCCTCACCTTTACTGTCTGAGGTCATGGCCCTTTCATACTGTAATGGTTATTCAGACTCTCAGACCAGAGGTAAAAAATAAAAAAACACAGTTTTATTTAGAATAATTGAGGAACACGGCCCCCTAAGGGCAGAAATAGGTAATTACACGTAACTGAAGGCAATATGGTAATATAGCAGACACAGTATGGATAAAGAGCAATGCATACAAGCAATGGAACAGAGTAAGGCTAGGGTTAAGTCCAATGCAAATCAGTCTCTGATGTCTTACACACCACAACGCCCAGTAGTCCTCAAGGACTGGTGATAAGCAAGACCAACACTGGTGCTACAGCTAAATACTACCAGAGCCAAGGGCACTCTGCCGTGCTTAACGGAATAGGCACACTGCGTGAGCTGAATGGGACCGGAGCCACGGCACTCTGCGGTACTGAAAGGGTTAACGACACTGCGTGAGCCAAATGGAACCTGAGCCAGTAGCACCCCTTGGTGTGTCAGCAGATACCCGTACTGCCAGAGCTGAAAGGGACCAGAGCCAGTAGCACCCCGTGGTGCGTAAACGGATACCCCAAAACTGTTAGAGCCGAGTAAGACCAGAGCCAGTAGCACCCTTCCGGTGCGCCAATGAAGCGTAATGTTGCAAGAGCTAACGGTAGATGGTAACGGAAACCCACTGCTCTGCAAATGTAGCGAAGGGCTCAGTAAGGAGAGTGAGAGCTCAGCAAGTGTTAATGGAGAGGCTCGGTATCTGAGGCAACAAGCTCTGCAAGTGAAAACAGACAGGCTCGGTAACGGAGGCAACAAGCTCAGCAAGTGTTAACGGATGCCCAGTATCTGAGACAGCAAGCACAGCAAATGTTAACGGACAGGCTCGGTAATGGAGGCAACAAGCTCAGCAAGTGGGAGGTCAGCTTTAAGAAGCACAAGTCTGACAGTTCACAATGTCGCCAAGCGACATAGACGAAGCCACACTGGAACCGGAACACAGGAAGCTGGATACCAAGCAGGGTCATACACAAATTAGGAACCGGAAGAATAGTCAGACAAGCCGAATTGGAACGGAGGAACACAGCAACGGAAGCACTGGTACTGGAACACCACGAAAGGGCACCTGACAGGTGCCAGAGGCCCGGTATAAGAAGGCCATACTGGGCGGGCATAACAAGCGCTGCCAATAGGAACACACCACCTCAGAGAGTGACAGGTAATCGTGGGAACGGTGATACATTGTGTGCCTCTCCCTCATTGCCAGTTAAATACCAATAATTCAGTGATGTTTTCAGCAAGGGAGAGGCTGGCACTCTGCCGCAGCACAGGTCTTATGATTGTGCCATTGATTTGCCCCCGGGGTTGGTGCCCCCTAGGGGACGTACGTATCCATTATCATGCAATGAGAACCAGGCTATGGAAGAATATATTGAGGATGCCCTCAAGAGAAGGATCATTAGGAAATCCACCTCGCCTGCTGGTGCTGGGTTCTTTCGTGAAGAAGAAGAATGGTGAGTTAAGACAGTGTATTGATTACCATGACCTAAATAAACTGATGCCCAAGAATGCCTATCCGATACCACTCATCACCGAATTATTTGACAGGTTAAAAGGTTCCTCCATCTTTACGAAACTAGACCTATGTGCGGCCTATAACCTGATTCGGATTAGAGCTGGTGATGAGTGGAAAACGGCTTTTAAAACACTAGATCCAGGCACTATGAATATCTAGTTATGCCGTTTGGCCTCGAACGCTCCTGCGGTGTTCCAAGAATTTATTAATGATATCCTCTGGGATATGCTGCAGTCCTGTGTTGTTGTCTACCTGGACATACTTATACACTCGGGTAATTTGTCACAACACATCAAGGATGTGTCCGAAGTGTTGCTCCGCTTACGTAAAAATAAGGTGTTTTGTAAAATGGAAAAATGAGAGTTTCATAGATCCAGTGTGCCTTTTTTGGCGTTTGTAATTGCCAAGGAAGGTATCGCTATGGATCAGGAGAACCTTGCAGCAGTATTGCAATGGCCACGGCCCAAAGGGTTAAAAGCGATCCAGCAATTCCTGGGGTTCGCTAATTATTACAGAAAGGTTATTAAAAAATTTTCCACGATTGTTAAACCATTGTCTGACCTCACACACAAAGGCGCCAATCCTTCCCAATGGTCTGAGGCAGCTGAACATGCCTTTGAGACACTGAAATCCGCTTTTGCAGCTGCTCCGGTGCTATCCCACCCCAACCCATCTCTTCCGTTTACACTGGAGGTCGATGCCTCAGAGATTGGGGTTGGGGCAGTACTTTCTCAATGACCGGTGGCAGGGAGCACTCTCAGACCATGTGGGTTTTTCTCTAAGAAGTTGTCAGTTGCCCAAAGTCACTATGAGATAGGTGACAGAGAACTACTGGCTATCATTCTCGCTCTGAAAGAATGGAGTCACTTATTGGAAGGCACATAAAATCCAGTATTGATTCTCACTGATCACAAAAACCTGACCTATCTGTCAGAGGCTAAAAGATTGTCCTCTCGCCAGGCCAGATGGGCTTTGTTTCTTTCCCGATTTAATTTAATTGTATCATATTTGCCGGGTTCCAAGAACGTTAGGGCTGATGCCCTGTCTAGACAATTTGAGCCTGAAACTGCGAGGGACGAGGTCCCAGTACCCATTATACAGCCTAACCGCATATTAGCCACCCTACATACTAGTATCACTTCGCCATTGTGGGGAAGAGATTCTGGCCACCCAGGCCACGGCCCCTCCGGAAACCCCAACGGGCAAGTGTTTTGTTGATGAGCCATTCTGCACTCGATTACTTGAAACATACCACTCCTCTAAGGCCGCTGGGCATATTGGTAGGGATCAATTAATATGGTCTCTCTCACAAGTTTTCTGGTGGCCCTCTCTGAGGGCTGACTATGCTGCATTTACCAATGCCTGTGCCACCTGTGCTCGTGCCAAGACCCCTAGACTCCTCCCTGTGGGCCTACTCCAACCAGTACCTAATGGCGAACATCCCTGGTCTCACGTTTCCATCAATTTCATGGGAGAGTTGCCAGTATCTAAAGGGTATTCATTCATACTTATGGTGGTTGACAGGTTTTCTAAAATGGCTCATTTCGTGCCTCTCCGTGACCTTCCCTCTGCCCAGGAATTGGCTGTTTTCGCTAAAGAGATATTTCGGTTGCATGGGGTACCTAATGTTCTGGTGTCCGACCCGGAGAGCCAGTTCGTGTCCAGATTTTGGAGAGCATTTTGTGAACAGATGGGCATTCAACTGTCCTTCTCCTCTGCCTACCACCCCCAGACCAATGGGGCCGCTGAGCGTGCCAATCAGGGACTGGAGCAGTTCCTGTGCTGTTTTGTCTCAGATCACCATGATAACTACAGGTTCCAGCCTTGCTTGATCCCAGACTCATTCCAGTCTCAACAGATTCCAGCTCTGGATGAGCATATAGAGCAGCTCCGCTCCACTTGGGCACGGGTTCAGAGGGCACTCAGTCAGTCTTTCCAGCATCATTAGCGCCATGCCAATAGTAGACAGCTGCCAGCGGTTTCCTTTTAGGTTGGGGACAGGGTATGGCTATCCTCCAGAAACCTCAAGATACAAGTCCCGTCCAACAAACTGGCTCCCCGGTTTATTGATCCGTTCAGGGTGATTCGTAAAATTAACCCTGTCTCTTATGCGTCCATGCGCAACCATAATGTGTTCCATGTATCTATCCTCAAACCTCTGGTATGCAACCGTTATACTACTAACCCTGTGGTGCCAGGGCCTATAGAGGTAGAGGGTCAGGAGGAGTATGAAGTTCAAAGTATCATTGATTCCCGCAGATTTAGAGGAAAATTGCAGTATTTGGTACATTGGAAGGGTTATGGTCCGGAAGAACGATCCTGGGTTGAGTGTAAGGACCTTCATGCTCCCAAATTACTGCATATTTTTCACTCTAAATACCCTTAGAAGCCAGGTCCCTCTTCCAGAAGGGGGGTCTTTGAGAGGGGGGTACTATCACGGTGCCCGTGATTGCTTCTTTTTCCTGTCAGTCAACAATGGGTGCTTCCCATTTGTTGCCTGTGGTTAGCCCGCCCAGTATTGCCTAGATAGACTGGGCTCCTGCACCCTTTCCTGCCCTTTCGTGGTGTTTCTATGCCAGTGCAACGCCTGTCCGTGGATTCCAGTGTACTTCCTTGGCCTGCCTGACTTCACTCTCCTGTTCCTGCGCCTGTGTACCGACCCAGATAGCCTGACTACGCTCCTGTATTGTTCCTGTGTACCGTTCCGGCTTGGCTGACGTTCCTGCTCCGGTATCCTGACCCGGCCTGGCTGACGTTCCTGTTCCTGGATCCCGACTTGGCTGTGTTCTGCTTTGACTCTGGTCGCCTCGGCGACATTCTGACTTTCGGTGCCTTCCTGGTTTGGCACCGCTGCCCACAGGCTTACCTTGCCTCCGTGATTGCACTGGTATTCAGTAGTTGGTTTGCTCCACTCAGTCACCGGTTCCTAGTGCTGCCTCCGTTATAGCACCGGTAGGGCCTTCGTGTTTACCCAGTACTTGGTACTGGTTCACTCCACTCTGTCCTTCCAGTCGCAAGTGTTGCCTCCGTGATTGCGCTGGTATCCCGTAGTTGGTTTGCTCCACTCTGACACCGGTTGCTAGTGCTGTCTCCGTTATAGCACCGGTAGGGCCTCCGTGTTGCTCAGTTTATGGCACTGGTTCGCACCACTCTGAACCTCCAGTCGCATGTGTTGCCTCCGTGAATGCGCTGGTATACAGTAGTTGGTTGCTCCACTCCATCTAACCGGCTGCTTTGCGACCTCCGTTATAGCACCGGTAGGGCCTCCACTACACCGTGTCGCACCAGTCATAGGCTGCCTTACCCAGTATTTCGTAAGGCCGGTAGAACCTCCTCATTTCCTTGTTGTACCAGATTAGGCTGCCTTACCCAGTATTTTGGTAAGGCCGGTAGAGCCTCCTCAGTTCCTTGCTGTACCAGTTTAGGCTGCCTTGCCCGGTATATTGGTAAGGCTGGTAGAGCCTCCTCAGTCCTATTGCACCATCTTCTAGGCTGCCTCACCCGGTATTTTGGTGAGGCCGGTAGAGCCTATACATGTGTACATTGTATGCTATATTACTTGAACCTGTCGTGTGTCTGTAACATATGCAGGACCTGTGAGGGTTCTTTATTATTTTTTCAATAAAGCTGTGTTTTTATCTTAACTCTGTGTCTTGAGTCAAACAAACCATGACAAATACTTTTCCTCAAGATGCTATGTTTGAAATTGCTGTAAAAATTTGATACCTTTGTAGATTAGATTATTGAGAATTAGGACATTTGGTTTCATAGCAAATAGGATGTTGATCCAGGGACATATCCAACTTAATTAGAAATGGTTCCAATAGGGGTTTTTCTTTTGCCTTCCTCTGGGGCAACAGGGGTGATGTGGCTTGGATTGAACTTGATGGACACATGTATTTTTTCAGCCTCATAAATTATGTTAAATGGCTTGTAACATTGGTTCCCGATGTTCACACAGGTATTTATGTGGGAGACTTGCTTCTAATGTTTCATCTCTTGAAAGATTGTGGTAGTAACAGCTCCACCTCACTGTGACAGTAATAACATTTGAACAAAGAATCTCTGCCAGCATAGGAGTACTCTGAATATAGCTAGCGGCTAAAGCCCTACAATATGTACAATTCCATTATAAAACATTACTGCTCCTTTAACCCTTTCAGTGCCAGGGGCTTGGGCCATTTACTGTACCCCGTAGGCCAGACACATTTCCAGCATTTTTGCTATCCATGTGTTTAGGCTGATTTCTGCTGGTAACTTTCTAGTTAAATATGGAAAACAATTTTTTTTTTCAGAACTGAGCTTTTGCATGGTGCAAAAAGCTATGATGTCAAAGGTAAAAATTACTTGTATTGCTAAAATCACATACTGTATAGCAAATATTTTTATCTTGATTATGAGAGTTTCAGTTATTTGAAAAAGTCCCAAGTCCCTCAAGAAAAAACCCCCCAAATATGTATAGTTTTACCTATGTTCATGGCAGCGCAGAGCCCTAATTACCAGGAGAGCAAAATGGCATTTTCAACTTTATGAACCAACTAGTATGAAACCCAGTGTACATGGGCTAAAGTGCCACCCAGCGGCCCCGGAGCAAAGACAGGCGGTGAGCCATTCAGAGCACCCCGCTCTGTAACAGCTCATTTGGCTAGTCCAGTGTTTCTCAACCAGGGTGCCGTGGCACTTTGGTGTGCCATGGACATCCACTTAGGGTGCCCCATTTTATCTATAGGGCTTTTTACAAAAATGTGATTGTAGACTTCCAGCTGTATATTTAAGGATTTTACTATGCACAATAAGTTTATTTTAGTTGTGAGGTCCAACAATAACTCTATATTTATGTATTTCTAACCTTCATTACGCCCTTGACAAATAATATAAATGATAGGGGTGCCCCGAAAATGCCAGACTGCGTGTTAGGTGTGCCTTGAGCAAAAAAAGCTTGAGAACCACTGGGCTAGTCTCTGCTGTGCATGACTGCATCATTCCAGCAGCCTCTACTGTGCATGTGCGGTTACGCACACAGGCAGCTTCGCAGGCTAGCACTTTATATTATACAGATATGTGCATTCTAGTGGTTACATTGTAAAACCACCCTAAAGCAGATAAATAAATATATAAAACTATATCCAGAAAGTAGATATCCCACTGCATCAAATGAAGGGTCACTTGCCCATCGCCTGCAAAGCAGACATTTTTCCAGGTGACTCTAAAAAAAGATTTTTTATATTTCTGCCCCTTCAAATGTACTGAAATATGTGAAAACTAAGAACTTTTCAACTGTATTAATTAGCTAGTGCTCTTAGGTGAAACATGTCACCCCATTGGTTTGGGGGGGGGGTGCCAGCAAAACAGAACTACACATGCTAGACTTCTTTTTCTAAAAACTTTTCAAAAATGACTTGCCTGTACAAAAACTGTTAGAACAGCTAAGAAGTGCAGAAAAGGTAGACAAAGCATACCATTTTGGAAACTAGATAACCTGCTGCATCAAATGAGGGGGCATATGACTTTTTACCCCTAGCCTGAGATGCACACATCTTTCCAGAACATGGTGCTAAAGGTAAAAAAATTAATTTCTTTTACATTATCACCCCCTTAAAGGGATAGTAACGTTTCATAATAAAAGCAGCTCCAATGAATCTTCATAGTATTTTGGCCATGGAGAGTGTTATTTCAGTAGTGTCAGAGTTGTAGTTCAAGAGTATTTGAATGATACAGTATCCCCCTCCTGTCCCTTCTACTGATGTAACACTGCTCAGCTCAGAGCAGCAGGGTGATGTTCAAGCTGATTGCAGAGATGGACAATCTTCAATTAAGGGAAAGAAAAAAAAAAAAAATCACAGTAAGAAGATTGTCCCTTGCTGTGAGCTGTCTGGTCTGTGGACCAGATTCCACATCTGAGGGGAGGTGGCTTACACTAGGTAAAAGGGGTGGGGGGGCGATATTTTATCATTCAATTACTCTTGAACTACAACTCTGACAGTATTGAAATAACACTCTCCATGGCCCAAATACTAACTGTATTCATTAGTTACTTCTCTTACGAAGAAAATGGTACCTCATTGGTATGAGTTGACAATAGCTCAAAACTACACCTTCCGTTTCTTATTTTTAAATTGGCTTCCTGTTCTAAAATGGTCATAACTATTAGAGATATGAAGGAAAGGTATACAAGATAAACAATTTTAGAAAGCAGACATTTCCCCACATCAAATGAAGAGTTAGTTGCCTTTCTATCCCAGGCTAAAGTGCACAAATATTTCCAAAAGTTGGAGCTATAGTAACAAATTATTTTTTTGTTTTTACAATTCCGCCACTTCAAAGATACTAAAATCTTTGAAAACCATGGAATTTCCTAATCTATGCAGGACCTGCTACCAACCTGAGAAAATGTGTGGGATAACATACAATATGTGGTTCCAGGAAAACTAACCTAAACCTGCCAAGTGTTTCTGAAATTACCTGCCTGCACTAAAATAGTTATGACTATTACAGGAAATATAGGCAAGGTATACCATTTTAGAAATTATACATTCACCAGCATCTAATGATGGCTCACTTCCTTTTTAACCACTAGGCTGGTGCGCACAACTTACCAGAAAGTGGCGCTATAGGAAACAATTGTGCTATTTTACCTCTTCAAAGATGCATATAGCTTGAAAATACATGGAATTTATGACTGCAATAATTAGCTACTACTCTATCAAAAGAAATTCCACCCAGTTAGTATGAGTTGACATATTGTAGTTGCTGCCAGAAGCAGAAAAGTATGTCAACTACAATTATTTTTTATTAATTTTTCAACCATAACTTACTTGTACTAAAATGGTTATAACAATTAGAGAAATGAAGAAAAGGTACACAAATCATACAGTTTTGGAAAGTAGACAATTAGCCGCATCGAATGAGGGATCACTTGTCTTTCTACCCTTAATCAGTGTGCACAACTTTTTCTAGAAATGTGGCACTATAAGAAAAAACACAAATTTTTTTTTTTTTTTTTTTTTTTTTACACAGTCACTTCAAAGACACTAAAATGGTTCAATATCATGGGATTTCCCACTATATTCTGGACTTGCTGCCAGCCTAAGAGAAACAGTACCCCACTGGTATGGTTTGGCATACCAACATTGGGTGCCAGGAACATGGCTATCAGTGGAACAAGGATAGGGAAGAAAGCAGTGTATGTGCGATTCTATGGCTACCAGTTGAAACCGGCTCGGGAGTCAATCAGTGTATGTGCGGACCTGTGACTGCCAGTGGAACCAGGTGGTGGGGGGTGAGGGGTCAGGCGGTGTATGTGGATATATCTACCAGTAGCCAGTGGAGCAAGGCTGGTGGGGAGGAGGGTCAGATAGTGCATATGGAGGAACTGTGACTACCAGTGTGCTCTGTATATCCCCCCACACACACAGTTTGATTCCCAGCCTGAATCCAGTGCACACTGGTAGTTAGTGTCTACCAGTATGGAGTGGAACTAGGCTGGTGGGAATGGGACTGTCAGTGGACTGGGGAACCATGCCAGGTGTTTAGGGTACATCTGACAAGACACAAACAAAAGAAAAAAGGGGCGCTCCTAGTGTAATATGTCCATAAAATAACACCTTCACCAATTCACCACTGTACTTACAAAAAATCAAGCCACTATAAGTGGCCAGCAGGACAGATGAGGGTCTCAGACTGCCCCCACTCAGTCAACCAACAATTGGAAGGGATTGCAGCTCACCAACACACCCAGGACTCCTCTACCGAAATCCTTAGGAAACAAGAAAAAAGCAACCAGAAGGGGCGCTATCCACAAATCATTCAGTGTTAATACACCTCAAAGAGAAAAATGATACTCACAAGATAAAAAACACCGGCTATTCCAACTGAGCCGGTGAAAATGACATGCAGGGTATAACTATCTGCCCTGCTCAGAGTTCCACCTCCCGCAAATAATGTTCACTTGTCCAATAAATGAATTATTTATTCATGTTAAAATAATAAATAAAATCAAATATCAAAAGCCAGAAACATTCAACGCGTTTCAAGGCAACAGCCTCTTTTTCAAGAGTAGATCTGGCAATATATAAATACAATTATAATTATAAAGGGTCCTACCTGTCGGCGTTCCATACTTATAGTGTCCTAAAACAGGTGATGCTGAAAATCAAATGAGCACAAAGGCTCAAGGGAAAAAAACAACAAGCCAATAGAATTATTTGCGGGAGGTGGAACTCTGAGCAGGGCAGATAGTTATACCCTGCATGTCATTTTCACCGGCTCAGTTGGAATAGCCGGTGTTTTTTATCTTGTGAGTATCATTTTTCTCTTTGAGGTGTATTAACACTGAATGATTTGTGGATAGCGCCCCTTCTGGTTGCTTTTTTCTTGTTTAGGGTACATGGAGGGGATTGAAGTCATTTTGTGTGAATGCCACAGAGGTGTCCAATGCAGTTCAAAGCAATGCACTGGACCCCCTGAGGCACACAGGTGGTTAATTTTTTTTTTTGTTTTTTAATTTCTATTTTTTCTCCATACCTTGTTGGGGGGGGGGGAAGAATCAGGACCCCTCCTGATACCACCCCCCCCCACCCCCAACAAGGTCTGAACAAAAACAAAAAGTATGTGCACCACAGGGATGTCCAATGCATTGCAAAGCAATGCGTTGGACACCACTGTGGCACATGCAGGTTTTTTCCCCAATATTTTTTTATTTAGACCTTTTTGGGGGGCATCAGGACCCCTCCTGTTGCCCCCCAGTGAGGAATTATTAAAATAATAATTAAAAAAAATACATATACACACAGACACATACATATCCATACATACACATAAGCTAGTAACCAAGGTTACAAATTATATCGCATTAAAAGTCAAGGTCCACTTCTCTCTTCAGCCTCTCTTGGCTTAAATCTTCTCTCTCAGACTATTCATTTAGTGCCTCCTCCTCTGGTACCTGCTCTTCGTCACTCTCTTACTGTTGGGTACCTCAAGGGTTAGTTCTTGGCCATCTGCTTTTCTCTATCTACACATCCTCACTTAGCAAACTAATAGACTAATATGGGTTCTAGTACCACCTCTATGCAGATGATAATTCACCTCTCCTGACACTTCACTCTCCCTACTAATTCACATCAGCAACTGTCTATATAAAATCTCTTCCTGGATGGCATCCCATTTCTTAAAGCTTAACATCCTAAAGTCAAAGCTCTGTGTTCTCTCCCTCCTCCCCAAAATCCAATATTTCCCTCCAAGATTCTACCTTTTCCTCACATAAAATACAACCAAATTTCTTATCCACAATATTTTGTCTGGACTATGGCAACTTGCTTCTAATAGGACTTCCTATCACATGGCTATCCCCACTCCAATCAATTCTGAATACCTCTGCTCAACTCATACATCTCTCCCAACGCTCTTCATTAGCTATCCCTCACTGCCAGTCCCTCCATTGGCTATCACGTCCAGATTAAAATTCAAACCTGTCCCAAACAAATCCCTCTAAACACTGCAACTCCCTAGATCTCATCGCCCATCCTCCCTCTTTGTTCTTCCCATGACCTGCAACTCTTTTTTTCCTATCACTTCCTCCAATTCTGGTCTCCAGGACTTCTCCCATGCTGCACACATCATGTGTAATATATATCACTCTGCTCCAATCATTCCCTTTACTTTCATGTCTACAATCCCATTCGCCTTCTAGATTGTGAGCTTGCAAAATGAGGGCCCTCATAACTGCTGATGCCTTATAAATAGCAGTGAAGATTTAACCAATTAAGGATCATATTATTATTAGTTCATAAAACTGAAAATGGCATTTTGTGCTCCTGGTGATTAAGGCTCTGCACTAGCCATAGAAGTAAAAGTATACAAACTTACTATTTTTGTACTTTGGCGACTCAGGGCTTTTCCAAATAATTGAAACTTTCACAATCAAGGTACAGGTTTTTGACATATAGTATTCTCTTTTAGTAAAATAAGTAAAATTTTCACTTTTTTGTAATTATGACATCATAGCTTTTTTGCCTGATGCAAAATTCACTTAATGGAAGGCACCATGCAAAAGCTCAATTTGTTCTGAAAAAAACACTATAGTTTTCTATATGTAATTTACCAGTGGAAATGAAGCCTAAAGAGATGAATAGCAAAAATGCTGAAAATGTGTCTGGCCTACAGGGAACAGGAAATGACCCAAGCCCCTGGCACTGAAGGGATTAAACCTAAGGTAGATCCCCTCTTGCTGGCTCAGAGTGGTCTGGAGCCAAGGTGTGAGCTTCAAATTAAATTCTAACACAATGAAACCACTTGCACATCTCAAGTTAAGCTGTAATAACTTATATTGCAAAAACCTTCCAGCTCCAGGTGTACATGTTTCCTTAGCAGGAATAGAATTATAACATTATTGTAGGGTGTTTCCTGACAAGTAAAACAAAGGAACTCCTGCTCCTGAGAAATGCATCTTTCAAGAGGTATTTCAATATAAACTGTTTTGTTTTATTTTTTTACATTAACTGTGTCCTTTAGTGGCAGGAAAGTTAACCTGTAGTTCACCTACTTTTCAGAGAGTTATTCAATTGCATTCTGCAGGAAGGCTGAATCACTGATAACTGGGGTGAGGTGATAAAATCTCCAGCGATATCCCTTCTCCAAACCCGATGTTATTCTATAGAGCCAATGCACTACGATTTCTGAAGTAGTAGAGGTCTTAGTGCATAGAATAATATAGGAATTGGAGAAGGGATATCATTGGAAAAGTTACCTCCTCTTTATCACACCTTAGTGCATAACACCCCAGGTGTCCATAGAATGTAATAGTAAATGTTTCATCACTTCCTAACCGTTTAAATGGTTATAATGTTTGAATACAACCACTGTCAGTAGTTTGAATACCTTGGTTTACTAAACAGGAAAAGCACCAAAATATTTATGTTTTCATAAAAATATTTTGGTATGATACATGGTAGTTAATAAGAAATGAATGAAGAAATCAATTGTTCATTTGTGCAAAGTCCTTATCTTACATGTAACCTTAAATAATATTGTAAAGTGACGATTGAGGAAATGATCGGCTCTGTATGATGGGATTATGAGATGAATTAAATGGAAAAGACAGAAAAGGTAACTGAAGATGTCATTTCCAATATGACTTGAAGTCAGGAAATTTTTCAAAAAATATACAAAGACACAGATATAAAATGCACACTATATACACTTTTATACTTATTACATATATAACATAATGACACAAAGACACAAGCAGTCGAGAGGAACCTTCTAATCCGGTTGCCACTCTACATGAAGTCAGGAATTTTTTCTCCCACTTAGGGAGAACTGGACAGCTATTCATGTGCCTGTGCTCCAGCAGTAACAGCACCCAAATGTCACTGGAACTTGGAGCTGGAAAAGACAGCAGATCCCTGTCTCTTGTGCTGTATGGTGCAGAGAGACTTGGAGCTACTGTATTCTCCTGATTCAACCTTCAGTGGCATTTGGTTGCTGCCACTGCTAGAGTTCAGAGTCTAGAGAGTTTGCAAGTGAGAGCAGACTGATATATTAGATATAGCTAAAAAGCCAATATGAAATGTTTTCAAACTAAATCACTAATGAAAAACGTGTTATGTGCACATTCTAGAAAAATAGACTACATACATCTCTAAACTGTAGATATGTATTAACTGAGTGCCAGAGGGGTGTACAATGCATTGTTAAGGTTTTAACAACCAACACAAATGTAAATGCACCTTTATTTTTGGAGTTCTTGTGTTGTGTGTGCCTAATTGTGTGTTTAATGTATAGTAGATTTATTATGAAAAAATTATTTTTCCTGCCGAGATCAACAAGGGTACCTCCACTACTGGCAGTTGAGTTATATAACAATTATTACAGTTCAAATAATCATGCAGTGGTAGAGTTCTTGACATCATATTGTAAAAATAACTGTAGCCAGTGCTTCTCTCCTGTGTAATGCAATAGAATACAAGTATACACACCAGTTGGCTGTGTTAGTAAAAGTTTAAAAGATGCAACAATCTGCCATCAGTACCATTGTTTTACCTAGTAGTGAAAAAACCTAAAATCTTCTGACTGCTACCGAGTTTGTGTACAGTAACCAGAGAAATATGCATGATCACTGAGAAATTCCTTTGCATATTTATCAATTCTCATTTAAGGAGTAGCAGAGACCAAGAAGCCAGATATGCCATTTGTGTGAACATTCTGTACATTTCTGAGATTATGATCTATATCCTACAATCTAGATCAGGAACGTGAAACACTTCTCA
Source organism: Rhinophrynus dorsalis (assembly GCA_037306005.1). Lineage (NCBI taxonomy): Eukaryota > Metazoa > Chordata > Amphibia > Anura > Rhinophrynidae > Rhinophrynus > Rhinophrynus dorsalis. The sequence goes on along the minus strand of CM074722.1, from coordinate 368,103,455 downwards.
CCTTTTACAGAAGAGACAGTTGGCAGGCCAGGAGAAAAGTGGAAACTTGACTCTGCAGCAGCAGCAAATCTGTTGGTGAAAAGACAAAAGTTCAGTTATAAGGTCACTTCTATGTAATCTCCTGGGCTACCTAAGCCTGTGGGAGTTCCCCTCATTAATGTTACCAATTTATTTATAATATATACTAGTGTAAAAGCCCATGTACACGTGCCAAGGTTCGGGTGATGTTAACCCTTTGAGTGCCAGAGGGGTACGCAACGCATTGCTTTGCAAAGTGTTGCATGTCTGGCACTCAAAGAGTTAAGAGGCCGGTCCTGGTCTGCGTCCTGGTGACCAAAAGCACAGAATGCTCCCAGCACAGAACTCACAACATTCTGCGCTCCCAGCATACTGTGCAATCAGGCAGTCTACTGCGCATGACGGCTTCTGACAAACATTCTAGCATATTATTATATAGGATATCACCTATTGTATCTGTCCTGTATCCCACACTGCTGCCAGAGACCAGCCACAAAATAATGTTAGCACCTCTAGAAGCATATAAAGATAATGCACAAAAGGCAACTCTACCATGGACATTTTAGGGTGCAGCAATGGTAACAGACAGATTGGGTAGGAGCACAGGGCATGTACCAGACAGTACTGAATGACACCGAAATGTGGCCTACTGTAATTGTACTGCAATTGCTGGAATGACTCCTTTTATAGACTGGAGTCTCATTTACTGCTGTGTTATGTTGCTTGCATACCTTCCCTTTCTTTAGGTTGGTGTACAGCTCTTTGGTCTGTAGGAACTTTTCCATCTCTGCCTTCACAAGAACCCTGCGCACATTAATAACCTCTTCCACAGTCAAGGCCAATGTGTCTACGGGGTGACTGAATTCCTGATTTAAAAAAAAAAAAAATTGGCAGTTGACTACTTTGTAATCCACACCCTCTGTAGCTGCAACTTCATCCTGACACCTCCCCATCATATTCCAGTTCATCAAAACACATTCATCCTTATTTCATCCATGTATTTGCATTTAAAGGGCAAATACACATACAGATTCACTAAATTATTTGTTTAAAGGATACTTAATAACATTTACTTATTTCATTCCTGGTGCCAAAATTCATACCTACTGCTGTTCATTTTATAGTACTCAACTGGCCTTCCCTGGGAACATCCCCCCCCCCCACCTTCTTTCTCATCTATATTCTAAATGTATTATATATATATATATATATATATATATTTATTACACACATATATGCATACATACATGCACCCACCACATTTTCAAACTATCCACCCTCTCCCTAAACCCCTTAAGGACCAGAGGGGTGTGCAATGCATTGCAATGTGTTGTGTGATCCTCTGGTTCTTAAGGGGTTAACAGCAGGTAATTGAAAATCTGTAAAACTTGTAAATGGAAATATTTTGATATGGCAAATATTTGTAGGAACCTGCCTTAAACTGGGGTGTCTTGAACCAACCAAAGCATCAAGTTGAAAAATAAGTTATGCATAATTAGCATATTTACATAATAAATTAGTTTATTTTTTTTCCCTTTAATACAACTTCTTACTGCGTTCACCTCATTCTGCCATGCCTATGGGTCACTACATGTCTGTACCTTTCGCCTGCTATTGTCTCACTCAACTATTCCAGTACTGCAGAGACCTGCCTCTATATGTTCATTCTGTTCTCAATTCAGTCAATCATTACAAATTCAACCAAACCTTCTAAACCATATCCGGCATCATAAAAGCTTGTAACGCAACAAAAGTTTTTCTACACAATTTGGTGCAGGAGACGCAGGTAAATGGAGTAGTTTTTTTTGTTTGTTTGTTTCTGCTACCTGCATCACATTTCACTTTGTATTTGGCTTCTACAGCATTTATTTTTATTTTAGACAGAATTTCTTCTTTTTTTTAATTTGAGATTCATTCTTGTTACTCACGAGTCATTTTATACTTTAACTTAAAAATTAGTGCCAACCTTTGTTTGGTTTCTAGCAGTCAGTATAAAGAAAATAGAGAAGAAAATATAGCAGATGATGAATTTTAACTCCCAAAATTCTAAAGTTTATTGAGGCCAAAGTAATAAGGAGATTTGATACAAATTCTGGAGCTAACCAGCTGCTCCATAGGGCACAAACAAAAATTCTAGACGCTTCAACTGTGTGGTTATTAACCCTCTAGAATGCTAAAGAGGTCTCAAACACATTACATCTGTAACAATTAAGAGGTTAAAACCCCCAATAACATCAATGGGATTTTTTTGTACTCTAAATTGCAATTAGTTTTGCCCCAGAATTGCCCCAATTATCTTTAGCTTATAAGAAAAATTGGAGGAATTCTAGGGCAAACCAACTGATCCACAAAGGAAAACTAACAATTTCCATTCAGTTAAATAGAACCTTTACCCCTCTGGCACTCAATAGGTTAACTTATGAATCCTAGAGAAGTCACCAGCATATTGCAAAACAATGCATTAGAGACCTCTAACATTCAAGGGGTTAAATGCTACTTTTAAGTCCATGAGAATTTGTAATTTCTGCCATAATGGGCAGTTTGGTTTGCAAGATAACTCCTCCAGTTCAATACATTAGAGTCATTCTGTTGCTAAACAAAATAGAAGCCTGTAGTTAACCCTTTGCATTCCAAAGGGATACACACACTTCATTGCAAAGCATTTTATACCCCCTGGCACTCATATAGGGGAAAAGCTATACCACTGTGTCCAAATCATCCAGACCTGTGTCACTGCATTTTCAATGTATGTGGAAATCATTCATCCCAGTGCATCTGACTGTGGACATTAACCCTTTGAGTGCCAGAGGGGCATGCAACAATACCCCACTGGCACTCTAAAGGGTTAAAACTGGTCACATGTAGATTGTCACAAAATCAGATTTGCCTTTACATTTGAAGTAATAATTTCTGCATACTTTTTTTTTGGCTTTATCTGTGCACATGACAACTCTAAGTGAACCACCACGTGTTTGCACACATCGAGACCAATGTACTAAGAAATGGGGACAAATGGAAATAGTCATTGATTTCAAATGGATTTATAATCCCTTGAATTTTAGAGAGGTCCTTTCAATGTATTGGAAGCCTGTCTAACATTCAAGAGGGTAATCGTCTCATTTTCCCCTTAAAGGGATAGTAATACTTCGTTTTAACTTTATTTTATTTTGTAGGCATTAAAAAAACATGAATGATACAAGTCTTATCTCTCAAACCTTTATGGTTTATGAGATATTCACAAGCAAAGTTTCCCCCTCCCGCCCCTTTTACCTAGTGTAAGCAATCTCTTCTCAGATGTGGAATGCAGTCCATAGACCAGACAGATAACAGAAGGGGACACTCTTATTCCTATGAAAACAATGAAATCCCTGCCCCCCTTGACAAGCTTTTCAGGTTTTTCCCTTATCTTAACTGAAGATTGTCCCTCTCTGCAGTCTACCTGGGCAGCTCCTTTCTGCCCTGGCTGAGAAGTGTTACATCAGTAAAAGGGGCGGGAGGGGGACACTTTGCTTGTGAATATCTCTTAAACCATAAAGGTTTGAGAGATAAGACATATCATTCTTCATGTTTTTTTAATGCCTACAAAATAAAATAAAGTTAAAATGAAGTATTACTATCCCTTTAAAGATGCAATTGATTTAATCCAGGAATGCTCCAATTATTTTAAGTGCAGAAGTCTTACGGAGATTCACTATATTTCCATAGAGCTTGCTGCTTCTTGCCATGCCAGTAATGAACTACATGCAAGGCTCTCGCTACAACATTTGCCTTTTTCTGTTGTCAACAATACTATTCCACGGCTGTCACCTGCTCTCTCCAACACATGCAACATGCCACCTTGTCACTTACCAGCCACTGGTGCCTGGAGCAGTTGTCTGAGGAGGAGGCTACTTCTGACCTTTCCTGTACAGAGCTGAGGGAACTACGGGAAGGAGAGGGAGTACTGGAGTGGCCAACAGAAGGATAAGTTACTGCAGAAAGAAAGAAATGTTATTTTTATAAGCAAAAGTAGCCAAGGACAAGTTACTGAACTGGTCAATCAGTTGTATACTGCAGCTGAGAGGTTTTGGAGGGGAGGTCCTTAAAATGTAATACATGACAGTTCTCTTTTGTTGATCCAGAGGAAGAAAAATATTCCAACTCAAAAATAGAAGTAGCATTTCTCTCTTGCTCAACATACTACCTTTGTTGAAATGAATAGTCATAATGTGTTATACTATTTTAGTTTTGCCTATATCTAATACATTTTTGTAGCTATCAACTGAATCTTCCAACAGTGGCCTCTGAGGTAAGGATTTACACATCCTTGTCGTATTAGTGAAAAAATTCCTTGCCTTTGCTGCAGTTTAAAGTCCTTTTCCTCTAATAGTAATGGATTCCTCCACTGATTTATTTGCAGCCCTCTCAATGCAGCTTTCCCTAGGGCTCTTTGTACCGTTTTTAAATTTATAATTCTATATAGTTTATCATATCCTCCACTAGATACTACTTTTTTATAATAAAAGAAACCCACTTAGGCTAGTTTTTGTAATTGTTCTGTAACCAATGTCAAACAATCCCTTTTTTATTTTCTCTAACAAAGATTTCCCTAGTACTATCCAAATTATCTGGTCATAATTTGAGTTTAAAGCCCATGTACATGGGCCAACACTGGCGGTGCTGCAGTCATGCGCAGTACTCACTGCCAGAACACGTCGCGGCTGATACGGAGCGGGGGGGGGCTCCGATTTCAGACCATAGTCCTCTCTGCGCACCTTCCTGGGACGAAGTGGTCCCAGGAAGGTGCACAGAGAGGATGCCGGTCTGAATTCGGAGTACCCTGCTCCGTATCAGCCCCTGTGCGGGCAGTCTGTACTGCGCATAACTGCAGCGCGTGCAGCCATCTCTACTGAGCATGACGGCTTCTGACACACATCCCTAGCGAATTATAATATAGGATTACTCACCCCTGCTCACAACTCTGTGGGTAGCATTCATGCTTCCTGAGCGTGCTCTTGTGTCGATCCTCTGATGTTCAGGAGTTATTCTTTTCTGTGGAGCGTGTCCCATTTCACTCTGCATCTTCACCAAGTCCTGCTCTGAGAAGGAGCGATCACGCTTAAGCGGAAGTGGGGCACTTATCACCCTCCGTACTTTGGGATCTCCACTTGGGGAGTCGTCCTCCTGCAACCAGACATTTTCTCAACATTACTGTAACAAGTACACCCTACTAACAGAAAGCTTATTTCCTCCATCTGTGCTTACTTTTCATTACTATTTATCCCAGGGTTGGGCAACTTTTAACCCTGGTTGGCCTTTCTGACAGCAAAGGGACATAGATGTTGGATTAGGACTGCTACCACAGCTATTCATGAACAATTTCGATAATGCTTAACAATAACAGATGGAGGGTAAATATATTATCCTACCCAGCCACAGAACAACAGACATTGGAGGTGGCATTATAACTGCATCTCTACCATGGACTTTGGAATAAAGAAAAAAAAAAAAAAACACAACACACTGAATTTGAAGACTTACTTACATAGACGAGGTTGAAAAAACAAATACAACCTCTGTTAGTAGTAATGTAGTAATTTGAAAGGAAATATAAAGCTTCAAATCATACTACATTTACTAACTGCCAACCATTTAATCTCAAATTGTCAAAGAAGCCGATGTACCAAGAAGAATTGGAGCAATTGTAGTGCACATTAGTTATATCAGACAGAAAACATAAAAATCACCATTGTAAAAGGGGCATATTCTGGAGATCAGGCATTTGACAGGTTAAAATCCCTATTCAAATAAACTAGAATTTCTGCTTTTTTCAGTATGGTGCAGTTGCTTTGTGTCTGAACAGACCCACTCTTCATTACTATATTGTCCTTAGCGTATCTCAGCACTGGTGCAAATTTTAAGCTTGAACTAAACCACTGACCCCACTCCAAAGCAGTAGTAAACAAACCTGCAGCGTGGACATCCCTATCCAACACCTTAGGTAGTTACTGCAGGAGATCATCCTCCTTTACCTCAGAGAGAAGCATCTCCTCCATCTCGGCCAATGTGGGAGCCTTAAGCAGGATGCGAGGGCGAGGCCGAGGAGCTACAGACTCTTGAATTGAGAGGTTTATGCATGATGTTGACTTCAGGTCACTGGAACAAGCATCAACGATGCAGGGGAGAGAGCCAAATCCTAAGGGAATAAGGGAGACCTTCAGATCAGCAGCCTATGTTGGTATTTCCAAGAGGTTTTCCTTCTACCTCTATGCGACTGTATATATCCCTACATACACTTCCTCTATTGATTACTCAGAGTACAAATCACTACACATTCATTCTAGAGTGCTGTCCTAACTGACATATATAATTCTTCCACTGGACACAGTAAAAATCCTGTGCAGACCGGACAGAGCGGTGACACTAAACCTCAAATTAGACTGGGAAAAAAGATAAGTCAGTCCACAAGTTCAGCGTCTGTAGATCTCCACTGAGCTAAACATCATCCATAGAGAAGCCACTGGCAAGCTTAACACCAGTAAAGAAAAAAAATCTAAATCTTAGTAAGGAACCTAGAAAGATGTCTTTCAAAAGAATCTGAAGCAGAGGAGAGTAAAATACAGCCACAGGCTCAATCCAGACCACACAATAATTGTAACTGATCTTAAAAGGGATAGTAATACTTTAGAGGTAAAAAATATATTTTGTAGTATTTATGTCCCTCAATGAAACAAGTATACTGTCACTGCTGAGAGATATTTTATTAAAAAGTTATAACAGCTGAAGCTTGATTTTTTTTTTTAGGTGCAATATCACAGTGGCCTAAAAGTTTACAGTGGCGCTGTTGCTACACCATCCTATGGAGATTTATGGTCTACAGACCAAAGCAGTCCATATGATGATGTAGCAACAGCGCCACTCTAAGTTTTCAGCCCACTGATATTGCACCTAAAAAAAAAAAAAAAAGCCACACATTTGAGTGGTTATAATTTTTTTACTAAAATAGCTCTCAGCAGTGGGAGTACCCTACAACATATATTTTTTTACATTTTAAGTATTACTATCCCTGGCTGTACACATACAGAAGTACTACTAGCAGCTAATCAGAGAAAATACCACTTCTAGCATTCTCTGCAAATGAATTATACACTCTATTAACCTGCTGGTGTATGATAAAATGCATCATCATTCTACCGTGCATAAAGAGCCAGAATTGATATATTCTCTGTACAGGGAGATAAAAAAATAGGTGGGTTTGACAAACACAAAAGGCTTATTAGATTTTTATTTATTCATTCATTCAAATAGAAAACTATTGGCACTCACGGATTTCTTTATAATAAGATTTTATTTTGCCAGGTCAACATTTCGTCCCCCACTGAAGCCTTTATCAAGATAAAGGCTTCAGTTGGAGCTGAAATGTTGACCTGGCAAAATACAATCATTTTATTATTATAAAGGAATCTAAGAGTGCCAATAGTTTTCTATTTGAAGTGTTTATACTTATGCGGATTCAGGCAACAGGTTAGAGAGACATACATGATTTTATAATTTATATTATATATATATATATATATATAAATAAAATTATGTGGTGGATAGCACTCACTCCCATGTATCTAATGCCCAGGTGCACAATCCCCTACAGAGGATGGATAATGTGATCAAGAATGGGCAACACCCGTGGGACTTAAAGTCTAAATTTTATTATTCAAAATAAGCACATAAACGGTCAACGTTTCGGTCCTTTGCGGACCTTTCTCAAGACGTCTTGAGAAAGGTCCGCAAAGGACCGAAACGTTGACCGTTTATGTGCTTATTTTGAATAATAAAATTTAGACTTTAAGTCCCACGGGTGCTGCCCATTCTTGATCACATTATAATATATATATATATATATATATATATATATATATATATATATATTTTTTTTTTTTTTTTTTTTTTTTTTTTTTTTTTTTTTTTTAATATTATATTAAATAGGCACTCCTATTTGACGAATATACAAATGTTACTACTTCCTGGGTGCTACTTATAAGTATAAGCATAAAAAAGGTACTGATTTATTTGTCAACGTTTTGCCCAGGGGGCCAAAATGTTGACAAAAGTCAGTACCTTTTTTTTCCCCTACAAGACCTGTGTGTGCTCTTAGTTTATGGTTCATTTACCATCTCTTTATATTATTATATATTTTATATAAAATATAGATTATTACCAGTATATCTTGTTCCTCTATTGCTGCCAAACACACCCCGGGGTAGAAGTTATACTAAATCCTCCCTTATGTTGGTATTGCTGAGGGAGTGTGTGCTATGAGCAGTGATTTGAACAAGTCATGCAGTGGTTTAGAAATGAGAATGTCCAAATTACTGCACAGTGTGTGATCCTGGTTTTGGATTTGACCATGTTCAAATCACCAATACTACTTTATGGTCTGGCACATTGGTGTTGAATACAATAATCTGTTTTAGTAAGAGTATAAAAATCGCAATAATATCAAATAAAATTGTATTTTATTCCAAGATAATATATCATAAATCCACTTGTCTTGATTTCTTCTATATATCCTACAACCTTTAAATTTCCAGTGTCTATATCTCTATTTTGTATTTAAAGGGAAAGTTCTTAATATGAAAACACCTTTAAGTGGATAATATCCTGTTATTGTAATTGGGTTTATATACTAGTAATTGAATAGGCTGTCATGTTTAAATATAGATTTTTTTTAGGGAACATGTTAGTGTATCTTCTTGTCTATGACTGCCATAGGTTTTACATATTTTTTTTTCTATGTTTGGACTTTGTTATATGTGATATGCATGAGGCAGGTCCCATGCATTGAATAGGTTAACTAGAGATAATTTTGGGATCATGTCCAAAGTGTCCTTATCTGATTGGTAGGTATGGAAAATTTGGACAAACAATAAATAGTATATAAACCCAATTACAATAAGAGGATATTATCCACTTAAAGGTGTTTTCCTATTAAGAACTTTCCCTTTAAAGGGATAGTAATGTTTCATAATAAAAGCAGCTCTAATTAATCATACTATTTGGACTTTGGAGAGTGTTATTTCAATTCTGTCAGTGTTGTAGTTCAAGGGTAATTGAATGACAAAGTATCCCCCTCCCACCCTTTTTACTGATGTAACACTGCTCAGCCAGAGAAGAAGGGAGGTGCCCAGGTAGACTGCAGAGAGGGACAATCTTCAATTAAGAAAAGGGAAAAAACTTGTCAAGGGGGGCAGGGTTTTCATTGTTCTCATAGGAAGAAGATTGTCCCCTTCTGTTATGTCTCTGGTCTATGGACTGCATTCCACATCTGAGAAGAGATGGCTTACACTAGGTAAAAGGGGCGGGAGGGGGAAAACTTTGCTTATGAATATCTCTCAAACCATAAAGGTTTGAGAGATAAGACATCGTTCTGCATGTTTTTTTAATGCCTACAAAATAAAATAAAGATAAAACGAAGTATTACTATCCCTTTAAATACAAAATACAGATATAGAAACTTTGGAAATTTACATGTTGTGAGATATATAGAAGAAATCAAGACAAGTGGATTGATGATTAATATATTATCTTGGAATAAAATCCAATTTTATTTGAGGATATTGTTGCGATTTTTATACTCTTACTAAAAATAGATTATTGTATTCAACACCAATGTGCCAGACCATAAAGTAGTATTTGTATATTTTGGGATTGGGTGAGTGACTATCCAGGTCAGGCAGCAAGGTTTTGAATAGTTTTTTTTTAAATCCTTTCAGTTTTTTGCGCCACTAATACTATAATAATGTTCAAATCACTGCATGACTTGCTTATATGAAAAAAAAAAAAAAAAACCACAAAACAAAAACACCCCACATTCCTCATATCCAGGTATTTGATGTGATATGGGCATGAGGGTGCAGGGCATATGTCCAAATCACTGCAGACTCTCTCTTGTGCTCTGGACTGATCTCTCCATTCCACCATCCCAGTTCTGTGTGTTGCCCTCTCACCTCAACCTTTACTGTTCAGTTTTAATCATCCCCTCTGATTCGGTTAAAAATTAATTAAACCTTTCAGTGCAAGTGGGGTGAGACCAATGCCATGTTTGTCATTTTATTTTGCTGCTCTTATTGTGCTTCACTGGTCACTTCAAAGTCAGTTGGACTGATGTAATAGTACAATGCTCTGCTGGATTTATGTAAATCTCTGCTGATCTTGTGTAATGAGGCTATGCTTTCCTAGTATCAGTTGATACCTTGGTCTCATGTAATGATATGATACTCTATTTGTAATAGAGGGGGCACTGTTATGATGTAAATATTCAGCGCTGGTCTCCTGTAATGGTGCTAGGGTGTGCTGTTGTAGTAATTTTTACAATTTTTTGTGGTTTATATGGGCTCCATGTCTTGCATTTTTAAGTCTTACACTACTGCGAAGAGTGTATTTACTTCAAGTAGCACTTTATGCCCACTGACTGCACATGACATGAAGTGCCCCCATGGCCCCCACAATACAAACTAAATGTGTCACTAGCTATCCATAAATCTCCGACTCCTATTGAGCACCTTTTTGACCTCGTCTTTGTGTCTCCACTGGTCGAAGTTTCGGTTCTTTTTTTATCTCTTCCAGAATCTTCTCATGAAGACTCCTCTGTCTAGTAGGTAATGGAGGCAGATTCCTATGGGAAACCTGCAAAGAAAAGGAGTTTCCAATATGAATTATCCAGACATGAACCACCATGGGTAAAGTATGGTCAACTGTGATTACCGGTTTCAGAGGTGGCCGTGACCTTATAAAGTCTAAGATAACTTCATGGGCATCTTTCTTTACTTTTGGAGGAATGTCTCCTCCTACCTGCAAAACAGAGTTGGAGAGAGTTTTAAAGCAGATATTAGGGTTGGAAAAACAGAGTCCCTACAGCTGTAAATAACTACTTCAACTTCTGTTGGCTGGCCTAGGATAATGGGAATTGTAGTCCTCAACAGCTGGTGGGCCTTAAAGGAGGAGGAAAGGGCCTTGTTAATCACTATTTTACCATTACCAGTGAACAGTGTAGTTACTAAGATAGCCTGCTTACTAACTCAAAGCAGACAGGATTTGATCCAGGGAAGTATCTGGCATTTGGAGTCAGGAAGGATTTTTTTTTAACACACACTTTGGGTTTAATTGCAAATTGATTCAATGTTAGTTTAGTTTTTTTGCCTTCCTCTGGAAGAACAGGGGAGGTATGGCATGGGCTTAACTTTATGGACACGTCTTTTTTCAACTTCATTAACTATTTTACTATAATTAACGAGTGGCTCCGCCACAATTATTTAGACCTTTCCCACAAGTTGAACTTGTGGTTCCCCCAAACAAATGCCACCAAGACTGCCAGTGATTGTGCTCCACAGCAGTAACTAATAGTTCCCTGCCAATGAGCAATATCAACACAGATGTCTAGCACTGACAATTAATGAGTGACATAATTTATGGGGCATTGACAAAGTTATGTTATATCCCACACTTGGCAATTTCAATCAAATAAGCAACACAGCTATCTACTTACAACTATTGACACCAATGTTTTTATACACACCATAACCTTTCGCAGCTTGTAGTTTCGTGCCCTAATGTCCTGCATGAGCATCTCAAATGGAGTAAGCTGGTACTCAGTGGGCAGAGAGTTAAAGGTGTTCTCTCGAACCTTCTTTAGTTGTACGCCATGACGCAGATCTCTCATCAGCTGCACCCACAGGCGTGCCTATAAAACAGACAGCACAAAGTCACATGCAGAGCAGGACTCAGAAGGAGAGGCAGGGGAGGTCTCCAAGTGGAGGGACTCAGAGGGTGAAATAGGACAGGGGCAAGGGAGAAAGACTGAGTAGGGCATGAAGGGTAAAAAAATAAAATAAAATAGGGAGCCAAAAGGAGAGGCAGAGTGTACAGAAAGCTCCATCCCAGGAGTGCACACCATAAAACACAAACTGTACAATACTCACACTATAAACCAGCACAAAGTATGAAATTGACAGAATATACAAAGAAGAGAAATAAAGAAAGATATCAAGTGTTACAGATAAGGTAATATCCTCGCCTTCATTCCTACTCACCCAGTCTGTGTTCTGCAGGTTCACAAGTCCATCTGGCTCAGTTTCTTCCACATGGAGCTTCATCAGCATCTGGAAAATAAATACCCACATTATGCAGACTTTTCCAGGACTTAGACTCCCTGCCCTTAGACAGTTGAGCAAAGACTCACCTCTTTGGCCTCTCTGATTTTGCTTAGGAAAGCTCTGAGCTCCACAGTCTCTGCAAAAAGGGCTCTACAGACTGCTTGGTAATGTGCCTGGGCCTCACAGGGTTCTGGAAGACGGGATGCACACAGACGCATAACTGCTGAAAAACTGCGTATTATTCGAGGGGGACCCTCATCATCCTCATCCTCAGGTCCTTCATAACCCTCGTCCATCAGGGCCCCCTCTGAATCACTGTTGGCCATGAGATCGATGAGCTGCTCCAACTGGGGACTGAGTTCTCTCTCCTCACTTTCATCCAGGCCCCAGTCAAGGGCTCTGTATATGGCAAAGCCCAGGCACTGAACCATCTACAGTGGAACAAATGAAGGACAGGACTAAAAATAAATAAAACACTGAAATATGGAGTAGTACATCTGTGGAAACCAACTGCATTTTAAGAAACTAAAAATTTTTTGTACTGATTTAAAACCCTTGAAAACTAAGGAGGTCTCCAACACACTGTGAAGGAATTAAGTGTAATTTTAGTCAGTTTTTTTTTCCCCTCCGCTGTGATCACATATGGGAACTTTGTCCTCTTAAACTCCAGGGAGAGGACTCACATGCTGCAACCAGGAGGACATAAATTACACAATTTGTGTCATAAAGGGGGCAAGGCTTATCCTCTTAGCAAAGTGGATGGCATGTGGGCAGCAAGTGGGAGGAAAGGGTAAGGAGGAGAAGTGGGCAGTTTCAGAGGAAACTCACCACCGATGTGGAGTCAGCCTCTGTTCTCAGAGACCCAGTAATAAATGCTAAAAAAAACAACATTCTCCTGGGCAGATCTGGAGAGTTCCCAGGTAGGTCTATGATCATACCTGGGAACTTTTTGGTTGGGGCTGCTTGGAGGAGATGAGGGTAGAGAAATAATGTGATTCGCCTCATAAAAGGGGTGGGGCACTTCAAAACACAAAAAAAATAGAATACATTGGGGAAGAGGCGCGGAGTGGGAGGAACAGGGTGGGATTGAGCACAAGTGGGCAGAGTCTCTCCACATCTGGAGATTCTGACACTGCCCCGGAGACCCGATAATTCATTATCAAAACCAGAGTCTCTGGGGCAAAACTGGAGAGTTCCCAGATATGTCTGTGATTCAGTTGTCCCCAAAATAAGCTCACTTTTCTTTTAAACGTTATTTTTAGGCAACTTGGAAAATTTGCACTAGGTGGCAGCAATGCCATTTGTAAGTTTAATGGAAGTTTTTTTGTTTTATTCTTTACCTGTGTCTCTGTGAGTGATAGTGATGGGGAACTTGGAGCCATCCCTGTGGAGAAATGAGATGTAGGTTATGGAACTGCAGATGTTTACAGAACACGGCCAGTTAGAGAAAAATAAAAAAAAACACATTTACCTTTCTCAGTTAAAGTAGGCAGTCACATTAAGACAAGTTTATTTTGTTTTACATAAAATCAAAAACTGCCGCCTATTTTGTACTAGCCATCTTTCTGTAAAATAGTTTAAGAAATGTACCTTTATAATTTGATGGCAAGTGTTGCATTTTATGGAAATGTCTTGCACACTATGCTTATAAGTTCTGCTCTAGGCCTTGCTTACTGATGTTGTGCTAATAGAAACACTCCCAATGTGTGGACTCTCCATTGATGCATTCATAGCAGTGTGTAACATTAGGCCAGAACAGAAACACTGTGCCAACAAAAAATAAAGGTGAACCTATAGGTATAGCTGAGAAACACCCAGATCTGCTCCAGAAACTCTTTAAAGTTAATTACCAGGTCTCAGAAGACTGAGGCTGATTTGTCGGCTTTTTAGAGTTTCTTGGGTAACTCCTCCCACTTCTCATAAATTCTGTCTACTTTACCTATTTTAATGGCAAACCCCACCTTCCTGCCTCTAAATCCTGATTAAGCCCCATCCACTTTATGATGCAATTCGCATCATTTAGACATGTTCATTCCCAGCCCATGAGCTCCAACTAAGAAAGTTCCAGGTATGCCTATAGGTAGTTTTTAATTATCCTTATAATTAACTATACTTCTCTTAAGGTGACAAGTCCACTTTAACGGAGATTTGCAGTTTAGTACAGGATAGAAGTTAGGCTGTGCTGCTTCTCTACAGTATTTCATGGCATGAAATGCAGGGCCAAACAATGAATTAAAAGGTTAAGTCTTTATACTTGCAAGGAAGGTTTATTGCAGAACAGCACTACAGTAGGAGAGAGGCAGAAGTGCAGAGAAAAAATGGCCCTGTCACCTTTCCCATCAAGTGGCAAAAGCTTGGTGATACAACAGCAGAGGGCACAAATGTAAGGGAGAGGAGCTTTAGGGGCTGAACTACCATTGATGTAGCATGTATAAAGTCAAAGAAAGCCCACTTATCTGCACACCTGGCTGAGAGGCCACTCTATATACCATACACTGAGATGACACTGGAAGGGGTTATGCTGATCGATGGTCTAAGGTCAATGCAGGTAAGCAGCATGTACCACCTGACTGGAGCATCTGCAGCTATGTAAAAAAGTCACCCCTTGTGAACCTAAGGCCTTAAGCGTGTATAAAAAAAACTGCATCATAAGCACAACAAATTCAAATTCATGTTGGTTTAAATGGGACTTTGAACCCCTTGAATGTCTATCATTTAAGGTGTTCAAACAAGTTGTAGTTTTTCACACTATAGTAGAAAATCTGAATAGTACAGCTTTTCAGTTTTCTTAGCAGTTTTCACCTTTATAATGTACAGTCACACCATTAGCACTGATGAGTGTTACAGCAAGTGCTAACAATAATTTGCATATGCACAGAGCCAAAGAGGAGCAATTCCTGCGGCAAAATCAACAAATAAAAGTTGTCTAAATTTCCACTGATTTAAATGGTGCTTTCTGGACCCTTTGAATGATAGAGAGGTCTAAAACACATTGCTTTGCACAGAAATGAGTTGGACACTTCTTTAGCAATCAAAGGGTTTAATTTTCAAATGAATGGGAATTCTTATTTGTTCGCTATGTGAATTTGGTTTGCCCTAGAACTGCAGCACTTTTTTCTTAGTACCCGAACCTCTGTGACTACATCTCAGTAGCCAAGATGTAGCCACAGGAGAGGCTGATATGAATGTGCATTCAAGCATAGCTAACTGAATACTGGCTGCACTCCTCAGGGACAGCATGCCATAATTAATTTCAATGCTGATACAGTACACAGGGGACCTACATTTCATAGCCAAGATGTAGCCACAGGAGAGGCTGATATGAATGTGCATTCAAGCATAGCTAACTGAATACTGGCTGCACTCCTCAGGGACAGCATGCCATAATTAATTTCAATGCTGATACAGTACACAGGGGACCTACATTTCCTAACCCAACATAACTCACTAGACAGGATCTCATTGATCCTTTAAGCGCACAGTACACCTCTAACATTAAAGGAGTAGTAAACTTTTTTTCATGAAAAATATATATTGTAGAGCTTTTTCCTGTTGAATAAAATAAGGGTGCTCCCACTGCTGAGAGATGCATATTTCCAGAGTTATTACTGTTTAAATCTGTGCTTTTTTACATTAGCAGTGCCCTCTAGTGGTCAAATTCAAATTATTCTGTTACATTCTAATGGAGAGGAAAGTCAGTGACATACTGTTCTGCATAGTATGCGATAGAAACTGCTAAGGGATTTCCTGTTAGAACCATCTGGAAGTACAATGCACAGTAAATTCACTTTCTGATTATTCGAACTAGAATAACATTTGAATAAAGCAACTGACAGCAGTGTGACAGAGTGCCCTTGTTTTATTGGTGCAGGAAAAGCTCGGTCATATAGGTATTCATAAAAAAAGGTTCTTAGATCATCCTGGAGGGTATTTAAAGGACTAGAAAGCATTTTGACTTTTACTGCCGAGTAAAAACAAGAGTACTTCCATGCTAAGAGATGAATATTTACATTTATTACATTAACAGTGTCCTCTACTTGTTATAATCCAATTAGATGTAATAACAGAAAGAGGAAGAACAAAAACAGGAAGCCCCTGTGTACATTAATCTTCTAGTTAAATGGGCCACCACTACCCTATAGGTGTATACCCACAAAAGACTTGTGCATCAAAAAAGGCATACACCAGATCTGACTTCAGGAGCGACTGGGAATATTCACTGTCCCCAGAAACAGTGTCTATGACAAACAGGCTGCTCTCTCTCACGGTTAGGGGTAAAAGACATCCAGTAGTAGCAAAACACAGAGATACATGAAAAGTGAAAGCGCCAAAATAATGTACTATTATAAACAACACTTGAACATATAGATGTATACAGATATAATCACATTACTATGTGGTCAGAAAGCGGATACCAACAAGACTGACATACGTGCTCACAGATATTCACCCAGTCTCTGTTTGGGTTGTTCTTGGGAATAGCTTCTCAAAGGACAGGCGGAGGCTTATAATTCAAAATCAAAATGGAATGATGAATGACAGTTATATGGCCAATCAGTTGTGGGGATTAAGTATTTAATTGGGTGGGTTGTGGCGGTGGCTTCTTTTAGTCTATTGTTTTTAAGTGTAAGGCTTTTTTTTTTTTAAGCTCTGATAAAGCACCTGGTGCAGCGAAAAGCATACGCGTTATAGCCTTATTATTTGCATTAAAATTCTATTTGATTTTGAATTATAAGCTTCCGCCTGTCCTTTAAGAAGCTATTCCCAAGAACAACCCAAATGGAGACGGGGTGAATCTCTCAGTGAACACTTCTGTCAGACTTGTTGGTGTCAACTTTCTGACCATATTGTAATGTGAGTATATCTGTATATTGTGTTGCATTCTCTGGGGAGATAAAGATCAGGGCAGAATATCAAAATACTCTATCAGGCAGTTTTAGTGCATCTTACATAGTTACATAGTTGATGAGGCTGGAAAACAAAACACAAAAAACAAAAAAAAGTGTCCATCAAGTTCAGCCCATGTCAAACACACCCCTGTTGATCCAGAGGAAGGAAAAAAAAAGCCCTCTGAAGCCATTTCAAATTTAGCCCCAATTGGATAAAAAAAAATCCTTCCCGACTCCAAATGGCAGTCAGATAGTTCCCTGGATCAACATGCTATCTGCATTGACACCATCTGTCACAATTTTCAATATTGTTCTGTGCTAAATGGGCATCCATTGCTTTTTTTAAAGAAGTTGCATTATCTACAAGTATAAAATCCCAAGGCAAAGAATTCCATAGCTTTACCACCCTTACTGCAAAGAATCCTTGCCTTTGTTTTAGTCAAAAGCACCTTTCCTCTAGTCCTGTTGGATGACCTCTTGTTCTTAGTTCAGCTCTTTGCGTAAATAATTCATTGGATAGTTTTATATTGACCTTGAAAGTATTTGTAAATGGTAATCATATCACCACTTAGATGTCTTTTCTCTAATGTAAACAAACCCAGTTTGGCTAGTCTTTCTTTATAATTCAGATTCTCCAATCCCTTTATCAGTTTTGTTGTATGTCTCTGCACCTTTTCCAGTTCAACAAGGTCTTTAAGAACTGATCCCAAAATTGTACTCCATATGCTAGAGGAGGTCTAACCAAGGATTTATACAGCGGTAGGATAATATTAGCATCCCTTGCATCTACACCTCACATCTGACAATGTAAATGTTTTATACAATGACACTGCCTGAGTTATGAAATGTTTCAGTCCTTCTCCCTAGCACTCCTTTGCTGGTAAAATGAAAAATGCATAAGGTGGAGGGCTACAGGTCTCCCAGTATGGGATTTGTTAAAACACAATTGAAGAGTTACATAGTCGTTTACCACCAGAGAGCAGTGAGTGGAATTGTATGAAGGGCACCACAATACCAGCCAGCAGAGAAGAGGTTCTGCATTGGAGGTTGCTATGCAGAGGCCAAAACCTGGTTATTGCTACATGTCCTGAGCAAAGAAGTTTTCCAGTGCTCACCACAGAGCATGGCATTAGGGAAAACAGGACAGGATGTTGATAGTCTCAAATGCAGTCAGAATAAAACCTGTACAGTGAAGATGAATCTCACTGAACAGATTTAGTTTCTTACTACATGTCTATGTTTGCAGGCACATTAAATGAGGCCTTATATGCAGAATATCTAAAGTCAAAATAAAGGGTTACTATCCTTTTAACTTCAATATTTCCATTTTTGAGTCCTGGGAATTTAGAGTGCAGTCTGCAGAAATAGCAATAGTTTGCTGTGGTATCACACCATTTCCTTCTGTCCTAACTGACAGCTGGTCAGGCTGTATAACGTCCCACTGTAAACAGTTCAGCTTACTTGCACGTACTGGAGCTGCTGAGTAAGCAAACTAGTGGCTTATGTTCACCTTTTCCTGCCGTATATTTGATGCTGCCCTCCTATTTGCATCAGCATCTGGATTCATGCACTCCAGTCCGCACTAGGATAAAGTGTTGTTAAACTGGGTCTCATACCATTTTCTCCAGGTGTCCCATGTCCTCCCCCTTGAAGCTAATCTGCGTCAGTCAGTAGATTTCACTAGTAGGGTTATCAGTGGAATTAATTTCTCTTTTCATTTCTATGTGCCAGAACACATTTCAGAATCAGCTCTTTCCAAAATCAGGGGGACTTAATGCTTATAATTGCTTTTACATTGTAACCATACCTTTGGCATTAGTTTACTCATCACCATGTAGTAGGTCATTTTCAGTGGGCAGAAGAGCAGTTATTCTGTGCTGGCCATGTGTGGATTTCATTTAATTCACCTGTTTTTGTTCTGTAAGCCCTAGATTTTTTTTTCTGGGGGGGGAGCATTATTCATAATAGTAAATATTTAAGGTCTTGATAGCACAAAATGCATCTAACAAATATGGGATAAAAAAACTGCATCAGGATTTTATATATTCAATAGATTACTGGAGCCCCCCCCCCCCAGTACATCCACCATTGTCTTTTTAATGTTTATTTCTCCCCTATGGTGCAGTTGGTTTGATCCAGTTTGTGTTCCTACCTAAAGCCATTACATATATTGTTGTACATTATTAGTTATGCTTAGGTAGTGCTGGTTCAGCTCTGTTTGAACAATGTGCTCTGCTAAGTATGACTTGCTTGGCCTTGAGATAACGTCACTGGCCCCAGAGTCCTGCAATGCTCTTTTACACCATGATCAATAGTACAGCTTACCTCAGACACATGACACAGCAGTTATTAAAGAACGTTATTGGAAGGCCGATCCGTGTAAGGGAAATCAAACATGTTTCCATACAGCAGCGATTCTCAGCCACGGTGCAGTGGCACTTTGTGTGCTGCAGGTGCCCCTTGTTTTCCATAAAATGCTTACAAAAATGAGTGCAGAGTTTTAAATGTACACTTATGGACATTTTTATGCACAGTAAGTTTTCTGTCAAACGGATTGTGAGACCTAAGAATAAACTGCATAGCATGCATTTTACCCTTCATAATGCACTTGACAAATAGCAAGAGGTTAGAAATGCCTAAAAAAAAAAAAAAAAAAAAAAAAAAAAAAAAAAAAAAAAAATTGTACGTTAGGGTGCCCTGAACAAAAGATATTTTGAACCACTGATATACATTAACACGGCTACATTTCCATCTCACGCACACTGGAACCTATTCAAGAAAAGCATTCAAGGGGTTAAAAGCCCCATTGACATCAATTGGAGTTTTATTTTCTCTTAGGATACATTTGATTCACCCTGGAATTGTTTTTGTATTGCAACTCTTAGCAGTGCTAATGGTGTTCAAGGGAGTTACAAAGGCAATTTTTGTTTACTTAGCAATAAATCCTTTTCTCTTAATCCATGTGGAACACAGGAACCATTGAGTAAAGTCCCCTTCACCGGGGGGGGGGGGGGGGGGCAGATATCACGGTGTCCGTGATCTTCTGTGCAGGCGACATTGCTACTTCCTGCTGGCCCCTTATTGACCACTGGGTTCTCCTCCGCCCAGGGTGAGTCTTTTTATACTCTGTCCTGTGATTTCTTTGGCACCCTTTCATGGTGCTCCTGTATCTGATGTTTGTTGCTGTGATTCCTGCTCCGTGTATGATCCGGTTTTGCCTGACCTTGCTCCTGTCTCAGTTGCCTTGATCCCGTTGCCGACCTGGACTGCCTGACTACCGCTCTCTGTGTACCGATCCCGGCTGTGGCCGACTACTGCTCTCTGTGTACCGATCCCGGCTGTGGCCGACTACCGCTCTCTGTGTACCGATCCCGGCTGTGGCTGACTACCGCTCTCTGTGTACCGATCCCGGCTGTGGCCATCTACTGCTCTCTGTGTACCGATCCAGGCTGTGGCTGACTACCGCTCTCTGTGTACCTATCTTGGCTTGGCTGACAACGATTAGTACATCGATCCTGGCTGTGGCTGTTTACGATTCGTGGCCTCCTGTTATTCTAGTCTCCTAGACTAGTGCCTAGCCCGTGAGAGTCAGTAGCGCCTCCTGCTCTTCAGTCTCCTGAGCCTGTGCCTGAGCCTGTCAGTGTTGCCTTCGGTTTCCTCAGTCCTCTGTGGCTGATCCTGTGCCTGTGCCTGCCTGTGTTGCCTCCGATTATCAGTCTCCAGGGATTACTCCCTGCTGAGCGTGCCAGTACTACCTCCACGTACCCTGGCCTCCAGGCCTAGCGCAGGCTAGTGTCTGTCAGTGTTGTTTCCGGTTACCTAGACTAGGTCACTCTCCAGTGTCCTGGTTGTCCGCTATTCCTTCCCTAGTTCTGGGGATTCTGCCCTGCAGTCACCTACAGTCTAGCTACTTGGGCCGCTTTCCAGATGGTACTGCTGAGGTTCTGTTCCTGGTTCCTGTCTGTTCCTGACCATATTGTATTGTTCTATGTTGCATATTTCTGTACTCTGACCTGTGTCAGATTTGGGAGGTGCCACGGTACTGTCTGGATCTGGACCTGTGAAGGGGACACGGTGTTTCTTATTATCAATAACGCTGATTTTACCTTACCAAATTGTCTGAGTTCTTACAAACCGTGACAGTAGAGCACTTTAATAGAAAGGCTCTTAGAGGTGGAGACTCTTAGCCTGCTTCACCTCAACAAGCTCAGTTTTAACGTATAACAAAGATGAAATACAGAACAAGAAAGGATATATCCTGAACTAGACAACCCAAGGGGACCCCCTACCCAGGACTCAAACCATTGTTTTTTTCCTCCATGGAGGCAAGTTCTATGTTTCACATGGACTAAGAGGAAAAGGATTTATTGGTAAATGCACAAAAGTCCCCTTAGATCAATAGGGATATACCCAAGCATCCACCAAGGTTCCAGGGAGGGGAGGAGAAAAACACCTCATAACACAAGCCAGGTTCAACAAGGACGAACTAGTACAACATGAACCTCAGGGCAGGCACCAACACTACAAACAAGAAAACAGGAGCAATCAGGTTACTGGCCAACAGAAAATCAAGGACTCCTACTCGGGCACAGCAGACAGACTTTCCATCCAATGCTGGCTTCAACTGAAACCATCACATTAAAACACAGTAGTGTTTGAGAAATGTATAAATGAACAACCACCATTCCACCCTACTTAACTACTCACCAGTAGGTCCAAGAAGCATGGACCTGGAGAAATGTGCAGTAACCCGAAAGGGGACAGGCTTCTTCTGGAGAAGATATGCCTAGCAAATAGGCACCTTAATCCAGGAAGCCACTGTTACCTTAGACACAGCCTGGCCCGCTCAAGATCCCTCACAAAATGACAAAAAGCATATCAGATTTTCAGAAAGGCTGAGTGCGATTAACATTAGTCCTTAAAGTACCTAACCACATCTAAAAGATGAAGCTCCTGCTCGTGTCTATTTGATGGAGCTGGAAAGAGAGAAGGAAGAACAATTCCTGGTTAGTGCGAAACTCAAACAACCTGAGGGAGGAATCCTCTGTGGTTCCACAGAATCACATTATAAGAGTAGACCAGAAAAGGAGTCTTGCAAGATAAAGTTTGGCCACCCAGCAAAAAGACAGAAAGGCTGTCTTAAGCGTCAAGAGCCACAGCAATATCGAAGACCAAGGCTCAAAAGAAACAAACATTCTGAAGCATCCCCAGGACCAGATTCAAATCCCATAAAGGAGTGGGAACCAAAAAGTCTGGGTAGGCATGTGCCATCCCTTGCACAAAAGGCTGCACATCAGGCAATATAAGTCTGGAAAAAGGACAGAAAGAACAGAAATCTGAACTTTAATAGAGCAAAAGTTAAAGTCCTTTTTGAAAATCATCTGGAAGAAAAGCCAAAAACAACAAGATGCTGAAAAGGTCTTGGCTGTGATCCCCAGTCTTAACTCCACTTATAGAACAAGGACCATAATCTGTGGTATGCCTCAAAAGAAACTGGCTTTCAGACCTGCAGCATAGTAGCAATGACAATTTCAGAAACATCTCTTCCTTCCTTCCTCAAGATGTTGGCCTCAAAAGCAAAGTCGTCAGAGTCGACTCCTCCACCCTATCACGGTGCCCGTGATTGGCTGCAGTTACTTGTCTGTCACCAGTAGGGGGCTTCTATTGGCTGTCTGCAGATAGCCCGCCTCTTATTGACTATTTAAACCTGGATTGGGCACCCTTTGAGTGCCCTTTCGTGTTGTTTCTGACCTTCTTGCTATCACTATGCTAGTGATAGCTGGGCCTCTGTTCCAGTGTTCCTGAGTTCCTGATCTCATGTGTTCCTGAGTTCCTAATCTCTACTGTTCCAGTGTTTCCTGCATGCTGAAGTACTTCCAGTCCTGGTTCCGGCCTAGTCTCTGGTGTTGCAGTTCCTGCTGAACTTCTCTGCTGTTTTCTGACCTGACTGATCGTTGCTGGTTCCTGTCATCTCATCACCTGTCTTCAGTATCCTGGCGACCTTCTGCCTGGTCGCGTTGGTGACATTGCTACAATTCCGTGTTGGTCCCAGCGTGCGGACGCTGGTTTGCTCCCAAGCCTTGCGGCTATACAAACTCGCTTGTTACACCAGTGTGCGGTCACTGGTTTGCTCCAAAGCCTATCAGCTATACAAATCTGTGTTGGTCCCAGTGTGCGGACGCTGGTTTGCTCCTAAGCCTTGCGGCTATACAAACTCGCTTGTTACACCAGTGTGCGGTCACTGGTTTGCTCCAAAGCCTATCAGCTATACAAATCTGTGTTGGTCCCAGCGTGCGGACGCTGGTTTGCTCCTAAGCCTTGCGGCTATACAAACTCACTTGTTACACCAGTGTGCGGTCACTGGTTTGCTCCAAAGCCTTTCAGCTATACAAATCTGTGTTGGTCCCAGCGTGCGGACGCTGGTTTGCTCCTAGCCTTGCGGCTATACAAACTCACTTGTTACACCAGTGTGCGGTCACTGGTTTGCTCCAAAGCCTTTCAGCTATACAAATCTGTGTTGGTCCCAGCGTGCGGACGCTGGTTTGCTCCTAAGCCTTGCGGCTATACAAACTCGCTTGTTACACCAGTGTGCGGTCACTGGTTTGCTCCAAAGCCTATCAGCTATACAAATCTGTGTTGGTCCCAGCGTGCGGACGCTGGTTTGCTCCTAAGCCTTGCGGCTATACTACTCGCTTGTTACTCCAGTGTGCGGTCACTGGTTTGCTCGCTAAGCCTAACGGCTATACTATTCAGTGTTGTTTCCAGCGTGCGGACGCTGGTTTGCTCCAAAGCCTTGCTGCTTAACGATTCTGCTAATTTGCCAGTTCCATCTGACTGCTGCTATTATCTCTGGGCTGCCCTGCCCGGTATTGGTAAGGCCGGTAGAACCTTTTGCCACATTCCATCTGAGGTTGCCTTACCCGGTATTGGCAGGGCCGGTAGAGCCTACATTGTGTATCTATTGAGGCTGCCTTGCCCGGTAATTTGGTAAGGCCGGTAAACCGTTATGCTATTCCATCTGCAGGTTGCCTTACCCGGTATTGGCAAGGCCGGTAGAGCCTAAAGACTGTCCTGTCCGGTATATTGACAGGACCGGTAGAGTCTGCCTTCTGTCTGTGCTATATTCTGTATATATATATTATGTATGTTATTGCCATCCTAAGTTATCATTTATTATTTCAATAAAATTGATTTTTTTTACCTAAAACTTGTGTCTGAGAGTCATAATAAACCGTGACAGTACGAAAGGGCCATGACCTCAGACAGCAAGGGTGAAGGTAACGCACAGAATATCCATTGGAGGATGGATGTGCTCGAGCAACGTTTGGATCAGTTGGCAGTTGCAATTCAAACGATCCTTGAACGCACGGTACCTGCTGCCCAATCTAGCTCTAGCCCGGTGGTCTCGCCAAGTCAGACACCGGAAAGTGATACCAGACCCCTAGGGGGTACTGTTAAAGGGTTAACGGCTTCTGCACCCTTGCCGCTAAGATATGATGGTGACCCTAGTCTCTGCAGAGGGTTCATCAATCAACTCGAAATCTTTATGGAATTGACGGCACACGCATTTCCCAATGATCGTAGTAAAGTGGGGTTCACGATATCACTGCTCACTGGCAGAGCATTCGCTTGGGCTAACCCCTTGTGGGAGATTGCTAAACCTTGTACTAAGAACTTTAGTGAATTTGTGCGTTCCTTTCGAAGAGTGTTTGAGCCTCCTGGTAGAACCACCTCTGCTGCCAAACGCCTTATGGAGATACAACAGGGCAGGCGTACAGTGGGCGACTATGCCATCGAATTCCGCACATTGACAGCAGAGGTAGGTTGGAATAACGAGGCATTATTGGCAGCCTTCTCTCAAGGCCTGAATGACCACATTAAAGACGAAATCGCTGCTAAAGATCTACCTATTGATCTAGATGATTACATTGAGTATGTTATGATAATTGACTCCAGAATACGTGAGAGATCAATTGCCAGAGATCGTAAGTTACGGTCAAAAAATAATGAGCCTAGTAGCATGTTTTGCCCACCCATCCCTCCCTTGGCATTGAAGTCTAGTGAACCAGTACGGGAAACAAGTGAACCTATGGAAATAGGCTTCACTAGACTATCCAAGGCAGAGAGACTATATCGCAAAAAACAAGGGTTATGTTTATACTGCGGTAAAAAAGGGCACTTGCTAAATTCCTGTCCGGTACGTCCGGGAAACGCACACACCTAGGGTATCTTGGGGGACAGGCCCTAGGTGGTGTACAATCGTCCCCAGTGTCGGGCATAATGAAACCCACCATACAGGTGGTATTGTCTTGGGCACAACGCTCTGTGGAGGTTTTGGCCTTGGTTGACTCCGGTGCAGCAGGGTATTTTATGGATAATACCTTTGCTGAATTGCACGGAGTTCCACGCATTGAAAGAGAAAACCCCTTGACTATTGAAGCGATTGATGGTAGACCCTTAGAACCGCCTCAGGTTATATTTGAAACTATGCCATTGTCTATGACTATTGGGGCACTTCACAGAGAAGAGCAGCAGTTTCAACTGATTAATTCCCCGCACCATGCGGTGATATTGGGATTTCCGTGGTTACAGTTACATAACCCACAATTCGATTGGAAAAAGTGTGAAATTGCTGCTTGGTCCCAGTTTTGTATGGACAAGTGCGTCATCCAGCCTATTAAGGTCATGTGCACCTCCTCTGCTATGCCGGATGTGTACCAACAGTTTGGCGATGTTTTTAGCAAAGGAGAGGCTAGTATGCTACCCCAGCATAGACCTTATGATTGTTGCATTGAATTGCAGCCTGGTGCAGTACCTCCGAAAGGACGCACTTATCCATTATCTTGTGATGAAAATAAGGCTATGGAGGATTACATTTCTGATGCCCTTGCTAGAGGGATCATACGTAAATCTACCTCTCCAGCTGGGGCTGGGTTCTTTTTTGTAAAAAAGAAAAATGGCGAATTAAGACCATGCATTGACTACCGGGGCTTGAATAAACTAATGGCAAAAAACGCATACCCAATACCACTCATCACCGAGCTTTTTGACAGGCTTAAGGGCGCTTCGATATTTACCAAGTTGGACCTACGGGCCGCTTACAATCTGGTTCGCATTCGAGCAGGTGATGAGTGGAAAACTGCCTTTAATACTCGAGCTGGGCACTACGAGTATCTAGTAATGCCTTTTGGGCTGTGTAATGCACCCGCAGTTTTCCAGGAACTGATAAATGATGTTCTGAGAGATATGTTACAGACATGTGTTGTGGTGTACCTCGACGATATACTGATTTACTCCCAAAACATGGCACAGCACATCAAAGATGTATCCGCAGTATTGCTACGACTCCGTGAGAACAAATTATTTTGTAAAATGGAAAAATGTGAGTTTCATAGAACCAGTGTGCCATTCTTGGGGTTCATAATTGGCAATGATGGCATTGCCATGGACAAAGAAAAGTTGTCGGCTGTCCTACAATGGCCAAAACCCAAGGGTCTTAAAGCCATACAGCGTTTCCTGGGTTTCGCTAATTATTATAGGAGGTTTATTAAGAACTTTTCGTCCATTGTCAAACCTCTGTCCGATCTTACGCACAAGGGTGCTAATCCTTCTTGTTGGCCGGTATCTGCTGAGAAAGCCTTTGAGAATTTGAAGCTGGCATTTGCTGCGGCTCCTGTGTTATCCCACCCCAATCCTTTACTTCCATTTACGTTAGAGGTTGATGCCTCAGATATTGGGGTCGGGGCAGTACTTTCGCAGCGACACGAGAAAGGTGGAACTCTCAGACCTTGTGGGTTTTTCTCTAAAAAGTTGACTGTCACTCAAAGCCACTATGAGATAGGTGACAGAGAATTATTGGCCATTATCCTTGCTCTTAAGGAATGGCGTCATTTGCTTGAAGGTACTAAGAATCCTGTCTTAATCCTAACAGATCATAAGAATCTGACCTATCTCTCGGAGGCCAAGAGATTGTCCTCTCGTCAGGCCAGGTGGGCACTGTTCCTGTCTCGATTTAATTTCATTGTATCATATTTACCAGGGTCAAAAAATATCAGGGCTGATGCACTGTCAAGACAATTTGAGGCCGACAGTGACAGAGTGGAAGCACCAGCTCCTATCATCCAACCTGATAGAATACTGGCTACTATACGCACGAGTATCACTTCTCCTCTAGGGGAGGAGATCCTGGCCTCTCAGGGGTCCGCTCCCCATGAAACCCCAGTGGGCAAATGTTTTGTCGCTGAATCATTTCGTACTAGGCTGCTCGAAACCTACCATTCCTCTAAGGCTGCGGGACATATTGGTAGAGACCAATTGTTATGGTCCCTTTCTCAGTTATTTTGGTGGCCTTCCATGAGAAACGATTGTGCCGAATTTACGAATGCCTGTGCCACCTGCGCCCGCGCTAAGACCCCGAGACATCTCCCTGTGGGCTTGCTTCAACCGGTGCCTAATGGCGAACGCCCCTGGTCTCATGTTTCCATTGATTTTATGGGAGAGTTGCCTATGTCGAAGGGGTACTCCTTTATATTCATGGTGGTGGACAGGTTTTCTAAAATGGCTCATTTCGTGCCCCTCCGTGGTCTTCCTTCAGCAAAGGAATTGGCAATGGTGTTCGCCAGAGAAGTATTCCGGTTGCATGGAGTGCCTAGGGTACTGGTGTCTGACAGGGGGAGCCAGTTTGTGTCTAGATTTTGGAGGGCATTTTGCCAACAGATGGGCATACAGCTGTCCTTCTCCTCTGCCTACCATCCCCAGACCAATGGAGCCGCTGAACGAGCTAATCAGGGCTTGGAACAATTTCTCCGTTGTTTCGTTACTGACCATCATGATAATTGGTCCGACTTGTTGCCTTGGGCAGAGTTCGCCAGGAACTGTGCGGTCAATTCTTCATCTGGGAGCTCTCCGTTTCTGATTAATTATGGGTTCCAGCCCTGTTTGCTTCCAGACTCATTTCAGACGCAACAGATTCCAGCTCTGGATGAGCATATCGAGCAACTCCGTTCCACATGGGCACAAGTTCAGAGGGCACTTGGTCAGTCATTTCAGCGTCATCAGCGCCATGCTAATCGCAGAAGGCTTCCAGCGGTTTCCTTTCAGGTTGGGGATAGGGTATGGCTTTCCTCCAGAAATCTCAAGCTGCAGGTTCCGTCTAATAAGTTGGCTCCTCGGTTTATTGGTCCATACAGAGTTATTCGCAAAATTAACCCTGTCTCCTATGCACTAGACCTACCTGCATCCATGCGTATCCATAATGTGTTCCATGTGTCCCTTCTTAAGCCTCTGGTTTGCAATCGCTATACTACCACACCTGTGGTGCCAGGACCTGTTGAGGTCGAGGGCCAGGAGGAGTACGAGGTTCAGAGCATTATTGATTCCCGTAGGCTTAGAGGAAGGGTACAGTACCTGGTACATTGGAAAGGGTATGGTCCTGAGGATCGATCATGGGTGGATAGTACGGACCTTCATGCACCTAGGTTAACTAGGGCCTTTCATGTCAATTACCCGCAGAAACCTAAACCCTATTCTAGGAGAGGGGGTCTTTGAAAGGGGGGTACTATCACGGTGCCCGTGATTGGCTGCAGTTACTTGTCTGTCACCAGTAGGGGGCTTCTATTGGCTGTCTGCAGATAGCCCGCCTCTTATTGACTATTTAAACCTGGATTGGGCACCCTTTGAGTGCCCTTTCGTGTTGTTTCTGACCTTCTTGCTATCACTATGCTAGTGATAGCTGGGCCTCTGTTCCAGTGTTCCTGAGTTCCTGATCTCATGTGTTCCTGAGTTCCTAATCTCTACTGTTCCAGTGTTTCCTGCATGCTGAAGTACTTCCAGTCCTGGTTCCGGCCTAGTCTCTGGTGTTGCAGTTCCTGCTGAACTTCTCTGCTGTTTTCTGACCTGACTGATCGTTGCTGGTTCCTGTCATCTCATCACCTGTCTTCAGTATCCTGGCGACCTTCTGCCTGGTCGCGTTGGTGACATTGCTACAATTCCGTGTTGGTCCCAGCGTGCGGACGCTGGTTTGCTCCCAAGCCTTGCGGCTATACAAACTCGCTTGTTACACCAGTGTGCGGTCACTGGTTTGCTCCAAAGCCTATCAGCTATACAAATCTGTGTTGGTCCCAGTGTGCGGACGCTGGTTTGCTCCTAAGCCTTGCGGCTATACAAACTCGCTTGTTACACCAGTGTGCGGTCACTGGTTTGCTCCAAAGCCTATCAGCTATACAAATCTGTGTTGGTCCCAGCGTGCGGACGCTGGTTTGCTCCTAAGCCTTGCGGCTATACAAACTCACTTGTTACACCAGTGTGCGGTCACTGGTTTGCTCCAAAGCCTTTCAGCTATACAAATCTGTGTTGGTCCCAGCGTGCGGACGCTGGTTTGCTCCTAGCCTTGCGGCTATACAAACTCACTTGTTACACCAGTGTGCGGTCACTGGTTTGCTCCAAAGCCTTTCAGCTATACAAATCTGTGTTGGTCCCAGCGTGCGGACGCTGGTTTGCTCCTAAGCCTTGCGGCTATACAAACTCGCTTGTTACACCAGTGTGCGGTCACTGGTTTGCTCCAAAGCCTATCAGCTATACAAATCTGTGTTGGTCCCAGCGTGCGGACGCTGGTTTGCTCCTAAGCCTTGCGGCTATACTACTCGCTTGTTACTCCAGTGTGCGGTCACTGGTTTGCTCGCTAAGCCTAACGGCTATACTATTCAGTGTTGTTTCCAGCGTGCGGACGCTGGTTTGCTCCAAAGCCTTGCTGCTTAACGATTCTGCTAATTTGCCAGTTCCATCTGACTGCTGCTATTATCTCTGGGCTGCCCTGCCCGGTATTGGTAAGGCCGGTAGAACCTTTTGCCACATTCCATCTGAGGTTGCCTTACCCGGTATTGGCAGGGCCGGTAGAGCCTACATTGTGTATCTATTGAGGCTGCCTTGCCCGGTAATTTGGTAAGGCCGGTAAACCGTTATGCTATTCCATCTGCAGGTTGCCTTACCCGGTATTGGCAAGGCCGGTAGAGCCTAAAGACTGTCCTGTCCGGTATATTGACAGGACCGGTAGAGTCTGCCTTCTGTCTGTGCTATATTCTGTATATATATATTATGTATGTTATTGCCATCCTAAGTTATCATTTATTATTTCAATAAAATTGATTTTTTTTACCTAAAACTTGTGTCTGAGAGTCATAATAAACCGTGACACACCCCTAGATGACAAGGCAAACGGAGTCAAAAGGTCTGGGCTCAATGAGATCCAAAGCAGCTCTGCTATAGATAGATTGAGAAGATCTGAAAACCAGGCCTGAGGAAACCTATATGCCAAGGAAAAATGCCTGAAATTAATGCTGTGTCCACCGCATGAGATGGAGGATCCTCAAATTTGGCACAGAACTGAGGAACCTTGAGATTCAACCAAAAGTCCACGAGGAACACCAGAGAATGCCAAAGGGGAACTAGAGAGTTGAATATGCTCTGGTTGAGCTCCCATATGCTGGGATGCAAGTGTTGGTGATGGAGGAAAACAGTCATGATGTTGTCTACCCTTGGAATATGAACAGCAGAGAGCCAGTATGTGGGTCTCTGCCCATATGAAGAGTAGATCATGTGGCTGCACTTCTGGTCCTTCCCTTGCAGTTGATATAGGGCACGCAGTTATATTGTCAGAATGGATCCGCACCAAAGATCCTTGAAGGGACTGATACCAGGGGTGGGCAAATCACCTGAAGCTCCATAATATTTACAGAGGAACCTTTCCACCCTAGTTCAAATACTCAGCCATCTGAGGACCCTGTGTGCACCCCAGCCTGCAATGCTGGCATCTGTTGCGATTAGGACCCAACAGTCCCAAACAGATGGAGCATCTGAAGCCACCAATGGGCTACCTTTGACAAGTCGAACAAGGACTTGTCACGACCAATTCCCGAATATTTCCAACTGCAGCTCCCGTGCACAGAATTGAGAAAATGGGACTACCTCCAGAGCAGAAACTAGGTAACAAAACACCTTAATTTACTCCTGTAAAACCTCCTATTGCTTGAGGTGCACCAGACCCCCCCCCCCCCAAGAGTCATGAGGAGGTGGACTAGTCAGCTTTAGGCTTCTGCACAGGCTGCCTGACCAAGTCTGCTCGAGTTTTGGGATGAAGTGCACCTGGGTTGCCAAGGGAATTGGTTCCCTGGGTGCTTACCCTTACTGGCAGGGGTAACAAAAAAAAAAAAAAAGTGGAAAAAATGAATGCTTCGAAGTAAGCTGAAGCAGCAAATACTCTTGCCTCCAGTGACATGGATAATAACCTTCTCCAATGTTTGGCAAAACAACTGCCAATTAAGGCAAGAGATGAGACCTCTTATAAGACTGATCAGCCAACCAAATCCAAAGCCAGAGTGTGACATGTGGCCGCAGAGAAAACAGAGGCCTACCAGTGATCCTAGAAACATCAAAAGCTGCTTCAGGAATATATGCATAAGCTTCCAGGGTCTGGGCTACAGGAACCACTCAATCCTCCTTTGCCGAGTCTGCTTGGACAGTATCCAATAACTGATTCCCCTGCCCCAAACAGCCACAACCCTAGTTAACCATGCAGTAACAAAGACAAGACATCAGCTGGCACCAGGAGTCACAAAATTCACCTCTAAAAAGGAATCCAAACACTTATCCACCTGATCCTTAAGTACCCGCAAGGGAAGGGAATATCACGGTGCCCATGATTGCTGGCTTTTTCTGTCAGTCAGCTGTAAGGGCTCTCCATTGGTTGCCTGTGATTAGTCTGCCCAGTATTGCCTATATAGACTGGGCTTCTGCACCCTTGGAGTGCCCTTTCGTGGTGTCTCTATGTCAGTGATCACCTGCCTATGGATTCCTGTGTTTACTGGGCCTTGCTTGAATCCTCTACTACTCCAGTATCAGCGTACCTACCTAGACAGCCTGTATACATTGAAGAAGTGGTTCCTGCCTCCGTTCCTGATCCAGTTGGGCTGACGTTCCTGCTTCTGTTCCTGATCCGGTTGGCTGACGTTGCTGCTCCGGTGTCCTGTCCTGGCCGTCGCTCCTGCTCCTGGATACTGATTGGGATTCTTCCCCTTGACTTGGTCGCCTAGGCGACATTCTGACTACTGGAGTTCTCCGTTTGGTGAGACCTCTGATACTAGGCTTCTGGCCTTGTGTTGTCCAGTACGTGGTACTGGTTTGCTCCACTATTACACCTGTTGCTTGCTGCCTCCGTTACAGCACTGGTAGGGCTTCCGTGTTGTCCAGTACGCGGTACTGGTGTACTCCAATATTCACTGGTTGCTTGCTGCCTCCTTTACAGCACCGGTAGGGCTTCCGTGTTGTCCAGTACGCGGTACTGGTGTACTCCATTATTCACCAGTTGCTTGCTGTCTCCACTATGCACCGGTAGGGCTTCCGTGTTGTCCAATACGCGGTACTGGTTTGCTCCAATACTACACCGGTTGCTTGCTGCGTCCGTTACAGCACCGGTAGGGCCTCCGTGTTGTCCAGGACACGATACTGGTTTGCTCCACCTTTACACCGGATGCTTGTATTACCAACTCAATAGCACTGGTACGGCCTCCCCGGTTGTCCAGTACGCTGTACTGGTTTGCTCCAATATTACGCTGGTTGCTTGCTGCCTCCTTTACAGCACCAGTAGGGCTTCCATGTTGTCCAGTACGTGGTACTGGTTTGCTCCACCTCTACTCCGGTTGCTTGAATTAACAACCTTACAGCACCGGCAGGGACTCCCTGTTTGTCCAGTACAGGTTACTGGTTCGCTCCACACTATCACTGGTTGCTGAGGCTACCTCCGTTACAGTACCTGTGTGGTCTCCATACTCTGTGTTACCTTGTTAGGCTGCCTTACCTGGTATTTTGGTAAGGCCGGTAGAACCTACTATATCTTGTGGTGCCAGTCTCCAAGCTGCCTTGCCCGGTATATTGGTAAGGCCGGTAGAACCTATGTCATCTCATTGTGCCAGTCTCCAGGCTGCCTTACCTGGTATTTGGCAAGGCCGGTAGAGCCTATTTATATTGTACTATTGTTTACTACCTCTCTTGAACTTGTTGTGTGTCTGTATCATATGTATATGTCAGGACCTGCGAGGGTTCTTATTAACTTTTCAATAAAGTTGTGTTTTTATCTTAACTCTGTGTCTGAGAGTCAAAACAAACCGTGACAGGGAAGTTCGGTAGAAAGAGGACAAGAGATACACCGATTAAGAAATAAACTCCTCTCAGGAATCCTCCATTAGATCATAGTAACGTAGGTCAAAAGAGAGACACAAGTCCATCAAGTTCAACCTTTGCCTCAAAACCCAGAGACATAAGAATTATATTGCTTTCCTACAGCCAAATAAGTTGGTCTTTATCAGACCTTCCTGTTTTGCCTCCTATTATACAGAATAACCCTGTATGTTCCTTTTTGAAAGAAATATATCTAACTGTCTCTTAAATGTATACATTTTATCTGCCGTTACCACATCCTTGGGCAAGGAATTTCATAATTTAACAGACCTTACTGTAAAAAAACCCTTCTGCTGAAGTCGAAACCTCCTTTCCTCTAATCTCTAACCTCTGGTAATTTTATCAGACCTTGGAATGAATAGCTCACCAGAAAGATCCATGTACGGACCTCTATTATACTTTTACATTGTGATAAGATCTCCTCTTAGTCGCCTGTTCCCTAGAGTAAATAAACTAAGTTTGTCTAGTCATTCCTCATACATAAAGTCCTCTATTCCCCCAATTCATTTTGTTTCTCTTCGCTGTACTCTCTCCAGTTCTAGAATATCCTTTTCAGAACTGGTGCCCATAACTGCACTGCATATGTGAGGTCTTACAAGTGATTTATACAATGGAAAAATTAGGTAATCCCCTTTTTATTCAAGGCAGGACTTTATTTGCATTTGTCACTGCTATTTGGCACTGGTCACTGCTTCCAAGTTTGTAGTTTACAAGGATTCCTAGGTATTTCTCTAGCAAAGTCTCCTAAAATAATTCCATAAGTAGCATTGGGATTATTTTCTTCCCAAATACATGACGTCACACTCTCCAACATTAAGCTTCATATTCCGTTTGGCTGCCCAATCTGACATTTTATGAAAATCCCTCTGTAAAGAACAAATATCCTGTTCTGAATTAACCTGCATAATTTAGTGCCCTCTGCAAATATTGATATTTTGCTTTCTATTTTAAGGTCATTTATAAACATGTTAAAAAGCAGTGGGCCAAGTACTGAACCCTGAGGTACTCCACTCTCAACCTTAACTGTTTTGTAGAATTGTTCGTTTATAACCACACACTGTTCCCTATCTTTCAACTGTTTTTCTATACAATTGCAAAGGTTATCCCCTAACCCCAATTTCCTCATTTTATACCCCAGCCTCGTGTGTGGCACTTTATGAAATGGCTTTGCAAAATCTAGATATACTACATCAACTGCCTTACCGTTATCTGGGTTGCTACTTACTTCTTCATAGAAGCTAATCTAAGGAATGAGTAAAAAATGGCACCAGCCTTAAGGTCTCCCGAACAGCATAAAAAAGACCCTCAGTGGAAGAATTGAGGTTTTCCTCATAAGGGTCCCAATAGAGGACAAATTCATGTCATCCGTATCAGTTTCCCCTTCCTCAGTGGAGGAATTCCCAATGATTGGGCCACACCTTCAATATGATAAACTACTGCACCTTTTGAGAGGCATAGACTGTCCCAGGGATCAAAGGTCCAAGACCTCTTGACTAACTGAAGGGATAGGACTGACTGGGGAGATTAAGGCCTTAGCCAACGTAGGCTCTTGTCCAACATACGAGGGGCCTGAAGGTTAAGTAGAGGCCACAGCATTCCCAAAGATGACCAACCTGGCATGAGGAACAATTGGTTAAAGGGAATAAAAAGGGGTTAAATGGGACGCTAAATCCTTACACTTACCAGTGTCTCCCCTAAACTCCAACATAGTCAGAAAAACCTTTAAACCTTTCAGTGCCAAATTCTTGGGGAAACTTTGTACCTCAGTGGCTGGACATATTTTCTGCATTTTTGCTGTCCATCTGTTTTGGTACGATTCCAGTTGATAAATTTAGTTATATGGTTTTACATATATATAATTTTTTGCACTGGGTGAAAAGTTATGTGTCATAAATTAAAAAAAAAAAAAAAAAAGAACCTATTTTCCACTATCTAAGTATATAGCAAACACATTTATGCTGGCAGTGAAAATTTCAATCATTTTTTTTTTTTTCTAAAGCCTTGAAAACCTCCTCCAAGTATAAAAATACCAAGCGTGTAATTTTACCTACATGCATGGCCTGCACAAACGTAAAAGGTGTGAGGAGGCACTCAAAAGCACACTGCAGAAAGCTGAAAATGTCATAAACACAAGTTTTTATTCAGGATGTTAAAAGTTGAATGGAAAGATTACTATAGAGGTGAGACACGAATATAGCTAGCAACTAGACCACCAACACAGTCTTACACGTTTCGCGCTACTAGCAGCACTTCAGAGACATAAAAGAAACACTGACACCAGACTATATAGGCGTTAAATCAAAAGGTAATTGGAGCAAGTAACCCTGTTGCTGAAATCGAAAGAGGAAAACCAGCCAATCCACTTCGATAACAATAGTAAGGCTGGTTAACTCCTTCGGTGAATGCCATCAACTCAATGTATTGTATTCAAAGTTAACTTGATTGCCCCAAAAGATGTGTTGGCCAAGCCAAAACATAATAAACCATTTATAAAAGGACTTAAATAAATCGCAGCTGTTTAATGGCAAACTTAGTACTGCGCACATCAAAAAAGAAACAATTTTATAAGTTATCAAATACTAATTCTTAGGTGTACTTGCTAAATGCTACAGTAGCAACCAGAAGCCACCTACACACCTTGTTTTATCATTGTTTACATAAAACAGAGAGGTATGTTTAACATATGTGCTTCGATACAAGGTACACACAAGTTGCTTAGCACATTCACGGGTGTGTGTGTGTGTGTTGGGCAGGGAGTTGATAAGGTGATACAGGGACGCTCTAACACTTCTAATCACTTGGCTTTGTTTGTCGATTCCTAGACTGCGCAACACACATTAAAGAAGCAGTCTTGAGTGACAAATCCTAAATGTGCCACTGTGATAAATGGGTGATGTAAAACGGGACAGAGCAAGAACAGAATAGACAGAAATAGGAAGATAGAGAGAGGATTTTTCTTTGTTCGCATTCAGTTATTTGAATACTTCTGTATTGGTCACCCTTCTGACATGAAGAGTTAAGCACTTGTGGCACCAGAGAGGCAGTAGGGATATTACTATGCAGCCGATGAATAAGTAATTCTGTGCTTTTGCTTGTTCAACTACTCCGTTATTCTTCATTTTTGTGCTTACGTTTTTTGGTAAGGAGTATACCAGAAGTGGTTACCTTGCTCTTCATGCCTAGAGAGACAAACTGCACCTCACTGACAAGGCTCTAGAAGGCTGTTTGTCTTCTTGCAAAGTATATTCTCTTGCACAGGAGAACTGATCTGCGTTTTTTGGTTAGACTGTCCTTACCGGACATGTCTTCCCAAAAGTTGAATATCCAAGTACAAGCACATACTGTAACACAGAAACAGCAAACCTGCGCTCCTCCATACCAATGTGTAAATGTGTGCCCTACCTTAGGCATATATAATTACTGTTGATGAATATGAGAATTTGTCCAAAGAATGTTAAGCTTGCCAACACCATCAAGGTACCTAAAATATGGCAAGTACCTACACTAATGTACCTTTAAATCCCTATATAAATTAAATAAAAAATAAAAATATAAGGCTTTGATAAGATGTTATAAGGAAATGCGTAGCTGGTTGTTGAAGCAAATACTGTGCTTTTCATTGTTCACAGTGAACAGTCACTATAATTATACACATACATACTGAATATACACATACATATGTAGCAGTCCTTAAAGGGATAGTAATACTGCAAAATTACTAATCCCTATTTTGTTGCCCTTAAATAAAGAAGAAAAATGCCCACAGTGGCATCTCTCAAACCCTTATGGTTTGAGAGATAACCGCTTACAAGTTTCCCCCTGCCTGACGTCAGCGTTCTAGCTGACAGCAGGGAAATCCAGTCCCGGGACCGTCAGAGGCTCTGCAGCAGAGCAGAGATTGTGTTAATGAAAAAGAAATCCTTCACTTAAAAGGTCTTCTACGTGTGCTTCCAAACTAAACACACGTAGAAGACCTTTACAGTGAAGGACTTTTTTTCATTAACGCGATCTTGGCTCTGCTGCAGAGCCACCGACTGATCCCAGGAGCAGACTTCCCTGCTGTCAGCTAGAACGCTGACGTCAAGCGGGGGGAACTTTGTAAGCTGTTATCTCTCAAACCATAAGGGTTTGAGAGATGCCACTGGGGGCATTTTTCTTCTTTAAGGGCTACAAAATAGGGATTAGTAATTTTGAAGTATTACTATCCATTTAACTGTTTTCTTTCAGAGTTAATCTATCATATCCATCATATAAGCAACTTCCAGAAAGTTACACAGATAAGAGGAAAATCATGGAGAAGTACAGCTACATCTGCAGATATAAAACCTATTTAACTTTTTAACACCTTACTGACCGGTGACGTGCCAGGACCATCATGCCTGTCCAGAGATGGTCCAAGCGCGGGATGGTCCACGCACAGCATGGAATTCTGGGATCCCAGCTCGGCTGCACACTGCTCGGCACTCCAAGAACGCATTACTCTCAAAAAAAAAAAAAATTCTATGGTTCTCAAGTATTTAAAGCAGAGCTATACTTACAGGAATCTGACCTAGCTACATCAGAGGTGGACAACATGACCTTCAGCAAATTATCCTGCACCAGCCATTTGCAGTCCAGCAGCAGCTAGAGTGCCTTGCATTGCTCACCTTCACTAAACTGTTGCACAACAGACTGTTACAAGAGAGTACTTGGTTTCAGCTACTTAATGTAAGCTTTTGTTATAAGATATCAGGAAAAGCCCTACTATATAAGTAAAAGAAGGGTACTCTCACTGCTTAGAGATACTTATTACAGTTTTTTTTTGTTTGTTTTTTACATTAACAGTGCCCTCTAGTGGTTCAAATCCAATTAGTCATTCTGTTACATACTATTTGAGATGTCAGGCCACTGACAAACAGTTCTCCATGAAATGTCAGAGAAACTGCTGAGTCATGCTGTCAATTAGTACTTACGAAGTAAACGTACAGTAAATTCACTTCCTTATTATTTTAACTGTAACAACATTTGAATTTTACTCAACAGGGCATGACCTATAAAATATATAGGTTTTAAAAAAAAGTGTACTGCCCCTTAAAGTGACACAGCCCTGTTTTTTTTTTTTTTGTTTTTTTTTGTTTTTTTTTTTTTTAAATCGGGGCTAAAACAACTATAGATAATGTTTCGGATTTTTAGTAGTTTGAACTGAACTGGGAGGCACAGTCTTTTTCCCCAAAACATTAATCAAGCCTGTTAGAATAGCAATATGTTTCTTCTTAAAGGAACAGTCATGTCCCATAAACAGGTTTTGTTGTTTCGTAAAGTAAAAAAAAAAAAAATCCTCTCTCAAACCTTTATGGTTTGAGAGATATTTGCATCTAAAGTTCCTGGCTCCCTGATATCAGCTGTAAAGCTGACAGCAGGAGATCAGTGTCTGCTGACATGAGGCGGCTCTTCAGCAGAGCCACAATAACGATATTGGAAAATAATTACTTCATTGGAATGGTCTACAAAGTGTGCCTGCAAACCAGGCACACTTTGTAAACCGTTCCAACAAAGTAATTATTTTCCAATATTGCTATTGCAGCTCTGCTGCACAGCCCCCGGCTGGTCCCAGAACCGGAACCTCCTGCTGACAGCAGAGCGCTGACGTCAGGACAAATATCTCTCAAACTGTACAGATTTGAGAGACAGGATTTTCGGCACAATTTTTTTTTCTCTACGAAACAAAAACAGGTTTATGGGAATTAGTGCCCCTTTAAAAAAAGAAGTGAATGTAGTAGCAGGATTGAAGAAAAAAAAAACACAGTGCTGTTATTTTAGGTTTACAAATACATTAAACATTTTTGATCCACACCTGCTGAAGTAATTCATTAGCTCTGTTACTGCCAGAAAGCCAAGCAGTTCACTGCAGATCATTTTGGCCAGGAGTATCAAAATGTCGGATTCTTCTGTGAAGTGCTGTTTACTTTGTTCTTTTGTTTTGTATTAAAAGTAATTAAGATTTATCCCTGCGTAGCTAGTATCATGTGAAAACATTCAGTACCTGGTTGAATACGGATGTTTAAAAATAAAGTCTTATGTCTGTTCTGCCAGCCTTTAATGTTAGAGTTCAAATGTAAATTTTGAAGTTGTAGGTCTGCTTTTGTTTGTCTCAGACTCCATCTAACATACACTGGGAGAACACAAACAGTTCTAGGCAAATACACATTTGCACAGTGAGGCTAATATACTTGGAAGAACTAAATAACTTCTATGGTAAACCAACTGCTGCATATAAGACAAATAATACTTTGTTTAAATAAGTCACATTGGGGCACATGTACAAATTCAGATTTAAGGATAGCTTAGACAATTATTATTTGTGCCCAACTATTAAAAGGGATAGTAACACATTTATTGTAATGTTTATCCTCCCAAGTACAAGGGTACTCCCACTGCTGAGATGTTTTATTCAAAAAAGTTATTACAGCTCAAACCTGAATTGTGTGTCTGTGTGGGGGGGGTGGGGGTTCAGTATCTCAATTGCTTGAAATTTTACAGTGGCACACCATCCTATGGAAGTTTATGGTCAATTGACCAGCACCTTCCATATGATGATGTAGCAAAAGCGTCACTGTAAAATTTCAAGCCATTAAGCTACTGCTCCTTAAAAAAACAAAACAAAAAAAAAAAAACACAAACACATACACACACAAAAATCAGGTTTGAGCTGCAATAATTTTTGAATAAAACACCTCAGGAGCAGGAGCACCCTTGTTTTTCCTCAGGAAGATAAACAACAATATTATTATTATATATAAAAAAAATAAAGAAAAAACGGCAGCACTTTCAGTAACCTGGTCTTGTGCCTGGGTGCCCCAGTAAATAAGATAAACAGTTGAATAACCAGTACTCACAGGTCTTTTAGTGAAGAAAAAAAAAAAAGGTATTTTGATCAACGTTTTCGATCCCCTCCTGGGATCTTTATGAAGATGAACGCCATGTGCAAGCGACCTCCTTTTATACCCCCTGGTGTGTATTGACCTCCAGCTTACAGTGGGAACTGTTAAAATAACAATTTCAATAAAAACAAATTTATTACCTTGCAAAAGGTGTAAGATATACTGAGTACTTGTACAAAATAATCAACTTATGAAAATAAATTATCATAAGAGAAAAAGTTATATTGTACAGGGGTATGCTTTGCAAGGTATGAGTGGTCGGTTAAGAGCAGACCCCATGCCTTGAGACAATGTATAGTCCGTTTAAGTGAGGGTGTCCATGTGGTTGTTATTCCCTCTTTCATCTATCAATCTCAAATGAATGTATCTAGTTAAGCATAGGCACCCCACTGTGGATCTAATCAATTTGGATAAAACTGGGATTTTGTGAATCCTCAACAATGTATAACATATTAGATATATGTATTCATTATCCTGCATAATACTGTGAATCATGTACTGTGGTCACCGGAGGTCAGAATGCACTCACTGGGGTATAGGGGATGGTGCGGACTCCTTCGCAATGTGAGGGAGTCCCACAAGCAGCTCCTGTAGTTAAGTGACAGTGGGGACTCCCTCAATTAACTGTGAATGATAGTGGATTTAAAGTTTCCGCTTTATATATAACATTAAATTGCAATATTCTACCTTTGGACTATGGATTCTGAAACACGGGAGGTTTAATTATTTGTCGGATACATGTACAGTGTAACTTTTTCTTTAATGATGAAAATCTAAATTTTCATAATTTGATTGTTTTGTACAAGTACTAGTATGTTTTACATATTTTGCAAGGTGATAAAAGCACAATTTCAATAAAAACAAAGTTAACAGTTCACATTGAGAGCTGGAGGTCAATACACACCAGGGGGTATAAACGGAGGCCGCTCGAACGTTGTGTTTGTCTTGATAAAGATCCCAGGAGAGGATTGTAACAATCAAAATAAAAAAAAAATAAAAAAAATCTGTTTATATTTGCTAAAAGACCTGCAAGTGCTGGTTATTCAACGATTTATATAAATATTTTTTTATTTTAAATTAAGTGTTACTATCCCTTTAAAAACACAGTGACAAATGTGAAGTTAGTTAACCATGAGACAGAACAAAGGTGAACACCCAGAGAATGCAAGAGAGACAAAAGTATCAAATGTACCTCAGGAAAGAGCATACAAAATGATTTTGCAACCAAAAATTATAGATAGCCAAGGCATTCTTATTCACAATAAACTACTCATTAGTGACAAGTTTATACATTTGCCCTGTATATTTCCCAATCTCGGTGAGGTTTTAT
This sequence comes from Rhinophrynus dorsalis, assembly GCA_037306005.1. Classification (NCBI taxonomy): domain Eukaryota; kingdom Metazoa; phylum Chordata; class Amphibia; order Anura; family Rhinophrynidae; genus Rhinophrynus; species Rhinophrynus dorsalis. Next base: position 368,061,940 of record CM074722.1, on the reverse strand, counting down.
CTGCAAATATTTAAGAATGATACATATTAGGTGTCTCAGTCTCTATTAGATAACTATTTATTGCATTAATTTGTTAATATATAGGGATAAATCTAAATATTTACACATACATACATACACACACACACACACACACACACACACACACACACTAGTAGAAGAGCCCATGTACACAGGCCACAGTGACGGGCGGTCGAACTGCAGTCATGCCCAGTAGAGACTGCCCGCTCTGCGGCTGATACAGAGCTGGACACCCGTCACGGGCAGTCTCTACTGCTCATGACTGCAGCACGCCCAGCAGTCTCTACTGCGCATGACTGCATTGTTACAAACTTTGTAGCAATTTATTATAGAATTCAATTTAGGGTAACAGTGTTAGTCCAGTGGTGTAGATACCAAGGAAATGAGTATCACAATATGTAATACTTTTTTTTTTTTTTTTTTTTTTTTTTTTTAATTAGATGAGCCTTCAAATTTAGGGACAAGCTTTCAAGAGTGATGCTCCTTTTTTCCCCCCCAAGCATACTTTACACTTGAAGGGAGCATCACAGGCAAAAGCTTGCCCCTAAATTTGATGGTCCAATTAAAAAAAATAAAATAAAAAAAAAAATTATATATAATTATATATGGACAAAGGCAGCACTCGACAATGTAGTTCAATGCCCGGGTGCTAGGTAAATTGATTTCAATAAATTCCGAAGAAACAGCTCTCTCAGGTCTTTTTCAAGTGGTTCAAAGAAGCTTTATTCTGATCGACGATAAAGATCACAGATGGGGATCGAAACAAGATACACACAGAGTGAGAACAACCTCCCTGAATACCCTAAGTGGGGTGACAACCCCAACAACTCGCCAAAATAGTGAATAAAAACATTGCTGATATATACAAATAAAATGACTGAATCCCCTCGGGGAAAGTATCAAGGTGTGCAACAAAACATGGCAAAAATGTTAATCCCTGTACGATAAAGATACTAACAGCTTTTGTTCATGCTGTCCTTGGTCTTAAAAGTTTTAAGTAGGCCCATGTGCTCTGCCTGCATCAGTCTGGAAAAACTGTCAGTAACTGCCATGTCTGCCTCCATGGACATAACATCCAGGTTGGATTGAAGAGGTCATCTCTTGAACAAAGGCACGTGGGAAAATTAATAGGGGTCATCAGGATTTTTTGGACATAGTAAAGAAAGTGAGGCGTTAAGCTTCATTTAGATCAATTAAAATTTTAGGAATTTTTATCTGTTCCCTATAAGTCAGCTGGTTTATCTCAAAACTGTTCCTCTTGTCTTTATACATATGCTCCACAAATATTAAACAGGTTTGAGATTAACCACAATGTGTTAGGAAATGTTGCGGAACACACAACCCCCCCCCCAAAAAAAAAAAGGAAAAAAAAAAAAAAACAGAAGACAGAACAGATTTAAAAATAACTTGGAATATATTAATTACAGATGACTTGAGGAAGACAAGCAAGTTATAAAGTAGTGGGTAAAGTAAGCAGGATACTAGGTTATACAGGGATAGTAAATTGCAGCAGGAAGAAAGAGTGTGGTGCTAATGCCTCTATAGATCACTGGGGAGACCGCAGAACTTTGGAGGAGATACCTCTAAAATGGACATTAATAAATTAAAGCCAGTTCAGAGAAGAGCAACTAGATGTCATACAGACCTTAATATTTATTGTAGCTTGGAGAAAATAACATATAGGAGTTATTTGTGGTAAGTGTTAACTTCAAATTAAGTCAAATACATAATAAAGTGTAGACCAGTGGTTCTCAACTCCGGTCCTCGGGACCCACTAACAGGCCAGGACTTAGGGATTTCTCTGCTAGAGCACAGGTGTGGTGATCAGAGGCTCATTCACAATGATTAACTCACCTGTGCTATAACAAGGAAATCATCAAATCCTGGCCTGTTAGTGGGTCCCGAGGACCGGAGTTGAGAACCACTGGTGTAGAAGTATTTTTCCAGAATAAAGCAGAATGCTAGAAGAAGAGCACGTTAAAGTTAACGGGTAGAAGACAGAGGTAATGGTCCTTCTGCACTGCAAAATAAAAATCAATCCAGCTACAGCATGTAGAAACAAAAAAAAAAAATCCCTTTCTGGCACTCAAAGGGTTAAATGGATGTTAACCCCTTGAGTGCTAGTGAGGTCTACAGCACATTGGAAAACTCTTGCATTCAAGAGGTCAAAAACCCCATTCAAATCAATGGAAGTTTGGGCCGGGCTCCAATCAGAAATTTTGGAGCTCAGTACAAACAAATCCACTAATTTGCACTGTAACCTGGAACTACATGTATAGACAGAGCTCATGGAACTGCTCAACTATGTGGTATGATATGAAACAGAGGGCAAAAACATTACAAGTGAGCTCCAGTTTTCTGCTATGCTACCTACAGAATATTACTTAAAATAATTTCATTTTCTTTAACTTTTACTCATAACATGTACAACTGGGAGTCATATATACAATTTACTGTGCCCTTGGATGTATGAAGTGTCTCAAACACATTGCGAGACACATCCAAGGGGCTGAAGGTTTTGATTATTCAGGTATCACAGATTTAATTTAAAAATGAAAGAATTCCACAGCCTCCAAAATGTCGAGAACCCCCAAGAAAGGTTTTTATTGGAACAGAATTCAGTAAATCTTATCAGACATCAAAACCAGCTTCCCTATTACCCCCCATCACTCTCCTCTTCATGTCTCCCAGTTCTTTTAGCTGTTTCAGGTCATCCACTACACCAGTTTACTCTCTCATAAGTCTATATGCCACATGCTCGCAGGGTACGCAGATTTTAGGATTTTAAAGTATTCGTCTACTTTCCTATGTGCCCCAGTCTGTTCTCTGTTACAGTGGAAACATTACACACACACACACTATTTTCAGCCCACATTTTCAAAGCAGGGCTGGGCAACCTGAGGCCTTCCAGCTGTTGAGGACTACAATTACCATCGTCCCTAGCCAGCCGCTGGCTGGGAATGATGGGAATTAGTCGAAACCTCACAGCATACTTTCCTTTAAACATACATTGTTGCAACTTAACCATTGGCTGGCTGGGAATTATGGGCATTGTAAACCTCAACAGCTGAGGGCCTCTGGTTGCCCAGACATACCTCACAGCATAATTTCCTTTATACTTACATTGTTTTACCTTAACCCTTTTGAGGATATAGAGGTCTCTAGTGGATTAATATACTTTTTTACTGCTAATTACAACGGTGTATAAGCCTTTATTGCACTTGAGGGCCACATAGGAGATCCCTGAGGTGAATCTGGTTGCTAGTCACTGTTCTACTCCTACTAGTTTCTTATGACATCCACTCCAAATGCATACTCTACACCTCAGGCCAAGGTACAGTTCTCACGCATAACATTGAACAGGAACATAGACAAGTTGACTGCCAATGAGTAATGTGCGGTCTCCATAAATAGCAAGGAGGAGAGGCAGTTAGACAGGTTAAGGCACCTAATGAAAAACCAACACAGTCAAAGCTTTTCCAGTAATACTTCCTGAGACAGTTACTCAAAACAAAAACATGGTCTAGAGAGACATGGAATATGTAACAAAAATAGAAGTCCCTCAGGGATCTACTTCAGTCTATGGGCATCTTTATTTGTGTGAAGTGCCTGCTTCTCACGTATAGGTGACATTACTACAAAGTAGGTAGGCTCAGTACACAGAAGGTCCCCAGTGTGCACAGAGTATTTACAAGGACAGATTGCAGAGGCAGCTGAAGGAAAGAGAGAAACTGAATAATCTGAATTACACTACATGTCAGCAACTGGATGCTCCTTTTCGCTTATCCTTTCAAGTTCCAGAGGCTTGGATTACAAAGAAGTATACTTCACACACCTCTTACACTGAAATAATTATTTTACCCACTTTGGTTTTAACTGGAAGTTGCTTCAATAGCTTTTTTTTTTTTTTTTTTTTTGCTTTCCTCTGCATTCACAAGGGTCATATTGCATGGGCTGATCATGATGGACGCATGTCTTTTTTTCAACCTCATCAACTATGTTACTATGTAATGGTATGGAAAGTAGACTGAAAGGAGAATGAGCAGAAAATATGGAGAAACCTGGTGCAAAAGTCAGAATGTTTACCTAGTGTGGAAAAAAAAAAAAAAGTTCAATAGGTGCAGTCCTCATCATATACAGTACAGGCAATGTGTTTGTGTTCATATGTATTAGGCACTTTATAAAAAAAAAAAAAAAAAACTGGTGTTATTCTGGCCTAAACTAACTGCAACACAGGGGACAAATAAAATTCCTATATTCCTGAGCTTTTTATCTCCTTGAATGCCAGAGTGTAACAGTGCAACATGAAAAATGGGCGCATACAGATCTGAACTTAGAAGATTTGGAGCACACTAACTACACCATAAGGGACAAATAGCCTCCTAAAATTCCCACTAATATAAAGTGGACCTGTCACCTTAAGACAAGTTTAGTTTGATTTAGAAAGAAAATCAGTGTCTATGTTGTAATATACATTTATCATCCTATATAATAATTTGCTAAATCGTGTGTAACGCCGCGACATGCGCAGTAGACACTGCTGCGCGTGCTGCAGTCATGCTCAGTAGAGACTGCCCGCTCTGCGGCTGATACAGAGCTGGGCGCTCAGAAGGAGCGCCCAGCTCTTTATAAGCCGTGGCGCGAGCAGTCTGTACTGCGCGTGGCTGCCCCGCGACCAGGTGGCAGTGGCACTGTGTCCCGTGTAACGGGCTGTTCAACTAGTATATAAAATTCGCTAGGATGTTCGTCACGATGCAGTCATGAGCAGTCTCTACTGCGCATGATTGCATTGCGGGAGTGAGGCGATGCAAGACAGTGAGGTAGTGGTCTCTTAACCCTTTGAGTGCATTGTGCACCCCTCTGGAACTCAAACGGTTAACATAACCCGGCCCTTGGCCCGTGTACACAGGCTTTTACATTAGTCTTTAATATAAATGGTTTGAGAAATTTACCTTCATGTTTGGGGCAAAATGTGGCACTTTAAGCCACTTTCCAGCACTGTATGTCAAATAGTTGTTTCCTAGGCCAAATGAATCTGTGTTATTAGAAATGCCCACAGCATGTACTCTTTCTAGATTCATTCATAGCTCAGGGTGTGATAATATTGGCCAAGCACAGAAGCCAAATAGCATAAAGTTCCACCAAATAAAGGTTAGTTTCTCAAAAATCTTTATATCGAGAAGCTAGCACAACATATAGGCAGATTATCTTCCTCTTTAAAATTAAAGTATTTTAAAAGTCACAGGTCCAGTTTAAATGGAACTTGTTACCACCTGAATACTAGCAATGCCTCCAAAGCATTGTGTTAAAACACCCATTTTAATAAACAGGAATTGCTCCCTTATGGCCGTCTTCATAGATACATTAGAATAAGTGGATCATCAGATTCTTGGCATAAATCATGTATGGAGAGTGGAGGTGGGGGGGGGGGGGAGAGAGAGCACAGGAGGAGTGCGGTAAGAGAAATAAGATTAGTGGGACGAGTTTAAGATTCTGGAGTCCAGCAACATAGAATCATGCCTGTCCATGAGCAGTGTTAATTCTGGGGAAACCAGTAACTGAATTGATTTATAGCGGCCATCAGGATTTTCTGCTCAGATTAAAGGCAGGTGGAGGTTGTAATGAGAAGGAGGAGGTTTTCCAGTAACTTTAAAAAAAAAAAAAAAAAAAAATTACTACTGTAAAATTTCCACTAACTTACATTGGGCTTTAATTCTCTTGAATGCTAGAGACATCTCAAAAGCATTGCACAGCAATGCCTTGGAGACTTTTCTAGCATCCAAGAGTTCTAAGCCCCATATACATTAATGTAAGGATATGCAGTGCCTAGCTAACAAATGAGTTGCAAACCCTTCTGGTTCTTAAGCGGTGAAACACATGTGCAAGTTGCCAAATTTTATATGATACACAATTGTCAATTAGGTGGTTAAGGACCAAAATATGGTCCTGTAACCCATAAACCCCATTTATATAGGCACCATGGGCTTTATACACAAAAAAGCAATTCTAGAGTATGCCTTAAAGGGATAGTATTACTTCAAACTTACTATCCCTCATATTGTAGCCCTTAATAAACTGAATTAAATGACACCAGTGGCATCTCTCAAACCTTTATGGTTTAAGAGATAGCCGCTTTCAAACTTTCCTCTCCCCTGCTGTCAGCGTTCTGCTGCCAGCAGGGGAATCCTGTCCCGGGACCGGCGGAGGCTCTTAAACAGAGCCGATATCTCGTTATGGAAGGAAAAATGATTAACTGAAACAGTCTTCTACGTGTGCTTGGTAACCATCCTTCTGATTCATTAGGTGTTCATTGCATTAAAATGAGACCAGAAGATAAAAGGGAACAGTAACTTTCAAAATCTCAAGAGCAAATAGAATAAAGGCTTAGACAGGCTGTATCCAAAGTGTAAAAATCAACCTCAAACATCACACACATTTAAAACCCTCTAAGTGCCAGACAGGTATCTAATGCATTGCTCTGCAGTGTGTTTGTTACCTGCCACCCAAAGGGTTAAGGAATCAACCTGAAGGTAATTGGGTATGTAAAAGTACATCACCTGGGTAAATTCTAAACCTCCGACTGACTACTATCCAAGGCAAAATCCTTTGGGTCACATTTACCACACACTCGGAAGTGCATTATTAAAGGTGAAAAACCTGTATTAGATAATCTTGCTTTGGGGACAGGCTCAGAGGGTAGGTTTGATCTACTTACTGTCCCTTACATGATCATCACCAAGTCATGGACCTCAGTGGCGATTTTTGCTCAGGTTATGCGGGGTTAATGTCCCTGGACCCCCAGAATTAGGTTCAGCAAAAATATTTTTAGGTTAGTATATAGAAACACATAATTTGATGGCAGATAAGAACCATTTGGCCTATCTACACAAATCTTTTTTTCCTACTGCAAAAACCTCAACTCTTATATGGTCCTTGGTCTTATCTTATGTCCAGGATAGTCTTAAGCCTATCCCATACATGCTTAAACTCCCTCACTGTATTAACCTCTACAACCACTGCTGGTAGGCTATTCTACTTGTCCATCACATTTCAGTGAAGTAAAACTTTCTTACATTACATGTAAGCCTCTGTCCCTCTACTTTTAGGCTATGACCTCTTATACTAACATTTCTGCTCCTTTGAAATATACTTCTCTCCTATACTTTCTTGAATCCCTCTATGTATTTGAATGTACTAAATTATCCCCACTCTCTCTTCTCCCCTCCTAGCTATACATGTTCAGATCCTTTAGTCTATCATATTTTTTTATCCTGTAAAATGGTTTACATCATTTTAGTAGCCCCTCTCTGACTCATCTATAGAGTATCTATATCCTTATGGAGACGGGGTCTTCAGTACTATACACAATACTCTATGTGAGGTCTAAACAGAGATGTGTATTGTGCAATGACTACCTCCCTCTTTCTGTTACTAATGGTCCTAGTTATATATTCCAGCACACTGCTTGCATTCCCTGCTGCTTTGTGACATTGCCTTCCTACCTTTAAGTCATGAGAAATAATTACTCACAAGTACCTGTCCTGTGTTTTCTCTAACAGCATAGTACCCTTAATACTATTTTCTGCCTTGGATTTTTACATCCCAAGTGCATTTTACATTTAACATTAAACTGCAGCTGCCACACTTGCCCATTTTTCTACAATTACATGAATAATTTACCATTTGGCTTAATCCCCCAGGAATGTCTACTCTGTTGCAAATCTTTATATCATATGCAAAGAGCTGGTCAGAGAAGCTCAACTAGGAACAAGCCTGTTACAGAATTTAGCAGGCTTTATAGGAAAAAAAAAAAAAAAATGTCCTACCCAGGGTTCAATCTATTTTATCTCACAAGTGCCTTTCACAGAAAGGTAATATCCTAAAGCACATCATACTGATCCTGCCAAAATGGCAGCCGAGCCACTAAGTGCCAAGCAACTCTTCTCTAAACAAGAGAAACAGACAAACCCAGACGTACGTCTCTTGTTCAAAGAGGACTATCTGACCTTACAGTGAAGACCTTTTGCAATATCACTAATAAAATTAATAAGAATGGTCCCCAGTACAGATCCCCGAGGTACCCCACTAGTAACAAGACCTTCCTATGAATATTCTCCACCAACTATCTACAGTCACTCAACCATTGCCTTATCCATTCAACTATTTTTACATCCAGACCCAAAACACTGCACCAGACTTAAACTCTGTATTGTGATGTAATGCAAGTAGTTTTTAACTTTGGAGCTCTGATGCCAGACTGAGTTTAAGACACACATGCATCTTCATTAGGGTGGGAATAGAGCAGATAATGCCTGTGGAAAGTCTTAGGGAGGGGACAGATACCTGCAATGTCAAGGGAGACTGAGTGCTATGGGGTGAATTGTAACTTTTGTGATCCAGAGGATCTTCCGGCACTCAAATGGTTAAGTTGCTGGGAATTAATCCTTTGAGGGGTAAGGAAAGTAGACGCTATTGATACCCACTATTTAATGTGTATACACAGGGTAGAATTGTCAAGCTTAGCTAGGAAGGTTATGAATGGTATCTAGTGACAAATCCATAATTTCCAGAAAACAACAATATCTTTGTTTGCGGAATTTCATTACAGCTAATGGTGACTCTGTTGGGATGGGCAACTTTCGCTCCCCTCCCTTCAGTTGTTGTTGAATACAGTTCATATCTTGGGAGCTGTAGTCCAATAACAGCTAGAGTTCTTCAGTTTACTCACCACTGACTTAGATCAATATCCAGCAGCAAGCATTCTGCATGTTAAAGCTTAGCTTAGTATGTGTGGGTTCTGGGCAAGTGGAAGCTCTCTGCCATTATGAGGGAGGCCTATGCTGTAGTGTACATGAGCTTATGGAAATGTGTACAAATGTGTACTGTTGTGTTGTGCCATTGTGTAAGATATTTGTGTGCACAGTGTTGTTAGCATTTCAGGTACTTACACCCTTTTTGAGCCTGTACCTAGCATACTTTGTTCACTTTTGTATTAACATTTTCATAGGAGGCTGGTTGGGGTCCAGCATGTAGAAAGAAGGATTTGTTGTATTGTGAACATATATAGGGGTCAAAAGGAGCCCAAATAATTGGGGGATGGGGGGAAGACACTTATAGGATTTAAAAAAAAAAAAAAAAAAAAAAAGTCAAAATCCCAGAGTCACCAAGCAATAATTTTGAGTAAGCAATCCAAAGTGTGTGTTTGGGTTTTTTTTTTTTTTTTTTTTTTTTTTTTTTTTAAGCATTTTGTCTTTTTAATGAACCTACCCCTTTAAGTGCCAGAAAGGTATACAACAGATTGCAGAGTAATATATTGCTCTGTCCTCCAGCACTCAAAGGATTAATTGCTTTGCCTTAGCATTTGGGTGGGTAGTGTGAGGCCCTACAGCTGTTGTAGTATTAAGTGTCAAGACTGACAGTGCTCAGACAAGGGAAATATCCTCCCTCAGTCTAAACAAGTAGGGTTCCCAGAGTTACTGCAGTTCCACAGGCAGTGTCTAGTCAACTGACCAGAGCCAGCTCGTTCTGAATGAAGGAGCTGACAATGGTGTTGCAAAGAAAGTGACTGGAAAGTGACTTAAAGGGATAGTAATACTTCATTTTAACTTTATTTTATTTTGTAGGCATTAAAAAAACATGAAGAATGATATAAGTCTTATCTCTGAAACCTTTATGGTTTAAGAGATATTCACAAACAAAGTATCCCCCCCCCATTCAACCAGATCAGAAGGGAGATGCCCAGGTAGACTGCAGAGAGGGACAATCTTCAATTAAGATAATGGAAAAAGCTGAAAAACTTGTCAAGGGGGGGAGGGCTTTCATTGTTTTCATACAAAGAAAATTGTCCCCTTCTGTTATCTGTACTGTCATACAACCTGATCCACATCTGAGAAGAGATGGCTTACACTAGATAAAAGGGGCGGGGAGGGGAACTTTGCTTGTGAATATCTCATAAACCATAAAGGTTTGAGAGATAAGACTTATATCATTCTTCATGTTTTTTTAATGCCTACAAAATAAAATAAAGTTAAAACGAAGTGTTACTATCCCTTTAACTCATTGAGTGCCAGAGAGGTGTCCAATGCGTTGCATTGGATACCGATCTGGCACTCAATGTGTTAGTTTGCCTTAGTAATGCTTAAAAATAAGTTCACTTTAAACTATTTCTTTATCCCTTGACGACCAGAAGGTTGTGCAGTGCATTGCGAGGCACCGCTTTGGACACCCCTCTGGTCCACAGGGGGGTTAAAGTATGAGAATCAGCACCATGCACTGCCTTTTGGCAAACGAGCACTTGACATCCTCATACCATATTGTCTGTCTTCTATTACCCAATTACTCTAAGCTCCTTTGAGCAGGGACCTCTCCCTTATTGTTTATATTACTGCAAAACTTATTTTATTCCCATTTATTTATTGTAACATACTACTGACGTAACGTGCTGCGTACATAAATAAAGATATACATATCTGTGTCCTTTCCTTTGGAACATTCTCACATACAGGAACACAAAGAAAATCCCTTGAGACACACAAACACAGTGGTGAATGTATATCTTCCTGTGCAGCACACCTGCTGCACTTATACATTGGTATGCAAGTCCAATGCTTGTACCTGTGCATGTTATGTACAGATGCATTTACTACAAAGAAATTAGACAACTCTGCTAGAGCAAGCCTCTAAACACTACCCCTTTAGCATGAGTAAGAAAACCATGATAGCTTCTGAAACATTTTACACTTCCAATGTTCAGTTTACATTTTCCAGGGTAACGCTTTACAAACTATAGAGATTTCTTAGGAACCACATTGATTACATCACAATCCATCACACTGCCTTTCATTAGGATTATATTAGCTGCCAGTTCAGCGGCCTTAGCTAAACTGATCTGTGCATGAGGCAACAGTGACAGGTACACCAGTGGTGCAGGCTCACATGTGGAACAGAAGCAAGGCCATCTAATGTAGCTGGGGCTCCGCACCCCCAACCCCATTTACCTAACATATTGTATTGCTTGCCATCAGTAAAATAAGATCTGATGAACTTAGAAAGTGTGATATGTAGTCAAACTGAGGAGAACCAGAAGATGTAAGTCATGGTTTCTCTGAATCTGCCTACTACTAAAATATGTTCTGGGGCAAACACAAAGCATGATGAAATTAGGCAGTTCATTATGGGGAGGTTATGCATCCACAAGTCTTCATGTAGCATCCTTTCAGTCTTTATACTTTGGACCATAGTAGTCACCAATGTATAATTTTATGTCTCTTTTCCCTACTCACCTGAAGCCAATATTGGGGCAGGGGGAGGTGCTGTGTGAGGCTCTGCAGTGACTGTTAGGGTTTTTGTTCAACTGTTAGCATGCCAGTTTGAAGTTTCCTCGGAGTCTCAACTTATAGCAAGTTTGAAACTGGCGAATGAACATATGAAGGAAACCCTCACAGCACGCACCACATGTCACCATGGAGGCTCACACACTGGTCTCCTGCTCCTGTCATTGGTTTAATGAGAGCAGAAAGAAAAAACAATTATATGTCTGTCAAAGTAAGAAGTTCAGCTCTTGTTTGGGGGGGTGGGGGGGGGGGGGTGAGGTTTCTTCCCTCACAAGGAAAAATAAAAATTCACATATATTTAGATAGATCTATCCATATATAAACCATGGTCTCATCGAACACTAGATTCTGACATTCATGTTATTAAAGTCCCCATTTAAGTAAATGAGAATTTTGGCTTTTTTCCTTGTTCCCTGCATGCAGTTAGTTTGCTCCAGTTTCTCTGTATACATAATGCCCAGAGTAAATGTTTCTCTTGCAGTTTCTAATTGTTTGGATAATTGTTTTCAGAAATAAAATGAAAGTCTAATTTGAAACTCTCTCTGGAGCTTGAACCAACTCTAATTAGACAAATAATTACCCCTTGTGAAAGCTGGCTCAGCATCTCAAGAGGCTAAAATTGTATATTTCCAAAGAAACTGTAGTGTTTCCAACAAGGTGTGGGTCTATGTGCATTTGGGTATAACTAGAGATAATGAACAAAGGTTTAAAAAAAGCAATTGTATTTTCTGGGTTTAATATTGGAAAACCCCTTCAGACAGGCATGCACATAATGGTTTGAATCTCAACCAGTCCCTTTATCAAGATTCAGATGAGAACTGTACTGGATTAATCCCAGTCTCCCTCAGAGTTGCTCACATAATGAAAAGCAATGTTTAATTGTTGCATTTCCAGATTGGAAGGCAATGGGACCCAAATGCAGCCAATGTATGACCCAGATGCCACCCTGTAATAGAATTAATAGATTTTGCACCCGCCAATGTACTCTCTTGGGCATGTTATGGGCAAACAAGGACCTCTTTGGGACATATGCGTTCTTTCTACAGTGTCCATTTGAGAGCCAGGTTAGGTCATCCAACTTAACTCAGGCCACTTCTAATCCTCGGTTCTTCGTGTGCATCAAAGCAGATAGACAGTAATGAGGGAAAAGTGAGGGTTCACCTGCATGTTCATTGTCAGCCTGCCTCATTCATGCCAGTCTGGATGCTTTCCCTATCACTTCACCACAGGCAGTACTACAGGTCTGGCATGGCATGTTTCAGAAAGCAGTTACTAACAGGCAATGCCCCACGAGTGCACATTTTAGGTAATGATCACATGGGCAGATAAAAGGTAAATTTCCCTATAGCCCAATCAAGTCATGTTAAAAAAAAAAAAAAAAAAAAAAAAATCTCCCAGTGTTCTGTTGGGGGGAAAAGAGTAAGTTAGCAGATGGCCAGCTGATGTTGACGTCAGCCATTCACTGAAGGTTGTGATGTACATTATTCTATTGCCAATGTCATCCATTTGAACCATCTGCAAAGCAGCCCAAGGATATCCTCAAATGAACATAGGTGGACCCATTAGTGGCCTAATAACTGATTTATTGATCTGTACTAATCACAGATCCATCTGTGCTTGTGTATTACTATCCTGAAAACCTGCAATGTCAACAGTGCTTGACTGTAGCTAAAAAAATTAACAATTGCTGCAGGGTTCATCCTAAACAATAGTTCTTTTCACCATAAACACCAAGAATCCTGTTTGATAAAAGGTTCTTCATACAACATCTCAGTCCTTTCTGTACCATAAAGTCAGATGCTTACATTTGTCATATTTGATATTTGCACCTACAATTATTTTTGTTAATGTGCATTTTGCTATAAATTGTATTCCATGTTTGCCTTTCATTCAAGTAAATATTACGTAACTTCCCAGTGAGAGATGTCAGGCTTCCAGGACAGGTGCAGCCTGTTGAAGGGCCCCAAGGTCCAGACTATTTTGTGTCAATAATAGCTAGTTTTGACTCAAGAGTCATCGCCCCCACCTCAAGTTCAAGCACCTGTCTGGGGTTTATAGGCTGGGGAATTTCTAATATAGGATAAATTTGTAGTAGTAACGGATGTAAGGGGCAAATAACCAGCAAGTAGATTAAAAAACACAGCCAAATCGTCAGTAGACAGGAAGTCTGATCAGGACAGGACACAAAAACCAGGGATGATTAAGAGAAGAACATAAAGAACTGGTTTCTTAAAATAGTGAAGGTTCTAATAGGACATGTAAGGGACAACCTTTCCCAGAAGTATATGAACAGGCTTGACAGGTTTTGGTAAAGTCTGTAGACAGGACTGGTTTGAAAAGGCACAGACTGGACTGGTTTGGGTGTAGTCTTGAGTGGAGGTACAGGCATAGACAGGTCTTGCAACAAAGCAGCTGTAACGAGATCCTAAGTCCACGGATGGACGTAGCTCGTTCTGCCGACTACCTCTCTCTAGATGACGGCTGACTGTAGCTGATTTTCCCGGCCAGTCCCTCCAAACAGCTTCCCAGGATGGGGGTCAACAGAAGACCCTTGATACCACCCAATAATGCAGACAGCATGCAGTTCAGGATCAGAAGGACTCTCTTTATTGTGGCTGAATTCAGCTTTTGTGAAGATTTAGAACAAAGAACAACAATACATAACAAAGTTAACTGGCACAGTACAATGGGTTGGGGGGGACATACAATGGGACCCCTGGGGTTAGGGTAAACTCAGGTAAAATGGGGCACCAGACTCCATGGAGCCGTAGTAATTCAATCTGGCTGCTTTAACCCTTGGACCAAGAGAGGGAGAGCTGGACTCGAGCAGCCAATCCAATGGCCGCCTACTTTTCCCATGTAAAGTCTATGGAGTCCCTTTAACTGTAGGCGGCCAGTCGGTACCTTGGGGCGGGCCCTAGATTAGCCAATCCCTGGGTGGCCTACTTTCCCCCATGTTAACTCTATGGGGGACCTTTAAACTCGTCACCCAGAGCTTTGGCCAATCAGAGAGGTGCCTACTTTTCCCCATGTTAAGTCAATGGTGTCAGATTGGCCAACGGGAAACCAGACGACCCTAGAAATACAAACTGCGGGTTCCCCTACCCCTTTCCCGTAAATAGCAGTTCCTTTGAGGGAAAAGGTGTGTGTAGTGAGCTTCAACATATTTTCCTGGAGTAACGGCTGGGATCCGTTACAGTAGAGGTTTATAAAAGCTGAATCTCAGACACTGATGAAGTCCTGATGAAATCTTATACAAAGAAGGTGGTAAAGGTTCTTTGGGGCAGACAGAACCAGTTGCAGGGTGTTCTTTGACTGAAAGGAGTTCTTCCCTCATGGGACTGACTAGAGATGGCACTTTATCCCAAAATGATGCACCAGCAAGCATTACAAATGTTGCAGTTCCAGAAGCAAAGCAGGACTCCGCTGATTAATATCTCAACACAATGTATCCTGGAAAATTTCATTTTAGGTCATATCAGAAAGAAGTGGCACTGGATATGTAAGTGTATATGGGTTTGGAGCACAAGAAACTATGATGGTATATGGGAAATACTTGTCAACAGGCCAGCCATTACTTGAACAGGTGAGGGAGTGCTTTCTTAGTCCACAAACTCCACTTGTTGCTTTCAGAATTAATTTAACCGGGAAGGGGGGGGGGGACTCCTGCTGTAAACACACTTTTGCAAGCAGCCTCCATGTCCCTCTTTCCTTCAAGGTACCAAGGGACAAAATTCACCGGTACACAAACTTAACAATTTGCATACAAGATGACAGATAAAGCCAGCCTGGTTTTAGATTAGTTAGCACTACACACCAAAGCTGCAAAGAAAATGTACACACACTGATTACATTCCATGAATGGGGACCAACAGGTAAAGCATGCTTAGAATATGGTGCACCACTTATTTGTGTCAGTGCAATTGCATACAGTACTAGTATGAGTAAATAAGAAAGATATATATTCAGGTGCAGAATTGACCAACTGTAATCCCAAAACCAGAATCATAATAGTTCGTTTTAGGTTTATGAAAATACATAAATAAAGCCAATGTAGTAACTTGGTTGGTATCCCGACAGGGCTGGTAACTGTCTGCATCTAAGGATTTCATGCTGCCTTTACTCTGCTTGCTGAGGTAATAAAAGGCAAACTTAATGTGTCACTGGTCATATGCACAAAGAGAATATAGCAAGTCTGAAGCAAACCAACTGGGACTTTAGGGAACAAAGGTCCATATTTATAAAACAAAACTGCAGTTATTCTGGAATAAAGCAAACGCAGCATAGTGGACAAATTAAAAGTGGAACTGTCAAGTTCCTATGCCCCCAACCCCACATAAGTTTATGACCCCCCCAAGTAGGTGCAAATACCTAATTTAATATGAATAATTTGTCCTCCCAAGTATAAAATTAACGTTTTTTTTCTGGGTTCGTTTTGGCAGCACATTCCCTCTGAGGAACAGCCAGTAGTAAACCACCCATAGCTATTATGCTATGGCATGTGCTTCAAAATACTCTTTTGCCCCTGATGCTGTCACATTGCAGGTGGTGGGGAAACACCTCAATGCCCCCCCCCCCCCCCCGAGTGAAGAGTTACACAAGAAGGACCAAGGGAGATTGTGGGGCATGTTTATTTCAATGGCCTGCCGCCTCCTCTGTGCTCAGTCCGGGGGAGAAGTGGGAAGGGTGGTAGATAAGGTTTCAAGTTACAGGGGATGATCTACAGAGTGCTGCAGTACAAGTTGTACCACAGCCAACGTCACAAGGTATGATTTTAAACCTTTGAGTCCCAGAAGGGTACGCAACGCATTGCAAAGCAATGCGTTGCATACCCCTCTGGCACTCAAAGGGTTAAAATAGTATCTTTCAAAGTATGGCATTAAGAAGGAAAATAAACCACAACTTATGTTTAAATTTGGCTTTTAACACCCTGAATGCTACAGAGGTCTCCAATTCATCGCAGATCATTCAAGTGGATAACAAACTATTCAAGTGAATGGGAATTTAGGAATTTTTACACTTGGCAAAAGCAAACAAAAGGTATAATGCTTTGTGCTAAATTCTGCATTATACTCCACATTTGTGGTGGTCAATATCTAACTTTATATTATATTCCAATGGAAAGTTTAATTTATGCCCTGCAGGCATGTTTTAATCAAGAGATGCATTTGAGCTATCTAGCATTCAAAGGGTTAAGCTTCACAACAAGCCAATTCGAATTAGTGCTCTGGTGATGGATGCGTGCTCTTACCAATGGGAGCAGAAGAGCTTAAAACTCAATGTTCAGGTTTCAGAACGTCTAAAGCCCTGACAGTGGTGACAAAACTAGATAGGGGAGCCCATACTCAGACAGGTGGCCACCCTAACCAAAGGTGAAGATTCCAAAATGCATATGGCTTTAAATGGGGCTTCCATCCCTTTGAATGCTAGATGTTTCCAACACATTTCTTTGCAATGCATTGGAAACCTATCTGATATTATAAGGGTTAGGTGTCTCATTTAAATCAGTGGGGATCAGTTGGTTTGCCACAGAAATGCTCCATTTTGCCTTTATACATAAAGGCCCAGATTCCCATTCATTTAAATAAAAAAAAAATTAGGTATTTTCACCAGATGAATATTATAAAGGTCTCAAAAACAAAGCAATTCCAGGGTTAATTGAATACCCTCTGGTAGTCAGAGAGTTAAAAGCTCCATATTAAATCACAGCAAGTGTTTCTTATGGTACAGTTGGTTTTCCCCAGAATTGCTCCACTTCGTTCATGTGGAATAATGTGTCATTGTGGAAGGGAATGTAACGATCAGTGACTAGAACACCAATAGAAAGAGTAGAAAAAATCCCAGGAGATACAGGCTCCTAATGTTATTTACAGTTCCCAAGCTTATCCATCTATGTGCATGCACCACGTCACTGGCTCTTAACCCTTTGAGAGCCAGAGGGGTACGTAATGCATTCCGTACCCCTCTGGCACTCAAAGGGTTAAAGGAGCAGTAAACGTTTTTTTGTTTTTTTTTTTTTTATGAAAAATATATATCATAGGGCTTTACATTTTGAGTAAAATAAAGGTACTCCCACTGCTGAGATATGCATTTTCCAGTTTAAACCAGTGTTTTTGTGCATTAGCAATGTCCTCTAGTGGCCAAATTCCAATTAGACATTATGTTAGATTCTAATGGAGAGGAAAGTCAGTGACTTACAGTTCCTCATAGAATGTGATAGAAACTGAGTCACTGTCTGTTAGAATTTCCAGGAAGTAAAACACACAGTAAATTCACTTCCTGATTATTTGAACAGTTATAAATGTTGAATAAAACAACTGACAGTAGTTAGAGTGCCCCTGTTTTACTCAGCAGAAAAAGCACTGAAACAAATGTTTTCATAAAAAAGTTAACTGCTCCTTTAAGGCATAGAAACACTTAATATTTTTTTTTTTTTTGGGTGGGGGGGGATTTTGTATTGCTTATACTGCCGAGTAATACAAGGGTACCACCACTGCTGAGAGATGTTTTATTCAGCTCATTTTTGTGGTGCAGTACTTCCATGGCCTGAAATAAGGTGTTGTTACTGCAGCAGTCTGTGGAGGTGTCTGGTTACAGCCGTCCACTGACTGCTGTCCGGACAGCACCACCGTAAACTTGCAGGCAATATGGAACTACAGCAACCAAAAAAATAAGCTTGGAAAGGGTCATTTCTCAGCAGTGGGAATACACTCAAACAGGGTAAACCCTACAATATTTTAGATATTTATTCACCCCCAAATTAAGCATTAATAATTGAAAATTTGTAGTCTGCTTCTAAAATATAGTTATATTTTGTCCACAATTGACCAATATCTATAAGGTGGGGGCACCAAAATGCTTTAATACCGGTTGGTAGACTACAATTACCATTATCATAGTATTTTTTTCATAATAAATTAAGTTGAAGAAATATACAAGTCCATCATGTTTAAACTATTTGCCACAGTATAACCAAGAAAACAAGAATTATATACGCCTTTCCGATTCCTAAATTTGTATTACTCTTTATCAGAACTTTGTTTTACCTACTAATACACAGTATAACACGGAATAACCATGTATGTTCCCTTCTCTTAAAATGCATCTAATTTACTCTTAAAATGTATAATTTTATCTGCCATTACCACAGGCTTGGGCAAGGAGTTTCACAATTTAACACACCTTACTGCTGAAGTTGAAACCTCCTTTCCTTTAATTACTAAGGGATTGCCCCTAGTTATTTGATCTGGCTTGGAATGAAAAGCTCAGAGATCCTTGTATTGACCTTGCAAATAGCTTTACAGTATAGCAAGATCTCGTCTTACTCATCTTTTTTTCTAGAGTATATAAACTAAGTTTGCCTAAAAAGCCACATATTACCCATCCCAAATGCAGATCATATATTAAAATGTAAATACAGCTATCAGAAGAAAAATTAAATACCTGCTCAGGAAGAGTGATACTTTCATTAGCTCTTTAGGACGAGAGTGAACCCAGAATTCCTAATTCGTTTGTAGATTAGGGACTCTACTGATGTTTTGAATAAAATAGATAAGTTACAGTGGAAGGAATCATATTTATGGGTGACGTGATGTTACAGCTTTATATAGTAATATAAAACATAATTTAGGATTATTAGCGGTACAGTACTTTTTAAATAAGGATGGGGGTATTCCTAGGAGACAAAGGGAATTTTTATTAAAATGTATTGAGTTTATTCTTAACAATAATTATTTTTTTATTTGAGAATGAGTTTTGTTTGCAGATCTGTGGACGGCTATGGGGACGAGGTTCGCGCCCAGCTTTGCAAATTTATTTATGGGATATTGGGATTCTGTGTGGGGAGCGGACCTTGTCTACTATGACCGTTTTATAATCATTTGGGGTGGTAGTGAAGATAGGTTGATAGAATTTTTAGATTTAATGAATAAGAATGAAATAGGTATCCATTTTACATATAAATATAGTCACAAACAAATTGAGTTTTTAGATCTTTTATTTTTTATTGATGAAGAATTTAATATTCAAAGTAAGACTTTTTATAAATCAGTGGATACAAATTCTTATTTAGATCCCACTATTGGCCACCTTAAGAGATGGCTAGATAACATCCCATATAGTCAGTTTTTAAGATTGAGACGTAAATTCCAGTAGAGTTATTGATTTTCAGGATCAAGCAAAAGACTTAAAGGACGGCTTCTTAGAGAAAGATTATACGGAGGATACTGTGGTGGAAGCTTTTAAAAAAAGCACAGGGGCAGGAGAGGAAATTACTTTTAGAACAGCAGAGAATGAATAATGGACCTGGTGGATCTCAAGTGGTTAGGAAGGGAGTTAATAAATTGAAAAGGGGAAGAAAAGACTTTGCTCCATTTGTTACCAAGTATAATGTGGCAGGCAACAAAATTGGAAAGGTGATTAGTAAACATTGGGGTGTATTAAAATGTGATCCCATTTTAGGAGATCATTTGCCTAAAAAACCAAAAGATGGTTTTTAGGAGAGCACATAATTTAAAAAATATTTTGGCCCCTAGTTTACTTAGGAGTATTAAAAGAAAAGAGACATTATTGGTTGGGAGTCAAGGGTGTCTCCGGTGTAGGCACAATAGGTGTCTGACGTGTGAATTTTTGAAAGAAATTAAAGATTTTGGATCAAATAGAAATAAACAGACCTATAAGATTGGTGGTAAGATAACTTGCTGTTATAATTATGTTATATACCTCTTGAGTTGTGGATGTGGAAAACAGTATGTTGGACGAACTGTTCGGTGTTTAAAGGAACGCTTTAGGGAACATAGGAGAAATATTATTAATAAATCTGTTAAACATACCGTTTCTAGGCATTTTTTGGAATGTCAGAATGGAGAAATTAGGAATTTAAGAATCATTGGGATTGAATAAATCCCAGTGAGTGTTAGAGGAGGCGATCGCTTTAGAAAATGCCAGAGGGAGTCCTACTGGATACATAAATTGCAAACTCTGAAACCAGGTGGCATTAATGAAGAAATAGATATGTAGTGTTTTTAGTAATTATTGGGTATTTTTTAGTGTATAAATGATTTTTATATGTTTTTGAATATTTATAATATTTTTTATTACTAATATTTTATATATTCATTTTTTCAGATATCGGAATATATTTGTTTCTACTTGCCATTTGGGATTCAGGTTTGTGGATTTATATTTGTAGTATATTTATATTTGTAGTATAGTAACAATAATTATTATTATATCAATCTATTATGTTATATTTTATTTTATTCAAGTATTGATTTTATTTTGGTTTTATTGGTGTTATATTTGTGATATTGGTATAATGTGTTTATTTTTATTTATTTACATGTGTATATTTATTGTATAATTATGCGCAGTAGTTTCATAAGGTATAAATAAGATATGGTTAGAGTTATACACCATCTCTTGAAAAAGTGGGTTTACCCACGAAACGTGCGTTGAGAAGGTGTAAGGATCTGTAGGAGTTGAAGGACGCATCGGGCTATAGCACAGGAGTGAGGTTTGAAACGCTAGGAAGCGATCATGCCGGAAGTGACGTCATCCAAGTAGGACCGGCTGTTGGAAAGCGTTAGGAGACCCGTGGCAGTGCTGAGAGCAGCGTTCCTAAACCTATGGATCTTTAATATGTGCTTTTATTGAAGTTTTATCCTGTGAGTAGACACCCTGAGGGGTGGTTGGACTTTATTTATTTTATACTGAATAAACAAATGCTACCCTTAGATCTATTTTCTCTCTTTGCTCTCCTGTTTTTTGTTTTATTTTCCATAATACTGTATACCTTCTTAGTCCCTGAGGCAAATCTGAGGTTGGGCTCTTCCCACACTTTCTAGTACTCAGATAGTTAATGAAGAAAAAATATAAACAGCTCACTAAGGCTATACGTAATGGCTGGCAGCAACCATGTGATTTATGTCTGAGGCAACCAACCAAGAAAGGAAACAGATCTGATATTAAGGAGTTGCAGGGCAGTGCAGAGCCTTCTGGCCTCCTTGGCCCGGACTGCACTGCAGTTGAAAACGGAGGCTTTTGTTTACATAGTTATCATATACTTCAATGGGAATCACCTACCAAAACCAATGATAACATGTAACTGCAATGGAATCTAGGCCTTAAAGTGGATGTATCACCTATATATTAGGCTAAATAGTTAGGTTTTTTTTTTTTTAAGTGTTATTTTGCCGAAATTCAACTTACAAACTCTGCCATGTACCTACTTCCGCATAGACTGCGGTTACCTGTTCTGTAACCTCAGTTCATCACTATGCCTCTGCTCCACTCCCTCTATCCAGCCTCCTCCAATGATGGAGGCTTTCTGCCTGTAAGCTGGAGCGGTCTCATTGGCTATCTGCCATTTACCTAGAGTTTATAACTTGAATTTCAACAAAATAAACCTTTTAAAAAAAAAAAAAATATATATGTTTTAATTAAAGACACTTAATCATATATGCTATATATATATATATATATATATTATATATATACATATACACACACACACACACACACACATATACATATATAGGTGATACATTCACTTTAATGTGGAGAATTGAAGCAATTATGGGGCAAACCAACTGCGCCATAGGAGAAAAATAAAAATCTCCATTAATTTCAGTGGGGATTTTAATCTCTTGAATGCTAGGCAGGTGTCTAACACACTGCTGCTACAGAAGTCAACTACACCATATGGACAATTTACATTGATTTTAATGGATAACGCTTAGCCTCTTGAATGCTAGAGACATCTCCAATACATTGCAAAGCAATGCATTGTTGACCTCTCTAGCATTCAAGAGGTTAAAAGCCCAAGCTCAATTAACTGGAATTTTTGGATACATTGTTCCCTATGGTGCAACTGGTTTTCTACAGATTTTCACCAATATTCTTATTAAATTTTCCTGCAAGTACCCATTAGAAAAGCTATCCCAGTAAAACAAAATCAGTCTAGGACAGAGACAGACATCCCTGGTCCTGAAGAACTAGCAACCACCATGTGTATTTGTGATATCCCTGCTTGAGCACAGGTGGATCGGTTAGTGTAACCGAAATTGGTCCTTCTGTGCTCGATCAGAGATATCCTAAAAGAATGCCCTGTTGGTTACTCATGAAGGCCAAGGTTGGCCACTACTGTTCTAGAATACCTTGCTGAATAAGTAATTGACTCCAAGCACCCCTTTTCTGTGGAGCAGTGATTCTCAACTCTAGTACTCTGGTCACACCAATAGGTCAGGTTGAGGATATCCCTGATTAAGCACAGGTAGCTCAGTCATAATGGCTGAACCACCGACAACACACTTGTTAACAACCAGGTATATCTTGAAAGCCTACAATGTTTGAATGCCCTGAGCATTAAGATGGTGAAAGTGCTGTAGAGAATGTGAAAACTTCCACTGCCCCACCCCAATCCTAGTACTTTGGGTGGTGCCCAACACCGAGTAGGATTGCTGAGGGAAATTTTAGTTCTTAACCCTTTGAGTGAGAGAGGTAGGCAACGTATTGCAATCAAAGGATTAAACCCTCATAAGCCCACCCTAGGAACAACCTGACTAGGCCCAGAGTCTCAGACTGCATTATTATATATTCAATAAGGGCGAGTTGGCCCGCCCCCACTATCCATCCCACCCACCACTATCCAACTGAGGAAAAATGGCTACCACTCACTCCTACTCCACAGACACACATAGGAAAGCCACACACATTTGCTCATACACCACAGACACACACACACACTCCTTCACATTGTGCTTCAACAGCACAGCTGAGACACCTCTCATTGCGCAGCATTCAGGGAAGAGTCTCAAGTGTGTCACAGTTATAGTGGAGGGGATGCGGGTCTCCAGCACATCCCTCAGCATGTGGGTGTCCAGCACATCCCTCAGCATGAAGAGTCTGAAGCATGTCACAGTTATAGTGGAGCAATGGCGGTAGTGGACACACAGCAAGCATCAGCCTTCCAGCTATACTCCAGCACGCACAGCGTCCAAACCACTGTGGAAGGGAAGCACACAACCACAGCAGCAACGAACAGTCTGAAGTACTGCACAATCACATATTTGCTTCACCTGCAATCTTAAATTTGCCTTACCCTGATCGCAATGTTGCTGACCACTGTCCCAGCCTCTCTCTCCACTTGTCTTCCTGCTCCGTAGCGGAGCACTAAGAGAAGTGGAGAGAGAGGCCGGCCCAGCGCTCAGCAACATTGCTATCACGGTAAGGCAAACTGCGCTCTGTTACCAATGATCTGCAATGCAAAACCGGGCACTGCTCGCCTGCTGATGCCTTGTTAGTGCTAACCACAACATCGATGCAAATCTTAAAAACAAACTAATAGAGCTAGAAGAAGGTGAATAACCAGTAATTAGCAACCATGCAGTGACTCAGCAACTCCTATTTGCAAATCTCCTGCACCACAGCCTGCAAGGGGACCTGGGTTGTGGCAAAGTGCGCTGTGTCCACCCGCACGCCTTCCCCCTTAAGCCGGGACCTTGGATTACCTCAGTGTACATGAGGTGGCGGCAAGGCAAGCGGCCACACGTTCCAGGGAGCATGGGGATAAGATGTTTACTAGTGTTGAGCGAGCACCCCGATGCTCGGGTGCTCTGACCGAGCACCCCCTGAGGCTCGAGTGCTCGGCCGAGCACCCGAGCCCCATTGAAATGAATGGGGCAACACCAGGCACCCCCTGCTCTGATGAGGGGAGGGTGCCTGGTCAATGCCCCCTTCATCTCCGCTATGCCCCCTTCATCTCCGAATGCCCCCTTCATCTCCGCAATGTCCCCCTTCAGCTCCGCTATGCCCCTCTTCCACAATGTGCCCCTTCATCTCCGCTATGCCCCTCTTCCACAATGTGCCCCTTCATCTCCGCTATGCCCCTCTTCCACAATGTCCCCCTTCATCTCCTCTATGCCATAGAGGAGATGAAGGGGGACATTGTGGAAGAGGGGCATAGCGGAGATGAAGGGGCACATTGTGGAAGAGGGGCATAGCGGAGATGAAGGGGCACATTGTGGAAGACGGGCATAGCGGAGATGAAGGGGGACATTGTGGAAGAGGGGCATAGAGTCTATGCCCCTCTTCCACAATGTCCCCCTTCATCTCCGCAATGCCCCCTTCATCTCCGCAATGCCCCCGTACCTCCAGTCCCTGGTGGTCCAGCGGAGCGTCTTCGGATCTGTGCCTCTTCCGGCACAGATCCCCGCCACCCGAACATGGCGGGAGAGCACATGGCGGTACTCGACGAGTACCGCCATGTGCCGAGCAGAGCGATGCTCGAGCCGATCCGAGCATCGGCCGAGCACGCTCGCTCATCACTAATGTTTACAATGTCTTACAACCGGTCACTGCCTCGGTCAATGACATATGAAGTGCCGCTTCTAATGGTAAACTCTGCAGCTCCTGCTAATAGGGTTGCCACTCAGCTGGTATTTTACAGGCAGGCCAGTAAAAATTGGCTTCTGTCCAATGTTAGGTCTAAGGAGGGAATGCCATGGCCAGTATTTTTTTGAAGGTGGCAACCCTACCTGCTAGTGAGAGTTGATGAGGGTTAAAACGAGGTTTAAACCGCCGATAACATTCACAATATACTATCCAAATTCACAGCACTGACATGGCATTAACAGATTTCCCTTTAGCTGTGAAGCCACCAATCTGAAGGCAATTATCACAACCCAGTGAATTTGTATTACAGTATATAGTATATTTTATTGCCGATTTTAACACTGAGTGCCAGCATGGTAAGCAGTGCGTTCTGTACTACTCTGGCACTCAAAGGCTTAAACCTCCTTTCAGGCAGCATCATCTTCCATTAGCTCAAGCTGCAGAGTTTACCATTTAAGTGCCACTTCACTTCTTCTTGGCCGAGGCAGTGACTGGTTGTAGGACATTACTTCTTAAACCTTGGTCTTGTACTATACTGTTTTTAAGCTTACCGATATCTGCAAACCAGGGAGAGTGAGCTCAGTGGGGATGTGGGGTCACTGTCCCAAGGCCAAAGGATTCTTATGAGGACTGTTTAACCCCTTGTATCCCACAGGGGTACGTAAAAGGGTTAAAGCCTTACACACGCTCACTTACGATACACCTGATCAATGCGGCCAAGGTGCTGATACCCAGATTCTGGAAACAAACACACCCTCCCACCTATAGGGATTGGATATCCTCCGTTGAATCAATCCGCTCTGCAGAAGATTGCTGGTTCCACTGGGAGGAATTCTTGAGGGGAGGAGACTTCCAGGGGAGATTGGAGGGAAGCCCTTCTTGAGGGGATGACTTCCCCCCCTTTAAGATCCCTACGCACATGGCCTTGATCCTCTTTCTTTTCTTTTTCTCTTTCTGTTCTTTCCTTCCTCTGTCCCTTTTCTTTCCTTTCCACTATAGCTCATCTTTTTCTATTTTAATAGCTACCGAAGGTTTTTTTACCTTGTCAGCAATGCACTGTGTACATCTGCTGTGATGATGCCTACTTTTAGTCCCTTCTGTTATGTAAGTCATACGAGTCTTATTTGTTGTTTGTGTTTGTCAAAAAATTTTCAAAAATGAACATATATTAAAAAAAAAAAAAAAAAAGGGGATAAAGCCTAATAACCACTATGAGTGAAAAGGGCACAATCCTCCAATATAGAACCTCTACTACAGTTATAAACCATTAAGTCAACACAATGGGAAATGGGAAGCAGCCGCTGAGGAATGGGATCACAGAGGGGAACAAAGAGAGCAAAGGCTGGGACAACAGGAGGAGAGCAGGCAGAGAGGGCTGGGCCCCTCATAACAGACACCCTCATGGCTCACGTACGTGTGTCTGTCTGTCTGTCTGTCTGTCTCATTCTATGTATGTCACTGCATGTGTATGTTTGTGTGTGTATATGTGTGTATGCATGCCTGTTGCATGTGTGTTTCTCTCCATCACTGTTGCATCACACACTTACACCCAACACCATATGTTTTCTAACATTCACCGCACACATATTACACATTTCCTACATAACATGACGGGCAACGCCGTCCCACACTGCTAGTGTGTGTATATATATATTATATATATGCATGCCATATGCAAAATGAAAAGTGGGGCAACTGTTCTTCAAAGTAACTACAGCATATAGAACAAAATAAAAATTCCCCATTTGTTCATATGAGACTTTGAATTAAATAGGACTTAAGCCTTTCAATGCTAGAGAGGTTCCCAGAGCATTACAAAGCAATAATTGCAAAGGGCGATCCTCTAGAGCTCAGATAGTTAATGTCTAGCATCATATTACACATTTACATATATAGCTATTTGAACCATCTGCTCTGGTTAATACAATACTGCAGTATCAATACAGAAAGCAAATTTACAGCCACTGAAAAATGCTGATCCTTACATTAAGGCGAGACTGCAAACCTTGGGCTGCTGGGATTAGAGATCAATGGAGTCAATACGATTTCCTCTTGAAAGGACCCAAAGTAATGTTTACATATTACTTAACTTCTTAAACCCTTAATGACTGCCTGGTCTGGGGCTGGGAGGCTGTTAAGGACCACTACACTTTTTTTCTCCATTGAGATGAAACTGAGATGGCAGAGTGACATGCAGCCCTGCTGCAATCTCAGAATTCCATGACATGCCAGGACCGTCACCAGTCCTTAGTATCCGGACCAGCGTGACAGTCCTGACACGTCACCAGATGTTAAGGGATTAAGGAACAGAAGACAATGTGCTGCACACTCCTCTGGTACTACAGGGTTTAAACAGGGATTGTCAGCGTAAATCCTGAGGACATACCAGCAGGTCATGTTTTCAATACATCACAGGGGAAAGTCAGTGGCTCAGTCAGTTTGATTGCACTATCTGTCCTTAACCCATTGAGTGCCAGAAAGGTATCCAAAACATTGCTGTACAATGTGTTGGCTCTCTCTCTTGGACTCAAAACATTAACCCCTTAAGGAAGCGGCCGGCATTTAAGGACCATGGACCATTTTTTTTTTTTTTTTTTTTTTACTATTTATTTATTTTTTAATGCGATTCGGGGGAGCCCTGAAATCCCCATGATGTGCAAGGACTGTCAGGTCCTTAACGCATGTTGGACCCATGATGTGCCAGAACAGTCATAGGTCCTTAAGGGGTTAATTAGGGATATTCTTGAAACCTGTGTCCCAAGTACTGGAGCAGAGAATCGCTAAATGAATTTTGATGCAGTGGGACTTTTTTTTTTTTTTTACCCCCGTGAGAACCAGGTGTGCAATGCACTTTTCTCTGGTCCTCAGGGAATTAAGATTGTGATATGCAGAATGTTTGATAACCTAGATTGGATCATGAGGAGAAAATACTGGGCAAACCAGCTGCAACATATCTAACAAAAAGGTTTCCCTTAAAGGGACATTAATACCAATGTATAAAAATGTGTCCCTACTACCTCCATACAAGGAGAATCCTGGAATCACCTAAAGTTTTTGGGGAGACTCCATGTGTCAGATAAGACACCTGTTGGTACCCTGCTGCATGTCCAAAGAAGAATCTCCATTGCTTGATGAACTCGCAGGCTCAGTGTCTGCATGTAGGGCTTGTGCAGGACCCATTCTTTTCTATGGACATGCTATTGAACTTAGCAGTACACCTGGAAGCATTTATGCCCCCCCCCAAAAAAAAAAAAAAAAAAAAAAGTTGGGAGAAGCCTTTTAAATGACTGCATATGGAGCAACACAGACCCACAGAAAACTTTAGACATCTCCAGGATGTCTTCTGGTATAGAGGTAATGGGGACACTACACATTTTTTATGATCTTATTTCTTTAATTTGAATGAGGCTTTCAAACTCTTAAATGATAAAGAGGTCTCTACCACTTTTCAAAGTGCTACACTGAAGAGCCGTTTTGTATTTGAGGGGTAAAACTGCCATTTTAAAATCTAGGGAAATGTGAACATTCTTATGTGTCCTATATGTGCAGTTGATTGGTACCATGTCATAAGGTTGTGCAACAATGCACTGGACACCCCTGTGTCACTGAAATGGTTCCAAGTCCCATTTAACCATCTCATTTTTCTAAAAGGTATCCAGTGCATTCCTTTGCAATGTGTTGGATACCTCCCTTGCACTTTCACATCATTAGGGATTTGTGCTTTATGGTGCAGCTGATTTGCTCTGGAATGAAGCCTATTTAGCTTAATACAGTCCTTGGGCCCATATGCACAATTACAAAAGTGGAGCAAAACCAACTGTGACCCTAAGGAACAAATGAAAACTCCCCAGCTCCTCATTTAACCCTTTGAGTGCCATTGAGTGTGCAACACACTGTACAAACGTTGTACAAACGTCTGGCATTCAGATGGTTAAGAGCTTTAACTTCTCCAATGTCAGACATATTTGAGAACTGGAATCCAAAGGGTTAAAATCCCCATTTAACATCAATAGGTACATTGTATTTAGGCCTAACAGGGAAATCCTCACCTGTTAGTGGGCACTGGGTGAGAACCCCTGCCATAGGGGGTGCAAAAAACATCCCACTGATTTAAATATGGACTTTTTAAGTTAATTATCCAATGTATTGGAGAGCTCTAGCATTCAAGTGGTTACAAGCCCCATATAGAGCAATGGGGAATGTGTGTGTCCCCCTGTGGTGCAGATGGTTTGCCGAATCATTGATCCAATGTGATTGTGTCAGGTTTGCCCGATAATCACATGAAAAATGCCTGCTACAGGCATTACTGGTTAATTGCCATATTTCAACGCAGCAGTTGTTTTTTCCATGTGTCCTCCTATTTTAAGTAGATGATCTGGTAACCCTAATTTACGCATATGTTTTTTAGTTCTTTTACTCCTATTCATGTTCCCAGGCACACGTCTCTGTAACACACACACGAGGTGCTGCTGTGCACTCTGCAGTAGGATGGGGGAGGATGGGACACTAGATTCTGTCATAAAGCTGCTGGATGCCGCATGCTGCAGATTGTAAACAGTGGGCAGGTGCACAAACCAACTCTTGGCTTAAATACACTCAAACTAACGTTTAAATATCACATACAGTACATACTTTAGTAAGCGCAGGGGCAAACCTAGGCTTTCTAAAGAAAAAAGTAAACTTTCTAGAATTTGTTCTTTGTAGTTTTGCTTGGATAACCCATTGTAGCTACCAGAGAAAATAAGCAAAAATAGCAACCAGTGGGCTTTCAGCTGTTGATGGACTATAAATCCCATAATACAACGGCTGACTGAAGATAATGGGAATTGTAGTCCAAAACAGCTCGAGGGCTGCAGGGTTCTCTCTCATAACATTCATAGTCATCGAATAATTCTCATTATTGGAGTGTCGAATCCTCCTCTCTCCATGCAACTGGCAACCCACTAACTGTTTGCCCTTGATATGGATCAGTATACAGAAGTGTGGAGTAATAGGCGGGTAGGAATCCGCCTATCGCCCAGCTATACTTGGTATGCACAGGAACAAATTCCACCGGTGCATCAATATACCGTGATCTGTCCATTCCACTGATACAGACAGTAAGACAGCTTGTCGCACGTAGGGTCATTAACCCGAACTCTGGGAGCAGACGAGATACCAAAGCAATCAGGATCCCAACTTAGGCGCTACAAGTTACTTCAGTCTATAAAGTCTCCCCAAAAGAAACAGAACCGCAGTATCATGGAAAGGACCTCATTCCCACCATACTGACACGACATCCTTATCCGCCTGTGTATTTTATATGAAAATGTGATAATTTCCGAGACACGTAAATTCATATTAATGTAATATTTTGAGTGCCAGAGGGGTGCCCAAAGCATTGGAAAACAATGAGCTGGACATCCCTGTGGCACGCAAAGGGTTTCCCAGAGTGCCACATGTTTTACTGTGCGTTGCATACCCCTTCTGGCCCTCAGAACGCCAAATGAGGTTTTTAACCAATGGGATATAATTGGAAACCTTTCTATCCTTTAAGGAGTTAAAGTCATATTTAAGGAAACTGGAGAGTTTCACTTATCCCAAATGGTGCGGTAAGGTCTGCTCCACTTTTGACTTTATAATCAATCCACTGTTTATCCAGCCCATATTCCCTTTGCTGTACATACTCTGCCTTGTACTTTGCCTGTCCCCACTTGTGTTTTGTAGCATTAACCTCTCGGTGCTGTATACATTTACAATGCCCCATGCTTGTATAGTTCTTTCTGCCCTCTCCGTGCGCACATACTTGTACCATGTATACAAGGGTAGTTAACTGCCCGACGCCCAGCTATTGGGGATTACAGCCTTGGGGTTGTTATCCCAGTAGCTGATGGCCAGAAACTGAACACCCTAGTTATATGCCATCTGACAGATCCCTTATGCCTTACAGTCTTCCTCACTTCCCATGCAGCTGCCCAATGAGCACCTCTGTACCTTCCATGCATCTCTGCCCTCCGTAATATCCGTGCTTATAACAATACGTTATCTCCCTTTTGCTTTTCTTCCACCGAACCCCGTTAGATGGCAAGCTCTTGGTCAAAGGAATCGCTCATACTTGCATTATGTCGCAACACCGATGTATCACTCACCCACTGTGTCTTGGGGCTCCGGTAGAACGGTGACGGTCCCATCTCGATGGAGAAGAAGAGATGAGGGGTCCCGGATCCTCCCTTCCAGTGTCCGAGGCTCTCCAGCCAGCCCCCAGGAGCACTGGTAACACACGGCCCACGCCTGCTCCTCATTAATCGGCTGCTCGTATGATTTCAGCACCTCGTCCAAGGACAGCTCCCCGTCCCCCCCCGCGATCCCCCCATTGCTGCTGCAGGTAGCCTGGGCCATCCGGGCAGCTCCATCACCGGGCTGCTCGGCCCCAGCACCAAGGGCTGCTCTCCATCACAGTCCGGTGCAGGGGCTGGGGCACCGCCTCCTTGTACCCCTCCTACCGGCTCCGTGTCATCATTATGTGGGGAGGAGGGGTAAATTCGAAAAAACTGGGGGGTAAAGGAATTAGGAGAAATATGAAATTGAGAAGAACTGATGATAATCGTATCAAAATGTATGCAAGGCGAGGACAAGTCAAGGAGCCAAGAGGGGAATGATACAATATAGTCTAACTTTCCAGCCTTTTCCTTAGAAAGTCCACATCAGTGGTGATGAGGAGAGACACCATAGCCATTAGTGCAGGTGAGAAGTGACAGACAGTGCAAGGTGCGGTAATGTGCAGCCCAGCCCAGTACAAAGCTCAGCCTATTCGCAGATAAATCGATGTGATGTGGCTGAGAGCCACGGCCCCACCTTCTACATACACAATCTGGGGCAGATATGTGATTAAATTGCGCCATAGGGAATACGTAATAGTCACATTTCTTTGAATCACATTACTTTGCAGGGCGCTGGATACCGCCAATGTATTCAATGAGTTAATTACACTCAAATCAGTGAGGATTTTCACCCCTCATAAGCAGTATGTAAAATAAAATAAAGGGAGGTGCAGTTTTGGGGCCAACAAACTGCACTATAGGAGACAAGAAAAAATGTTGATTGCAGCTATTGTTCTAACACCTCAAATGCTAGAGGTGTGTTTATAACACTAAAGGGGTAAAATCCTTATTTGAATTAGTTGGGATTTACAGGTGTCCCGTGTGGTGCCACTGGTTTTCCCCGAACGTCTTCAACTTTTATTTTGAACATACAGCCATGTGGTGCAGTTACTTTACCAATAATTGTTCCACTAAAACTACTAAATACTTGTAACTAGTTCAGAGCTGGACTAGAATACGTGTGATGGATAACAATCTCTAGGTTTATCAACAAATCTCTCCACAGGCTTCAGTAGGAACGAGATATTAACACTTTGAGTGCCATAGGGTTATCGCATTCCTATGCAGTGCGTTGGATACTCCTATGACACTCAAAGGGTTAGTCCGGGTAGCTTATCACCTGCAATGGAACCCAGCCATCACGGTCCACACGAACCCCGAAAACTGTATTCTAGTTACCACACGGGACAAATTCTATTTAAACTGGGGATATAACCATTTTGGCGCTAAATGGGTAAATCGCAATACGTTGGACACCGCTCTGGCACTCAAAGGGGTTAAATCAGATCTATTGGTCTTATAACAGCTACAACCCTAGCAGCCTCTGGCACCGCTCATAGACACAGGGCGTGGGAGTTCACCTCTGCAGGTGTATATAAATAGCCATTACTCACCATATGAATGCAGGTGTATATACAACACTTATCACATACGTATCCATGTGGCACACGCAATATTTGAGCTGCTATTGTACATTTAGGATAGTCAGCTCTGCCAGTGCAACATTTAGATCTGATCACGCCTAATTAGCACACACGAAATTGTCGTGGTATTGACTGATGAGGAAAGCCGTTCTTTCGTCTGCGCGCACACACCCTGTATACAGCCATACACAGTAACTAGGCATCTACTCTGCCGCGGCACATTAGATGTTCTTACGGACTAGATGCGTTAGTAATCAAAGTATGCCCTGGTGTATGGACCCAGGACAATGGTAGACTGTGGAGCTATTCCTGTCATCAGTGTTTTTGGTTTTATTCACATTAAATCCATTACACTAGCAAAGGGTTTTTAAAACCTGTCCTCAAGTACCAATAACTGGCCATGTAGTAAGGATTTCCCAGATGGGTTCAGGTGTGTTAATCAGATGCACAGTCGTTTTAATTCATTCAACTTTACTCAAACAAGGAAATCTGAAAGGCATGGTCTGTTAGTGGTTTCAGAAAACATATTTGAGAACCCCTGTGTTAGGACTTCAATTTGCAGAACAAGTCCTCAAGCCTTGTCAGCAGTGCAGGACTTCAGAAAATTCTCATCTGAGTACATATGTATCTATCAAATGAACCAAGCAAATGACTGCTCTACCTATAATCATGTAAATATATAATTAAAGGGGCACTATTACTTACACAACTGTCTTAATCAGAAGCTTATTCATTTTGTCTAGCCAAGAGTTTCTCAGCCAAAGTCCTCAAATACTCTTAGGCCTACTTCACACTGATGATTTGAACAGTTTTGCAAGGAAGGGCAGTTTAAATGCCCTAGTTCAAGGGGTGTCCAAGTTCAGTCCTCAAGGACCACCAACAGGCCAGGGGTTATTAAGCACAGGTGAGTAAGTGTAAATGAATGTCACAGATTAACTCACTTATGCTTAATCAGGGGAATCCGTACATCCTGGCTAGTTAGTGGCCCCCTGAGGACTGAACTTGGACATTCCTGCCCTAGCATACTTATCTGTAATGTCCATGCACTCACCTGACTATCCTGTTGCTTACAGCAGTATAGTGAAGGTGGGAGATGGATGACTTATGTGGGTTTCAGCCATATATCATTGGCTGAAACCCACATGGGTTGGCCATTTATTCGACACTGCAATGTGCATTGCATCATCATCATTATTATTATTGATAATGTGTGCAGACCTGCACCGTGGCTCATAGGTCACCATATAGATCAATTCTGCTAAACTGTGTTGAAAGCAGGAATCATGTAGCAGTCTGTGTGATGGTACATCACTCTAATATGTTCAGATCACTGGAGATTAGCTCAGTGTCACAAAATGCTGCACTAAAATCATCCATGTGAACAAAGCCTAACAGTTTATGTTTTGTGGATGTCCTAGCATTAGCACAGCAGAAGAGATCAGAATTAAATATCAACTAATTACACCTTTTCTTAGCCATGGACATTTTTAAGTTCTACACTGGTAAGGTTACTTGAGGACCACAGCTGAGAAACTCTGTTTTAACCATCTGTGAGTTAAAGGTTCATTTATGGTTTAATGATCTTAGTTCTCAAGTACTCCTAACAGTTTGTTCCTCAGGCCTCGTTCATACTGATACCCAAGGTGACCATGTATCCCTTTAAATCAGGGATGTTTATGAAAATTTCATTCTGCAGGACTGCACAGAAATCAGTGCAATCCTGCAATGTCTTTCTTGTGTTCCTGATTTAAAGGGGAACTTTCGCATATAAAAAAACTTTTGGCCATGTTTTTTATGTTACTTACTAATTAAGATACGCAGAGTTCATATTGGGCACTTCCACTTTCTGTGGCATGCTGTATCTTCGGCACATTAGCGCAGGACTTCCCACCTCACTCCCAGCTGTCCCAGGGAGCGCGTTTAGGCTTTGCATCGTAGTGGTATTTATCTGGTCTATAGTTACAGCAAGCTCCATTTACCATTATACTGAGCTTGCAATCTCAGTATAATGGTAAACAGAGCTCGCTGTAATGAATGACCAGATAAATACCACTACCAAGGGAAGCCTAAATGCGATCCCTGGGACAGCTGGGAGGGAGGTGGGAAGTCCTGCGCCGCTGTGCCGAAGATACAGCGTGCCACAGAATGCTGAAGTGCCCAATATGAACTCCGCGTATCTTAAGAAGTAGGTAAGTAACATAAAA
Organism: Rhinophrynus dorsalis; assembly: GCA_037306005.1. NCBI lineage: Eukaryota > Metazoa > Chordata > Amphibia > Anura > Rhinophrynidae > Rhinophrynus > Rhinophrynus dorsalis. The sequence goes on along the minus strand of CM074722.1, from coordinate 368,027,207 downwards.
AAAAAAAAACATGACTCCTAATATAGTTTTACTAACTTAAGTACATGGCCAAAAGTTTTTTATATGTGAAATTTCCCATTTAAAGGGATATGTGGTCAGATTACTGACAAATGAATTTCAATTAAGTGAAATTGGTATTATGTCATATGGGACCAGTCATGCTGCTGAAAATGCAGCACATTTTGCAAGGTAATTCATCTTGCTGCAACTTTTGGTCTGATAGCGCGTTATCAGAAGAACATGCAATTTGTATTGATTTCAATGGTATTGCACCAAGTATTGTATGTTAATGTGACAATTGTGTGATGTTGAAGCTGGAGAAAAACAACAAAAGGCGGAGAGAATTATGAAATTCAACATTCACTGAAAAACACAATAATTGTACATACATCACAGGCACATTTTTATGAGGTTTCAACACATGAAGCAAATTCTCATTGTGAGTGAACCTTAGATTTCCCTACTAGTCACTAGTTACATTCCTGTCACCAAGTAAGAGATCAATAAAACCTTCCCTGGATGTTGTAGTTAGTTAGGGTTGCCAGATCATCCGTTTTAAAAAGGACATTTTTCCTATGAGTCCTCTATTAAACGGATGATCTGGCAACTCTAACTTAACCCTTTGAGTGCCAAAGAGGTATCCAATGCGTACCTCTCTGGCACTCAAATGGTTAATGTTGCTTATGTACTTAGAGTGGATAAGCAATTATATGGCACATTAACTCCACAATAGGAGACAACTAAGACTTCACCAAATTCCCTTTAAGTACAACTTTTAACCCCTTAAATGTTAAAGAAGTCTCCAACACTGTATACTCTAGCATTCAAGAGGTTAAAAGCCACATTTCAATAAATGAAAATCTGTATTTGTCCCCTATGGTACAATTGTATTGCTTTACAAATGCTCTAGTTTTTGTAATATATCAGCTTTGATCGCTATAAAGAATCTTCACTGCACTGACATATCTGAATTTACAACAAGGTAGAAACAAAGCTTGTTGTTTATTATGTTAAATGGTTATGTATTGCAGGGATTGACCTTAGCACATTTTCAAACATCTAACTCAAGGTAAGCAACTGTGGTCCTCGTGCACCATCAACAGTGCATGTTTTCAAGATATCACAGCTTGAGGACAGTTGAATCAATCTCTATCTAGAGCCACAAAGAGGAAATATTTCAGAGACTAAGGCCCATTTAAATTAATTGGAATTTGGAGAATGTATATGATTACTCTTCAGTGCAGATGGTTTGCTCCAGAACTGCTCCAGTTTACCTATATACATGTATTGTAGCTTTAAGGTTGATTAAAGCAGGCCAATCTCTTGAAAGGAGCAATAAACTTTTTAAAATGAAAATATAAATGTCATAGAACTTTTTCTGCTTAGTAAAACAAGGGCACACCCACTGCTGTCAGTTGTTTTATTCAAATTTTATAACCGTTCAATAATCAGGAAGTGAATTTACTGTGCATTTATTTCCTGACTAACTGACAGTGTGAGTCAGCAGTTTCTCTCACATTCTATGGAGAACTGTTTGTTGGTGACTTTCTTCTCAAATAGAATGTAGCAGGATAACTAACTGGAATCTAACCAATAGAGGGCACTGTTAATGTAAACAAAATAAAAAAACAAAACACAGGTTTATACTGTAATAACTCTGAGAATATACATCTCTATTTAATCACAAAAGTTTCATTTGTAGTTCTTGTGAAATTAGCCTTTATGTTTTGATGACATATTTTCATTCATTACACAATATGCAAATAATTTCCTATAATGTTCAAACATTTCTCTCACTGTGTTAGAAATACCTCCATCCACCTGGCTTGTATGATCTGTCTAGATTCATTCATAGCACAAGGTGGAGTAATTTTTGGCACAGCACAGAAACTAATTAGCACAAACTGCCAGACTTTGCTACCAACAAATTAAGGATATTTACACCCAAACTATTTACATACCAAACAAATGGATAGCACAGCATATAGTCTGTTTTTAATGATCTCTCTAAACTTATCTTAGGGTGGTCAGTCCACTTTAATGATACATTTCTGTTCTACTGATGTAGACAACTAGCCAGCACTGACTTCCAGTATGTTGCCCCCTATTATAGTATGGTAACTATAGTATAGTATTACCAACCTAATGACTCACTCAAAGCTAATGTTGTATCTAAGCTGAGTGTCAGAGATGTATCCATTGCATTGCAATGCATTGTGCAATTATCTGGAGCTCAAAAGGTTAAATGCTTGTTAATAACAAACATAGGCAAAACAGAAAAGAGGACTAATTCTAGATGAACTGCACCACAGAGAACAAATACAGCCTTGCTCACTCTCAAGACTTTGTTGCATGATGCATACCTCCCAACATTTAAAATGGCCAAAGAGGGACACTTTTGTTTTAGGGGTTGTTGCTGGGGCTTGACTGGTGGGTGACGCATTTCTGAGAATTTTTTGGTTATTTCATGACTTAGCGACACCTCTTTGTGTAAGTGAGTTAGAGCAAGACCAAAGTATTTCATATACACAGACTAATTTGGAAATACATATACTGAAGTCTATACAAACATTAATGTGAGTTTTAATGCTGTGGAGCAATTTTATATACACATACACACCACTCAGTTTGATCTCCTGAAAAGAGGAACACCGGAGTGGGAAAGAGGAACAGATGGATTTGGGTCTAAAATAAGGCTGTCCGTCCTAAAGAGGGACACTTGGGAGGTATGATGATGTTGCAGCAACACAAGATTGTCATTGAAAATTATTGCAGCTGAAAAAGCCACCCATATGAATTGACCCCCCCAAAAAACAATATCTATTCCATGAAACTTGTTGTTGCAATAAAGTGTTAAAGGGACAGTAATGTCCCATAAATTTTTCTAGTTCTGTAGAGCTTAAAACAATAAACTAAGTGCAACAAATTCTATCTCTCAAACTGCTATGGTTTGAGAGATAGAGGAATTGAAAGTTCCCCCCCTCCCCTTCTCCTGATGTCAGCTGTAAAGCTGACAGCAGGAGATTCGAGCCGTACCACTCGAGGAGGCTCTGCAGCAGAGCCGAAATCACGTTATTTAAAAAGAACTACTTCAGTGGAAAGGTCTACAAAGTGTGCCTGGTTTGCAAGCACACTTTGTAGACCTTTCTAATGAAAGGATCTCCTGCTGTCAGCTAGATGCTGACATCAGGAGAAGGGGAGGGAGGGTGAACTTTCAGTGCCTATATCTCTCAAACCATAGCGGGTTGAGAGATAGGGTTTGTAACACTTAGTTTATTATTTTAAGCTCTACAAAACTAGAAACTATTTTTATAGGACATTAGTATCCCTTTAACTTGGTCTTAAACTTTCATTGATTTGAATGAGACTTAACTCCTTGAATGCTGGTCTCAAACATATTGCTTCACATTTATTTCTCCTTTGTGGTGCAGATGTATTTGCTCTTCTGGCATAAGACCTATATAATGCTACCTCCGGTCAGACCCTATTGGCCCATTCAGTCTTCCCACTTTACCTTTTTAAATAGCTGAGACATATGTAGTTCTTACAGCAGTGTTCTATCGGTCACAAGAGTTCTTATTCATGTATTTTATTAGCTCCTACTGCTTCTTCTGGGAGGCTATTCCATGCATGTACTTATGTTTATATATTTTTATTTTAGGTCATGCCTTATTGTTCTTCTTCTGAATACAAAACAGTTTTTTTCATGACGCATTAGAAGATTTCTGCCATATCTTTCTTTTATCATCCAAGCTACACATACATTTATTTATTTTTAGCAGTTCATGCATTATTTTAGTAGTTTTGTTCTAAAGTACTGATGTCCTTCAAGATATATACTCTCCAGAACTGGATATGGTGCTTTAGATGAGGACTAATTAGTGATCTATAAATCTGCAGTAGACCTCTTCCTGTTGCTAAAGTATTGTCTTATATAATCTAGTGTCTTACTGGCTCCACTGACAGCTATGCTTCACCTCTTGTGTACCTTTTAAATTAGCAGATTCTGGTCCCTGGGCTCAACTGTCATTGTCAGCCAAGTACCATTATCTAGACTCTACCTTTGGGCTTTTGAATCTTTACTTTATTCTGCATTTTGTGGCATTTGATTCTAGATCCCATTTCTCTAACTTTATCAATCAATTTCTTATCTTCTATTTGTTTAGATTTGCCAGATCATTCCTCTATAATAGGACACTTATGAAAAATGTATAGAGTGATTGATTATTATTGGGCTACAATGGTTGCCATGAATTCATGCAGCATGCATTTTTCATGTGTCCCTCTATAACCCTTTGAGTGCCAGAGAGGTAAGCAGAGAATTGCTCATTAATGCGATGCACCGGCATTCAAAGGGTTAAAGTGATAATCTGACAACTCTACATTTGTTGTCCGTGGTATTTTAATTCATGGGCATACCCAGGAATTCACTAGGGCCTCTCCTTGTGTTCCCAACATTCTCATTTTTATAAAAACAAAGCAATTTAATCTTTCAGTCAGATGGTCAATGAGAAGTGAGGCAGTTCTGGTTGCCTAACATGTAAAGGTGGATACTTTTCCCACAAATACAACAAAAAAGGAAGGCTACAACTAAATTAAGGACTCTATATGTTAACCTATATTTAGGGGGCCTCCATTCCCAGGGGCATACAGATTTGTGAAAACTGCCCTGTTTGTTTTAAGCCCCACCCCCTAAAAATAATGCTAACCCTGTTAAGACATACCTCCAACTGAAAACCACAAGCAACATCATTAATAAAAATAATCAGCAGACCAGGCCTCAGCACTGATTCAGCAGATCCACGTGGATAAGTACCAACACTTTACATATACTATGCCAAGAATGTATCTGAAAATGAAAGATCTAAATGTAAATTTAAAGAAATTGCTTGGTTTATTTGCCCCCCATGGGATGGCTGGACTGGGGGGCAGAGGGGCAATTGCCCCCTGGGCCGGTCACATGTTCGGGTTGGTGGGCTACTGCCTCACTCAAGCTTCTGATTGTTGCTGTAAATGGAACTACCCTACCACAGAGCTTACAATTGAAATGGAGTTACACAAATAATACCGCAGAGCTACAATACATATGAAGTTACACTAGAAGCATAACCAATTTCCCTTGTAAATTCTACTGTATTACTAGTGTACACCCATTTAAACTGTAAGCTACGTGGTATCAATTGCCTTACTTCACAACATTAATACCAATTTTAAAATTAACAGAAGGGGTGGAGTGGGACAGTGAGCTGGAACAATAGTAGAAACAGGACACTTGATTGAATTTGCCCCAGCCAGAAGTTGTCAGCCCTCCCCTGCCTGGGGGACTGTGGGGAGCGTAAAAGGAGAATTACCCAAAATACCCCAAATTATTTTTTGACTGAGACAGGTGATCCATCTTCATGAGCTGGCTGTTCTTTCTGTTAGGGGACCCTGGTGTGTGGGGAGGGGATGTGATGGGAAAAAAGGAGATTTACCCGCTATTATTAAGAAAATTTGTACAACTGAGACAAACAGGTAGCTGGTGTCCAAGTTCCTTCCTGTGCTGGCTGAGCGTCTGCCACTGACTGAGTGAGAGACACATTATTTAGTAGAATAAGACTTAAAGGGATAGTACTGTTTCACAAAAACAGCAGCTCTAATTAGTCTTCGTAGTATTTGGGCCATGGAGAGTGTTATTTCAATACTGTCAGAGTTGTAGTTCAAGAGTAATTGAATGATAAAGTATTCCCCTCCTGCCCCTTTTATCTAGTATAAGCCACCTCCCCTCAGATGTGGAATCTGGTCCTGGGACCAGACAGATCACAGCAAGGGACAATTTTCTCACTGTTAGAATAAGGAAAAACCTGCCCCCCTTGACAGGTTTTTCCTTATGCTCACTGAAGATTGTCCCTCTCTGCGATCCATCCAGACAGTCTTGCTACTCTGAGGTGAGCAGTGTTACATCAGTAAAAGTGGTGGGAGGAGGATACTTTATCATTCAATTACTCTTGAACTACAACTCTGACAACACTGAAATAACACTCTCCATGGCCCAAATATTATGAAGATTAATTTGAGCTGCTTTTATTGTGAGACATTACTATCCCTTTAATAAACAGTCGAGTTCAACTGACACTGACTCTGTCAAAGTCAGAACAAGAGGGACCAGCATATTTAGTAAAGTTTATAGGCATCTGTACTGTATATAAAAAAATAAAAATAAAAAAAGGGCTGCATTAACATTAGGAAAGAGATAAAGCAGCAGCTGAAATCCTCAAGTCACTAGCCATAGGCTAAAAAGGGAAGAATCAGTATCATAGACTTATTTTGGGTTTGTTTTTTCTTTATTTGTTTTTTTTCTGGTAGATGGCGATAGGGACAGTTAATTAAAAAATAATAAAAAAACAAAACTAGTTTGATAGGTGACAGAGACAGAAACCCTAACAAGAGCTGTGACCAAGGTGCGATAGATACTAGAGAATTTTGTAATGGGCAAGATATCACACACAATAAATTCTGTTTACTTCCCTGTAAAAATACACACTAGTTTGATAATATCTAGCAAACATACTGGAGGCAGGGGTAGGATTGAAGGAATAGGAGCAGTGCAAGGACGTACCCCATCATTGATTGGTTGAAGGGGAATGATGGGAGTTGTAGTCTGATAGCAATTGAAGTGCCTCATTTTGCCTGCTACTCCCACAGAACCACACATACTGACCCCTCAGCCTTGTCCCACTGCTCTGATATCCATAAAATCACAAGTGGCAATCCGTAATATTATCCTACAGTAGCCATAGAAACCTATATACTAACCACCCAACCCAAGTGGCCACAGAACTCCACATAATGACATCTGAGTCTCAGACTTGTTATCTTACTATACAGGTAGCTATAGAAGTACAGAATTGAATCTAAACCCCAGCGGGATGCCTCAGGCATAGACAGAAACCACCAAAGTTCTTATTGTAAATTTTTTTGGGGTTAGCAAAATGTGGAAATGTTATGAGGTTTCTATGCGCTGGTATTTCTGCAGAAACTGTAGCAAATTAAGAGTTTTACATGAAAATTCCAACAAGAAAAAAACCATGACTTTTCACCCATCCCTACTTTTGTGAACAGGCATGTAATATAAGGGCTTTTTTAACTAAGCAAAGATTTAGATTACCTCAGCAGTGAGCAACCTTTTGGCCCTGTATCTGTTGTTAGATTTCATCTACCATCATCTTCAGCCACCTGAAGACAATGGAATTTGTAGTCCAATAATGGATGGAAATCCACAGGCTGTCTACCCTTGGGTTATACTCTTGAGATTTAGAGAGGTAGTCTGAACATTTGATCATCAAATCAATTTGCATGGGACATAAGGGCCTTTTCCACCAATGTTAACTCTTTGAGAGCAAGAAAAGTATCCTTCAAATGTGCATGCAAACCAATGGCTTTTTACACTAAGGACTTTTAAGAAGTTAACATTTTGAGAGCTAATGTAGAGTCCAGCACATGTATAGCACATGAGGTTTGTAGGAGTGTTGGCTGTGGAGGCTCAAATCCCAAGTTTACATTCCCAAATCTTCCTTGCCAGTATGGGAGATGTAATGGTCTATTACTTTGTTGAGCTCCTTAATTGTAATTGTGCAACAGGCTGCATGACTTGCCATTAATGTACTAGGTGACCGCAAGCAACAGGAGTTTGAAAATGTATTAACTCCCCTGAGAGGTGTCTGCTGCATGATCCCAAATCTTTTAGACACCACTCTGAGACTCAAAAAGCTAGTCAATAAGATTTAATTGTATATTTTTATATATACAGTGCTAACAGGTGTATTTAGCACTTCACAGTTTACATTTCATACAGGAGTGTGGCTCAGTAGGTGCAGTAGTTACTGCAAATAGTTATACAGACGCTATCATAAACACTAGGCATGAATACATTTGGATAGGAGGTCCATGCTCCGTAGAGCTTATAATGGAATTTACTAAGCTGCAAAATAAAAAAAAAATAAAAAAGTAATGACTTGGATTCCAATTCACACTTGTTTTACTAGGAATTTTCCCAGTTATGTGACAATAGATGTAATGTATGTGTGTATGCTCCACCCAAAAAACACCTTTATCTTCCATTGATACATGAGAGCTTGCATCTGAAAACAAAATCCAACTTAAAATAATGTGATTATAGGATATTTGCTAAAATTGATACAGAGGAGTTGACAGAATAGTGCAGGGTGGAAGGGAATTCTACTAGTAATCATTCAATAAAAGGATTATTTGCCCTGTATTTAAAACTCTCTACAAATATTTCTAAAGTGGCAATAGCTAATGGCATAGTACAGGGTAAAATTCTATACAAAGTATTCAGAGGCTCACTGAGGATAAGGAAAAGCAAATATAGATTATTCTTCATCTACTCACCACTCGGAAGCATCATATTTTAGTTCTCTAGTGCCAATACAGAGGAGATATGTCCATATTCATATCAGATTAATCCCACCAAAAAGGCCAGTCTAGCTCCAAAATGACAGACACATCTTGTCTGCTAGAGTATACCAGCTAACCCCATCTGTACATCTGAACCTTTTTTTGGGCCTATCATTGAGGTTCAGCTGTTTTCCCTAACTACTGAGAGCAAGAAATGTCTGAAACTTACATATGGGTTTAGCTGTTATTTTCGTGCAGAGAAGATTACACTTTTGGACAGGATTAGTCTGATAAATACATGAAAATTTCACCTTTTTGTTGGCACTAGAGAGTGGAGACTTGTGGCTAGGTTCTATTAGAGGTGCAAATATTATCATTGCTTTTATATCCAGTTTTCCCCATAAACTTCAATAGGAAAATGTTTGATAAAACGGGAGTTAACATTTAGCACTTGAAATAGAATCTGGCCCTTGATGCTCCTTAGCAGCAACTAGCAAAAGATCAAGCCAATTATGGCTTTATTCATTCCCAGTGAGCCTCTCACTTTTTTGAGTTGATTTTAAAAACCCCAAGGGTGTCTCTTGTGAATAGTAATCCAGATTTGAACTCCTTGTTCTCAGTATCTAGGGCAACTAGTTGCACCTGAATGATTAGGTCCAAAAGAGGCCAAAATGTATATATGGAGTTAGTCTGTATTTTCGTACAGACAAGACTTGCCTGTCATTTGTAGCTGGACTACCCTTTAGAGTGGTATTAGTCTAATATGTTCATGGAAATAAATGTTTCCTGTTGTTGGAGACTACAACTACCATCATCCCCAATCTGTCAATGGCTGGTTGGGGATGGTGGGAGTTGCAGTCCCCTTAGGTGGAAGTCCAAAGACTGACTATGACTGGCTTGGGTATTTTCTTAACTAAGTATCAAATAATCAGTGTATTAGATACATTGTGCTTTGTTCCCATAGGTAGAGCATATAAAGGCTTGGGGGACTTAACTGCCCTAGAGAATACCAACACAAACACAGTCTGACTGCTTCACTGACCTCATTGACTGGTCTAGTGCTACAGATTCTCCAATATCTGCCAGGTTAATTAATTGGTGGTCTGTAAATATAATAAGGTGGAGGGGTCTGTAAAGATAATAATGTGTTGGAGGGTCTGTAAGGATAATAAGGTGTGTAGCAAGACTGAATAAGGTGGGAGAAGGTTAATGATAATAATTAGTGATGAGCGAGCGTGCTCGGCCGATGCTCGGATCGGCTCGAGCATCGCTCTGCTCGGCACATGGCGGTACTCGTCGAGTACCGCCATGTGCTCTCCCGCCATGTTCGGGTGGCGGGGATCTGTGCCGGAAGAGGCACAGATCCGAAGACGCTCCGCTGGACCACCAGGGACTGGAGGTACGGGGGCATTGCGGAGATGAAGGGGGCATTGCGGAGATGAAGGGGGACATTGTGGAAGAGGGGCATAGACTCTATGCCCCTCTTCCACAATGTCCCCCTTCATCTCCGCTATGCCCGTCTTCCACAATGTGCCCCTTCATCTCCGCTATGCCCCTCTTCCACAATGTGCCCCTTCATCTCCGCTATGCCCCTCTTCCACAATGTCCCCCTTCATCTCCTCTATGGCATAGAGGAGATGAAGGGGGACATTGTGGAAGAGGGGCATAGCGGAGATGAAGGGGCACATTGTGGAAGAGGGGCATAGCGGAGATGAAGGGGCACATTGTGGAAGAGGGGCATAGCGGAGCTGAAGGGGGACATTGCGGAGCTGAAGGGGGCATTCGGAGATGAAGGGGGCATAGCGGAGATGAAGGGGGCATTGACCAGGCACCCTCCCCTCATCAGAGCAGGGGGTGCCTGGTGTCGCCCCATTCATTTCAATGGGGCTCGGGTGCTCGGCCGAGCACTCGAGCCTCAGGGGGTGCTCGGTCAGAGCACCCGAGCACCCGAGCATCGGGGTGCTCGCTCAACACTAATAATAATTACTTCACTTTTACTTTGTGCATAAGATCGTAACCTAAAACACAGTGGGTGGAATGAAGAAATTGGGTGTTATGATAAAATCAGCACAATAATTGGTTTTGTGTGCTGCACCTGCTTACTGCCTATGTAATAAGTTATTTGCATGGAAAATTGTCACATTTACACAGCATGAGGCAAGCACACGACAATGGGGAAGGATTGGTCTTCTTGAGAGTTCTGTTCCTCTGTATCATGTTTTAGCCATGTGCTAAAAAAGAAGAGCAAATAACATAAAATCCTTCCATTTTTCTGAGAATGCTTAACGTTCCAATGCCCTTGACATCCCTTCTTTTGCATCCCCCCCAACCAACACCACATGCCCATACACAAAGCATGTGAAATAAAAACACAGTATGTAGGTGGTAAATTGAGTTTTTTTTTCTATTTAATGGGGACTCCCCGGGAAAACTCTCCCAACCCTCAGTGCCGCACAACAGACCTGTAGCCACAGCATGGAGACATGACCAGTGCCCAGCTGCCTGTTGCTGGATCAGGGGTTTAGGAACTTTCTGGCACCACTGCAGAGAAACACCTACCTTGGGCCCCCAGCAGTGGCTGCTCCACTATGACTAACCCTCAATGCCTAGTCTTTACCATTGTTCTTCATAGCAATAGCCCACCCTAATTTTGACCTCACCACTGGGCCGGTGCTTACACGCATCTGCCACCAGAAACTTCTTGGCTAAGTCACACTGGTTGGGTTCAGGGGTGCCACATTGTCTAGATGGATGCTCTGAAATAAAAAAACAAAAAGAAAGGGCACAAACCTTATAAGAAGATATCTGCTGGAATATAAATAATGTACGCCCCCCCCCCGACAAGTGAATATTCACCAGACTGATGATAAGAGATAGCTCATAAATAATCTCGATATTCCTCCACCTCCAGTAACTCATCACTCCAAATGACAGGAAACATATTTGTTGATACTATTCCCTGAAGAAGTGTGCATTCTGGGTTATGAAAAGCATTGGGCCAAGTTTTTAAGTGTTATTGGATTTTATGTGCAGTGGATTGTATTTCACTGTGAGATTTTAACCCATTAAATCTCATTTCATAACAGTTGTGGCTTTCCTGTAATTTGGAGTGACGAGTTGCTGTTCGTGGAGGGGCATTAAAATTATATATGTACTATCTCCTGTCATCAGTCTGGTGAGCATTTACTTGTTGGGGGCCATGCATTACTTATATTCCAGCAGAAATCCTCTTAGAGGGTTTGCACCCTTTCTTTTTGTTTTTTATTTTAGTGCTTCCATATTGTCCACCAACATACTTAAGGGCTGCAGCCTCTGGTTGAATAAAGCTGGAACAGTATATAAAACTGGACTATTAAGGAAGCTCTCCAAGGAAAGAAAAGCTTTCTATGGTGCCACTACGAGTGATAGGAAAGTCTGATGGACTATTTAAATTAGACTGTTCTACGGTGAATTTATTTATTGTTGTTTTTTTTTGTTTTTTTTGCTGCCTCTGGGATTGCAGTATTACCTTATTGCCTAAATGTATGTATGTGTTTAGAGCCATTGCACTACTACCTATTGGTAGGTTTTATATGTGTTTTTGATCTACATAGATGCTAACTGGTTGAAGAAAAATCTTGGCCTATGTGCGACCTCTTCTGTAGCAGATACTACTTCAACTTGAAATAAGTAAGAAAGATTGGTTAGGGTTTGTGGGAAAGTACAACAAAGGTAAGAAAATAATGACCCCATAGCCCTAAAGCCACCATTCTTATACCAGTAGCCCTGCCACCTTTAACCCTTTGAGTACCAGAATTGCAATGTATTGTATACCTTCCTGGCACTCAAAGGGTTAACACCTACACCAATCTACCTGTCCTCTTGCTTCACCGCCACAATAACTTTTAGCTCAGTGCCCCCCCTCCATTGTAGCACTGAGGTGTCTTATAGTAGAAGCTGAGCTCCAAGAAGAAATAGCCAGTAGTTGTAACAGCAACATTAGATAACAGACAGAAAATATGTTTTACTTCATTATATTGATATTGGCTGTCTCTAGCCATGGGAACCCTGTTGGTACAACTTCATCAAAACCATTACCCTGTAGAACTGGGAAGATTTCGGACACCTTTTGTAATAATGATATGCATGCAACAGATCATCAAAATGGGACTGGTTGTTATATTTGTGACTACAATACTTTGCCTTTATTGTAATTGGTTACAGGATTTACATCTTTAAGAGGAAATAAAGACAACAGGAGAAGCTGAAACAAATGGAGCTTGCGGAAGTGATAGTGGAAAAACACATAAGGTTTCATGTCAGAAGACTGAAACACATATGGAAGAGAGATCTGCTGAGGAGAAAGATGAATATGAAAAGATAAAAGATAGAAGCAGAAGATCATCTGCTACATTATGGAATCCATAGCATGACAACTGCTGATGAGGAGAAAGAGCAGTATGAAATAATGGATGAGAAACCTCTGGTACACGAATGGATCCTTAGCATGACAACTGCTGAAGAGGTGATGCCTGATGTGGAATCAGACTTTGTGTATGAGAGCTGGACTTCATCTGAATCTGAGTCATTGGACTTTCAGCTGCATCCCTTAAAAAGGAAGGAAAGGAGAGGAAATTATATAAATATATAAGGGCAAAAAAAGAGGAGTATTAGAAGCTATTAAAGCTGTACAACATCTGAATCCATAAGAGTCTGAGATGGAGGTCACTGTGCTGGAAATTCAATCAATAAATGGTTAAAAAGCCACTAAAACATCCATATGTTGTGTTAGCACTTTTTATTTGATAAAATAATGGGATTATAAATGAAAGTTGCAATTAGGTAAAAGTTTCACTCAACACCTTAGTAATTCCCCCAAGAGTGTAAGAGAGTTTGAGAGTCACAGACAGTGAGAGATATGGAGGCATACTGAAATTCTAATTCTGTAGCCCTGGGGGGAAATGCACTAAGGGGGTGATGCTATGGCAGCAGACCACAAGGTGCATGAAAGGATCAGTAAATTACTGGACCACCATACAATTCCCATCAACATCATCCAAAAGACTGGTTGGCCATGATGGGAATTGTATTTCCCACCAGCTGGATATCCAACAATTGACTTTTCCCTGATGTAAGGCAACATGTGCTAGGGACCATATTTAGGAAGCTAAGGATCAGCAACTGTGGAACAACCCAACTGCACCATAAGTGCCAAATAAAAATTGACAATGATTGAAATAGGGTTTTTAACCCCTTGAATGCTAAAGAGCATTCCATGGGTGTCATGCTGATGCTCTTCCGCTTCTTCCTGCCTCTGTTTCTGGCCAGAGCTTTCCACTCTGTGGTCAGCAATGTTCTTCCTGCCTGCATCCAAGCCTCATTCTGAGCACCGCTTCCAGGTTGGAGCTTTAAAAGCTCAGTATGACTTGTTATTATAGTCTTGTACTCTAGCCGTGTTGCTTTCTTTCCAAGTGCTGTTTAGTGATCTTCTGTGTTTTGACCCAGACCTTTCTCCTGCTTGCCATTTTCCTGTGTAACAGAATATTGTGTATGACCTGGATTGCCTGACTAACCACTTGCCTGCTGTCTCCAGATACCCTGAAGTACTGTGCATGACCAGGACTATCTGACCTATCTGTAGCCTGCCTCTGTTCTGCCAGATTCTGTGTATGACCTGGATTTGTCTGATCATCCCCTTGCCTGCTGTCTCCAGATACCCAGATAACTGTGCATGAACCAGACTGTCTGACTCATCTCTAGCCTGATACCGTGTATGACCTGGATTGCATGACTCTTCTTTGCCTGCTGCTCACTGTTCCTGACTTCGCTGTGCTTGACCTGGCTTGTTCCTGAATCCGCGACTTCCTGCTCTGTTATTCTACACCGGCTGGACACTCTTGTCCTTTTGGCCAAAGTGTTCTATTGTTTCCTGTTGGAGTGTATGTTTTTCTTCCTGGGGATAGTTTAGTATAGCTTGTTTTGGTGGAGGTTAACCTGGGTCACCCTTCAGCTTCTCTGTTGGGGGCCACAAGATCTAGCTTCGAAGGTAGCACCTTTAGTCAGCCAAGCCTCTGCAAAACCATTTGCTTGACAACCCACACTCCCGAGCACTGTATCCTAGCCTCGCTCCTTAGCTACTCGCTTTGCTATCCTGTGTTGGAGGAGCCTAACTTTCATCTCACCCCTGTACTCCAGGCCCTCCAACCCAGCAGAGTGTGACAAGGGGTTAAAAGACTTTGTAGGAATTTGCATTTGCAGGACAGTTCTAAGAAACCCTGAGACCCGCAACGGAATTGTGAACAGAGTCCCATGAATAAAAGTTAACCCTTTGTAGACTAGATGCTTTGCAATAAGTTGTGTACCCATCTAGCATTCAAGGGTTCAAAAGTAAGCTATGGCAATTTGTCAATCAGCATGCCCAGTACAAACTGGATGTGAACAATGTAATCAAATCATAAACAGACACACATACAGTACAGTGTGAACTGAGAATGCTGATTAGAGAATTACAGCAGTTTAACATTGCGACATGCACCACAAACCCACACTGTCAGTCAGTCACAAAGTCTGCTTCTTCCTGTCACTGTTTAGATTAAAGAAAAAAGAAATAAGCTAATAGTTGGAATACAAATATGTCTGGTAGGGGTGAAACAGGAAAAAAAATGGCACTTCTTGCCAAATGGGAAATTTCCTGTGAAAAGTTTTAATTTTGTGCTTTTTTTTCCACCTAGAGCATTGCATTGAAATCTATGATAAGACTGAATGTCCCCACAACATGGAAAGTTTCCTGTCTTTTTCTGTGTTTGTTAGAGATAAAAAAGCACTCTCTCCAGGAGAGAGCTGGACTGAGGGGCAGAGAGGCAATTGCCCCCTGGGCCGGTCATATGTCTGGGATGGTGAACCACTGCCTCACTCAAACTCCTGCTTGTTGCTGTAAATGGAGCTACCCTAATGATACAGCAGAGCTTACAGTTGAAATACAGCTACACAAATAATACCACAGAGCTACAATACATATGGAGTTACAGTAGAAGCATAACCAATTTCCCTTGTAAGCTGTATGGTATCAATAGTGTATACCCATTTAAACTGTAACATATGTGGTATCAATTGCCTTACTTCACAACATTAATACCAATTTTAAAATTAACAAAAGGGGTGGAGTGGGAAATGGACCATTTGACTGATTTGCTCCCAGGACAAGTTGTCAACCCTTCCAAATAAACTAGTTTATTAGCTTCCAAGATCAGAAACATTTGGCTTTGCACACCCATCTGATCTTCAGTGGGTTAATCTTTACCTTAAACTCAACTTCTGTGCATTTCTGAAGCATTTTTTTTCTAGGAATGTAGGCCAATCTGAAATGCTTTCATTTCACAATGCTGCCCTGTACTGGGAGTTGTAACAAGAAGGCTCCACAGTGCAAGGCTGTGAGATGTGAGTTTTTTTCTTTCTTTTTTTTCTTGCCTGAATCTAATTACCTGTAAATGGAGCAGTCATCCCAGGTCCCACAGGAGACTGCATAAAAGTAGACCAGAAAACTGAGCAGACAAGTTCTCCCAGTGTTCTTGTCCTTATGTATTCAGAAGCTCAAGTGAACAACAGAAGGGCACCTTCTCTTTATGGAAGCAAAATGTGATATAATACACAGTAATCCTATAGAAAAAGTAAGGAAATACTAGTGGGTGTGTAACCTGCCTCCAATTTCCATTTAAAGGGTTCTGCTGTATTTAATTTGAGCTACAGTATCACACAGTCCTGTGATTGTATAACGGAAGTGTTCCAACTTTTTTTTTCCCTTGAGGGCTAGACTTGAATGGAAAAAGAAAAGTGAATCAAGGACCACATACTATTTACTAATTTAAGGGCATGCAGACAAGCATGCACTGTCTATACTGACTTGTACATTCATTACATAGCTAGGCTAATAAGCTACCTTACATTTTACTTCAATAACATGCATAATCATTAAAGTAGAGCTAACACCTCCTAATAATAACCCCGTATTATGGCCCTATGAGGTGACTACCTATCCCTTATAAACAGGGATACTTATAAAAATATCAGTCAGCAGGACTGCACCACTGCAGTGTGAGGTTTGTATAAGCGTCCCTGATTTAAAGGGATAGATGGTCACTGCAGTGAAATCATGCTGTAAATGCAGGCATGACAGTTCCTGGCAGTTTTTCAAAGTGAAGCAGGAAGTGTGAATGAGCCTACTTAATTCATTAAAGGGATAGTAATGTTTAACAATAAAACCAGCTCCAATTAATCTTCACAGTATTTGGGCCATGGAGAGTGTTATTTCAGTAGTATCAGAGTTATAGTTCAATAATAATTGAATGATAAAGTATGCCCCTCCCGCCCCTTTTACTGATGTAACACTGCTCACCTCAGAGCAGCAAGACTGTCCATATTGATCACAGAGAGGGACAATCTTCAGTGAGCATAAGGAAAAACCTGTCAAGGGGGCAGGGTTTTCCTTATGCTCACAGTAAGAAGATTGTCCCTTGCTGTGATCTGTCTGGTCCTAGGACCAGATTCCACATCTGAGGGGAGTCGGCTTACACTGACAGTATTAAAAAAACACTCTGCATGGCCCGAATACTGTGAAGATTAATTGTAGCTGATTTTTTTTTGTGAAACATTACTATCCCTTAACAACCAAAGATTGTCCATCGCTCGTAGATTTTTTTCCTTTTTGTTATTCCAGTTGCCTGGTTACCTGACTGCCTCTCCTATTGGCTGCTGGTACTATTTAATGTTCACCTCGTTCTCTCCTCATTACCTGTATATGAGCCCTTTTGTTGTCATTCATGTGTCCAGTATTCTTACCTGTTTCTAATTCAATTCTTGTTTGACCTCGCTGTCCGGATCTTCCCTGTGTACTGTGTCTGATATATTGACTCCTCGGCATGTGACCTCAGCTTGTTTTCTGGCTTTCTGCTGCATCTTTCCCTCAGTACAGTCTGATGTGATCTTCTGGCTTCTGACCTCTGGCTAGCCCAACATTGATTTTTGCCTCATCCTGCAGTTCTGTTGTGTACTCCAGTTCTAACTACGTATCACAGTGCCCGTGATTGCCTCCAGTGTTACATTACTGTAACAAGTGACCTTGCTACTTCCTGGCTGTCTCTCAGTGCAAGTTGGTGTTCTTACAGGTCACTGGTAATTGCTGTCATGTCTCCGCCCACCTACTAGGCCTTAAAGGCCTCAGCATTTCCAATACCCAGTGCCCTTTCATGGTGTACCTGAGCCTTGTGCTGTGTTGGTATATTTACTGATTCCTGTGTATTACTGCTGATTTCGTCTGACTACCCGTTCCAGCTCTGACTACCCGATCCGGCTCTGACTCCTGGCTTCGTCTGACTACCTCATCCGGCTCTGACTCCTGGCTTCGTCTGACTACCCGATCTGGCTCTGACTCCTGGCTGATTTGATTACATGATCCGGCTCTGAACCCTGGCTTCGTCTGACTACCCGATCCGGCTCTGACTCCTGGCTTCGTCTAACTACCTCCTCCTCTGTTGCACTCCTGGCTTTTGTTTACTGCCAGCCTCAGCTACCCAGCCCCGGCTATCGTTCACCCATGGCTTCTTGAGCCTACTGATATCGCCTCGTTTGCTACCCCTGTAGCAGTGCTTGCTCAGTCAGTCCGTGTCACTGACCTTCTGTGGCCTATGATCTGGGTGGCTTGTTGCCTCGCCTAGCATTCTAGGTGCAGTTTACCTTTGCCTCTCGGTATACCCTAGCGGTAGGGTACAGTTGCACTATTGTTAACCTGCCTAGGGAGAGGTTGAGGAAGTGCCATGCAGTGTCCTCATACCCGGTCTCATGAAGGTTGCGGAGGGGTAGTACGTATATGCTACTATTTACACCTGCCTAGTGAAAGGTTGAGGAAGTGCTGTGCACTGTCCTCACACCTGGACTCGTGAAGGTGGTGGCGGTATAGTCGCTACCTGGTGGTGCTCCAGCATTCTGGACTTTCTCATTCCTGTTGCCTGCTCCAGTGTTCTGGAGTTTCTTGCTCCTGTTGCCTTTGGGTTTACCCAAGCGTTAGGGTACAGACGTGGTAGCATCTCACACCCGCCTAGTGAAGGGTGAAGGAAGTGTCGTGCACTGTTCTTACCTGGTCTTGTGAAAGTAGAGAGGTACATTGCTGCTACTATTATATTTTCAATAAAATCTATTTTATCTGTACTTGTCACTGTCAGCTACCAGTAGTGGGCAGCCCCCTAGTATCATGTCCAGGATGAATATGCAGGAACAACGTCTTGATCAGTTGTCGGTAGTGTTGCAGACACTCCTAGACCAAATGGTGCATCTTGATAAGATTGGGCAACCATTGATGGCATCCTCGGTATCGGCATCAGTAACAACCACTCAGGTGGAGAATACAAATTATAGAGGGCTGTCTGGGACCGCTCCACTCCCTCTAAAATATGATGGGGATCCCATGTTGTGTCATGGGTTCATAAACCAACTCGGAAGTTTTTTTGAACTGGTACCCCATGCGTTCCAAAGCAAAAGAAGCAAAGTAGGATTTATCACTTCCTTGTTGACCGGCAAAGCATTGGCATGGGTCAATCCATTGTGGGAGACGGCTAAACCCATAACTTCAAATTTCACTAATTTTTTGAAGCCTTCCATAGGGTTTTTGACATTCCAGGTGGGTCAATCTCTGTCGCAAAAAAAAACTGATGACCTTTCAACAGGGCGCCCGTACAGTAGCAGAATATGCTATTCAGTTTTGTACACTAGCGGCAGAGGTAGGCTGGAACAATGAAGCTCTGGTGGCAGCTTTCCCTCATGGGCTCAATGATGTTATTAAAGATGAGACAGCAGCTCGTGAGCTGCCAGTGGATCTAGATCAGTTTATTTCCTTCACCATACTGATCGACACCCATATAAGAGAAAGATCCACATATAAAAACCACATGCAAAGGCATGAGTCTCGATTGGCACCAAACTGGGAATTGCCACCCATGCCTCCCTCACCTCCCTTGCCACCTAGTGCGGAGGTCACTAGGGTTGAGCCTATGCAAGTTGGCTTTACACGTTTGTCCAGGGAGAAGCGGTCCTTCCATTGAAGAGAAGGTCTATGTCTATACTGTGGTAAGGCTGGACATATGTTGCGGGCTTGTCCAGTACATCCGGGAAACGCACACACCTAGGATCCCTGAGGGGACAGATCCTAGGTGGAGTCAGTCGGTCCCCAGATCAGGAACAAAGCAAGCCTATCTTACATGTGGCTATACCTTGGGCTAACTCCTCAGTGGCTACCCCAGCCCTGATTGATTCTGGTGCTGCAGGTTATTTTATGGATGGCGAGTTCGCTAAAGTACATAATATTTCCTTGGTGCCTCGTGACTCTCCGTTCACTGTAGAGGCTATTGATGGTCGACCACTAGAAACATCCCATGTCACACACGAGACTTGTCCACTATCCCTGAGGGTAGGAGCTCTCCATGTCGAGACCCTACAATTCCAGGTTATTCGGTTTCCACACCATGCAGTCACAATAGGATTCCCTTGGCTCTAGAGGCATAATCCCAAAGTGGACTGGGAGACTTGTGACATATTATCCTTGTCTGACTATTGTAAAGGGGCTTGCCTACAGCAACCTATTAAGATTTTGTGTACCTCCCCCTCTATACTCTCAGAGTACCAGTCGTTCAGTGAGGTTTTCAGTAAGGGGGAGAATAGCACTTTGCCGGAACATAGAGAGTATGACTGTGCTATTAATTTGACGCCAGGCTCGATACCTCCTAGAAGCCGCACCTACCCCCTGTCGTTAGAAGAGAACCAGGCCACGGAGGAATACATTACTGATGCGTTGTCCAGAGGCATAATCAGGAAATCTTTCTCGCCCGCTGGGGCTGGATTTTTCTTTATAAAAAAAAAAAAGATGGGGAGCTTAGACCCTGCATCGACTATAGAGTTCTAAATAAGCTGATGGTGAAAAATGCGTACCCCATCCCATTAATTACACAATTGTTCGACAGCTTGAAGGGATCCGCTGTGTTTACGAAACTTGATTTAAGAGCGGCCTATAATTTGATTAGAATCAAGGAGGGCAATGAGTGGAAGTCCGCTTTTAACACTCGTAGTGCCCATTATGAGTATTTGGTCATGCCATTTGGGCTATGTAATGCCCCAGCGGTCTTTCAGGAGTTCATAAACAATGTTTTGAGAAGTCTACTACAGTCCTGTGTAGTAGTTTACCTGGACGATATCCTGATACACTCTCCCGATATCGAGACTCATAGAAGAGATGTTGCTACAGTATAGTAAAAGCTGAAAGAAAATAAACTGTATTGCAAACTCGAAAAATGCAAATTCCATAAAGACCGAGTGTCCTTCCTGGGCTATGTTATCTCTGTAGAAGGTATTGCCATGGATACAGAGAAACTCTCGGCAGTCCTGCAATGGCCACGTCCTGTGGGTCTGAAGGCCATACAAAGATTCTTAGGATTCGCAAACTATTATAGAAAATTAATTTGAAATTTCTCTACAGTAGTCAAACCCTTGACTGACTTAACACATAAGGGTGCTAACCCATCGGTTTGGTCCCCTGAGGCCAATAGTGCTTTTGAAGCCTTAAAATCTGCCTTTCCGGTAGCTCCAGTATTGGTACATCCTAAGACCTCATTGCCTTTTATCCTGGAGGTGGATGCATCTGAGAGAGGTGTAGGGGCAGTGCTGTCTTAAAGATCAGAGCCTGGCAAGACTCTGAGGTCCTGCGGATTCTTTTCCAAAAAGATGACTAAGGCTCAGAGCCTATATGACATAGGTGACCATGAACTGCTAGCCATTATCCTCACTCTTCGTGAATGGCGTCACCTTCTGGAGGGGACTAAGGCTCCTATCCTGATCTTAATGGATCATAAAAATTTGACATACCTGTCTGAGGCCAAGAGACTGTCACCTAGACAGGCCAGATGGGCACTGTTTCTGTCTAAATTCAATACTGTAGTCTCGTACCTCCCTGGGTCCAAGAATATTCATGCAGACGCCCTGTCTAGACAGTTTGCCCCAGAACGTGAGACGGAAAGTGAACCCGTTCCGGTCATTTTCCCCAGATCGCATTTTGGCCACAATATGCACTAGCATTACGTCTCCATTGGGCGAAGAGATTCTGGCTTCTCAGGTTAATGTTCCAGTAGAGAAACCTAGTAGCAAATGTTTTATAGCGGACAATCTCTGTACTATAAGGAGGCTAGGAATGGAAGCCAGGAGCAGGACTAAAGGGGCAATACCACAACTATAAAGAACCCAGAGTATAAAGAGACTCCTCCAACAAGGGCTGGGGGAGTGAAGGCTAGGGATCAATGCTAGGGTGCGTGGCTGGCGAGCGCAGGCCCCCCTGCAGTATGTTTCGCTGCAGCCTAAGCTAAATAAAGTTGCTGGCCGCGAAGCCAGATGGCCCCCTCCAGTTGAGCTGAAGAAGGCCCAGGACAACACACTACAGAGAGGACGTACACCACCAGCCCCAGAGAGAGTCAAATATCAATTCAGAAATGATAAAGAACTCACCAAAGTGGAGTGGAGAGGCTGAAGCTGTGATACCCAGGAGAGGCAAGAAGGAGCAGGAGACGGAGCAAGGCTGGCTGGAGATCCTGGACAGGCTGGAGGGCTGTGCTGCTGAGGCCACAGAGGCTAGCTGGAGAGTCTGGGTATGCTGAGCAGACTCCAGAGCCGATGCTTGGGAGCGGAGACTGAGGCAGGAAGGCAGAGAAGTTGCTAGGAGATGATAGGACCAAAGCTGGGAGTAGATGTGTAGGCAGGGAGGCAGAACAGGAGCTGGAGAGCGACGCAGGCCTAACACCCAGCAGAAAACTGGGAGGCCTGAAAGAAAAGCCCTACACTGGCCACTGGAGGCTGGAAAACGAACTGAAAGCAGTACGTACAAGCTTCAGCTAATCAGGAAAGGCATAGAATTACTGAGCACCGGACACAGACCGTGCACTCAGTCAAATACTGAGGAGAGGACGTAATGACGCCGCCGCAACGTCTACACGCATGACGACGGCGCATGCGCAGAAGCAAAGCGGAGGCCAAAGCGGGCATCAAGGATCTCCTCACTCGGGTCCGCGTACCGGGAAGGTACTGACACGTACTAAGCTACTTGAAGCTTATCACTTGTCCAAGGCAGCTGGACACATTGGCCAGGACCAATTGATTTGGTCAGTGTTACGGTTCAGTACACTCAGACACGGTAGATGTTGGTAAAACACAATTTTATTGAAGCACACAAGAAATATTGTAACCCTCACGGGTCCAGTAAATAGCAGCAATAACTGACACAAGACAGGTTACAAGCAGATTAACCCACACGGGTCCAGTGCGGACAATACTGACACAGGTCAGGTAAATCAATTGATACAGTGTATGAAAAGTCCAATGTGAACTTAAGGAGCCACTGATAAGTAGACAGGATAGCGGAGGCCCAATGTCGCCTATAGGCAGCAGGAGACGACAGTGACAGGACAGCTACAGCAAACAGGCAAGGATCACCTGTACGGAGGATGCAACGGTGGACGCCCACTGTAGGCTACACAAGGCAGATCAGAGCTCGTGCCAAAATGGAGGCCCTACTGAGACTATCCACCACTGTGTGCTCTTGCTACCAACAAGGGTTAATGTGCGTATAGTATAAAATGGATGGCAACCGGACGCGCCCAACGGTACCTATATGGAATCTCAAACGCACAGATAATGGAGCCCAAACACTGGTGTAGCAAGTAGTAGAGCGAGGCACCACCCCTGAAGGGGTTAATGAACGCTATGGTCTGGATAACGGCAGACAACCGGATGCGCCCAACTGAACCAAAGTGTAAGACCAAGCGATCACTAGCACGGTGTGGAGGAGCACTGGCACACTGAGACTCTGAACTCCCGGACTGGATGGAGCAAGGTACCGGAGTACCGTGACACAGAGGGACACAGCAACATGAGAACTGTGCCAGGTAGTCAGCAGCAGGAACAGCACGGTAATCACCCAACCGGGCACAGAGAGAGCAGGAACCACCGCCAAGCCGATTCGGTACACAGCACAGGAACGTCAGCCAAGCCGGGTCGGTACATGGAGCAGGAACGTCAGTCTCACCGGGTCGGTACACTGTGCCCATGATAGTCAGTCTCACAGCTCTTTGGGCGGCCTAGTTTCAGAGCTGATTGTGCAGCCTTTGTGGAGGCATGCTCCATTTGTGCTCATGCCAAAACTCCTAGGCACCTTCCTCTAGGGATGGTCCAGATAGTTCCGAATGGTGAGCGCCCATGGCCACACGTTTCCATACATTTTATGGTGGAACTGCCAAGATCCAAGGGCTGTACGGTCATATTAATAATAGTGGACCGATTTTCTAAAATGGCGCATTTCTTCCCACTCCAGGGACTGCCTTCCACTAAAGAGTTGGCTGTGGTATATTCAGGCTTCACGGAGTACCCAGGGTTTTGGTTTCTGATCGTGGAAGTCAGTTCATATCACGGTTCTAGAGGGCCTTCCGTGAAACATTGTTTTCCTCTGCCTACCATCCCCAGACTAATGGTACTGCGGGTAGAGCCAACCAGGGGTTGGAACAATTCTTGCGCTGCTTCACTTCTGAACATCATGATAATTGGGCTGACCTGTAGCCGTGGGCTGAGTTTGCCAGGAGTTGTGCCATAAATTCCTCATCTGGGAGCTTTCCTTTTCTGATTAACTATGGGTTCCAACCATCTTTGCTCCCGGACTCATTTCAAGTACAAGATATTCCGGCTCTGGATGAGCATATTCGGCAGCTCCAATCCACATGGGCACAGGTTCAGAATGCCTTATGAAGGTCCTCAGAGCATTATCAGAAACATGCAGACCACAGGAGACGTCCTGCTCCTGTCTTTCAAGTTGGGGATAGAGTCTGGCTGGCCTCCAGAAACTTGCACATGCAAGTACCCTGTAATAAGATGGCTCCATGTTTCATAGGACCCTTCGCAGAATAAACCCTGTGTCTTATGCTTTAGACCTTCCTAGGAACATGCACATTAACAACGTTTTTCATGTCTCACTCCTGAAGTCTTTGGTTTGTAACTGTTACTCATCCGCTCCTGCAGTGCCAGGTCCAGTGCTCATTCAGAACCAGGAGGAGTATGAGATTCCAAGCATTCTGGACTCTTGCAAAGTCTGGGGGTGTATCTAATATTTGTCCATTGGCAAGGTTATGGTCCAGAGGAGGATTCCTGGATGAATCAGTTTGATATTCCGGCTCCTGTATTGCTGCGCAGATTCCATGCAAAATTTCCCAATAAGGTGTGGTCTCCTCCGCGGGTCACTGGTAATTGCTGTTATATCTCCACCCCCCTACTAGGCCTTAAAGGCCTCAGCATTTCCAACACCCAGTGCCCTTTTGTGGTGTACCTGAGCCTTGTGCTGTGTTGGTCCATTTACTGATTCCTGTGTATTACTGCTGATTTCGTCTGACTACCCGATCCGGCTCTTATTCCTGGCTTTGTCTGACTACCCGATCTGGCTCTGACTCTTGGCTTCGTCTGACTACCCGATCCGGCTCTGACTCCTGGCTTGTTTGACTACATGATTGTCAAAGAGTGACTAAGAAATAACAACACTGACAAGTACAGATGAACTTAAAATAAAACTTTATTTTAAATACAATAGTGGCAGCAATGATGACACAATAGTGGCAGCAATGAACGACACAACAGTGGCAGCAATGAGTGACATAATAGTTGGCAGCAATGAGTAACACACTTTCACAAGGCCAGGGAGGAACAGTGAACTCACTTTCCTCACCCTTCACTAGGCTAATGCGATAGGCCCACACCGGTACCCAGACGATAGAGTAACTCAGGCAACGGGAGCAAGTAGCTCCAGACACTGGAGCACACTGTAGTGACTCTAACTCCACCACCTCCATGAGGCCAGGTGAGGACAGTGCAAGACACTTCCTCAACCCTTCACTAGGCAGGTGTAGCTAGTCTCCGAATGGCCCTAGGAACCTTCACAGACAAATGGGAGGACAGTGCATAGCACTTCCACAATCTAAGTCGGCAGGAGAAAGAAGCGCAACTATACCCTAACGCTAGGGTATACCGAATGCAAGGTAAACGGCACTGAGGTCTAGGTGAGGCAACACACAAACCGGAACGACCACTGGAGGTCAGAAACACGGACTGACGGACAAAGCAACACACACTGGAACAACCACGGGAGGTTAGTACATGGACTGACCGACAAGCGCTGCTAGTCATAGCGAGCCTAGAAATAGGTAGTCACAGGCAGCAAGGATCCCAATAGCCGAGGCTGGGTAGCTGAGGCTGGTAATCGCAACCGGAGCGCAACAGAGGAAGATTAACCAAAGGCAGATAGGGATCAGAACCGGAACGGGTAGTCAGACAAAGCCAGAGGTCAGAGCCGGATTGGGTAGTCAGACGTCGCCAGTGGTCGGAGCCGGATCAGGTAGTCAGACGTAGCCAAAAGTCAAAGCCGGAACGGGTAGTCAGACGTAGCCAGGAGTCAGAGCCGGAAATGAACCAACACAGCACTAGGCTCAGGTACACTAAGAAAGGGCAAAGGTAATAGAACATGCTGAGGTTTAAAAGGCCTGGCAGGTGGGCGGAGAGATGACATCACAAGCACAGTGACCTATAAGAACAGTGACTTGCTAGGAAGTAACAATGTCGCTGTTACAGCAGTTACCCACTGGAGGCAATCATGGGCACCGTGATACTGGTGCATTAACCAACTGAGCCATCTCACCAGCATTGCATTAACATGGTACTTGGTTAAACTAACAGAGTTTGATGCTCTACCAAGTGTTTGTGTGGCCTTGGTAAGTTTTCAGGTAGTTATGATAACACATTGTGTTTGTGTGTGTGTGTTGTGTGTATTGCTTGTGTGTGTGTGTGCATAAAGGCCCCACAGTTCCTTGCAGGCTCTGGCCACTCCTGTGAAAATCACACCCCCATAAATGGACCTATGGGAGCTGCAGTATAGAAGAGATTTGAATAACTCCTCCTTACTGCCACCCCTGGGTGTGTTTGCCAGGCACACAGAAGTCTTCTAATATTTATATAATATATCTATATATACATACGACAGACAGGTTTTCCAAAATTTAAGTAGGTGAGAACTTGGGAAGTAGTGATCATAACATGGTTTAATTCTGAAATATACATATTGGATTTTAGTGTGCACACAAGATATGCATCTTTCATATTTCATATGTTTGTTATGCTAAGCTTTCTTGAGATATGGTACAGTAAATCAAGACTTTAGTGTACATTTCTGAAACCTTTCTAAAAACCCCAATTTTTAACAAAATGTCCTTGCTTCTTCATGTTATATAATAAGAAACGTCAGCCATTTTTTATTTCGAATGATAGCCTATGTATGCTTTTTAGGGTTGTTTTAAAACTGTTTTAGGGTAGTTTTATTCATGTAACCAAGCTGAAAACCCCCTTTTGCTCTTCAGTTAAATAGTTGTCTGTGCCGGTCGTGCATGTGGGTACAACTACAGTACATATTACATATGTTATTGGTGCACTCTGGCGATGTAGGGATTTTAAAAATATTTGAAAAGCAATATAACTGAAAACAACATAAAAATGTATATTTAATGTAGGATATTAGCAAATTAAGGTTTTACAAAATTTTACTTCAAGTAGGTCACTATTAAAAGTTACCTAAGGAAATCAAACCTATACAGTGGATAGCAACAATGCCGAAAATGTGTCTGGACTCTTGGGTGCAGAAAACTCCAAGTCCCTGGCACTTCAAGGGTTAATTGGTTCCTTATATCATGTTCATGGAGGCGGACATGATTCTTTTTTTCTGGATTCCAGGACCCCAAACTTCTTCCACTGCAATCTTCTTAGGAAAACAGGAAGACATCAGTGAACAGAGTTTGGAGCCCTGACAGCTGGCCACAAAGAATAATATCTGCTCCCTTGGACATGATATTCAGAACTAATTACATTTGAATTTTGAGGAACTAGTTCATATTTAATTGATTTATAGTGACCATTAGGATTTTTAGTCAGATTATGGTGAGTGGGAGTCTATTATTAGGAGATATTGATATTGCTTTAAAGCCACAAGCAGAACCAGACCTTATGCCCAAGGAACAATAGTCTGTTTTTGCTAGATTTGATATTTTGGGGGAGTTTGCAGGATCATAAAATAAAAAAAAAAATGCATTGCCAAAATATACATTTGTCAATATGGAGAACATATTGTGCAGGGTTTTTTTAATTAGACTCTATCTGTTTCCAAATAGTTTTGGGTGACATGATGACTGTATCAGCAATCAGCAAAACAATATTTTGTGCAATATTTTACAGTGAACATTATCTTCTACAGGAATGTCACATACAGGCATATCTTGCGTTTGGAACATAAAGTAGGCTCATGCACTTTGAATCTGGATGCAGATCAACAAAAACAAGAGTAATATAGCAAAGGTTGAACTTGATGGATGCATGACTTTTTTCAGCCTCAGCAACTATGTTACAATGTAATTACCTCATCCATGTGCGATAAGAAAACTGACCTTTTAACCATGACATCATCATTGTAAATAAAGAACTGAATGTTGCATACTCTTGTATCATGCACTAAGGATTATGATTTGCAAGCAGAAGAAAAATAATTGTGATATACAAAGTATTTATTAATAACCCAAATGTATACCAGAATATATCAGAATTTTTTCTTTAAACCTAGTAGCGTTATATAGGAACTGTACCATAGGAATAAGTAGTTCTTAAAGAACTAACAATTCCTAATAATTAATCCCCCCTTAATTTACTATGTACAGAATATCCTAATGGCCTCATGAATTTTGAACTTTGTTCAAGAGATTACATCTTCAGCCAGCCCTGATATAATGACCATGGAGGAGGACATGACAGTTACTGGCAGTTTTTCCAAACTGAAACTGGCAGAGAGTGATGCAATGCAGTGTGCACTCTTGAGTGCCTTAAAGGGTTAAGATTACCATGTGCAGTGAGCAGAGTTTGTGTCCTGTGGTCCGACTGAATGTGGGCAAAATTCACAAGGACCATTAGGATTTCATGGCTATAGTAATTTAAGTAGGGAGTCCTTATTAGGAGGTTTTGTATAAAAAAAAAAGAGGAAAGAAACTCACGGTGTTAAAGCACCACAATATATAGTTGTATGCAAAAGTTTGGACACACCTTGCCATATTACATTTTGATGGTTTTCTAAGAGAATACTAGATAACAAAACCTCTATAGTGAACATACTTACACTTTACATATTTCTGCAAATTACAATGCACAGTTACTATTTATTTGCTAAATTGAAAAGATTGAGAAAAATGGAACAGAAAATGTGGCATGTGCCCAAGTTTGGACACACTTACAGTTGATTCATTTGTGTTATTCTTTGTAAGGTCTCAGAACCTAATTGACTAGTTAGGCCTTAATCCAAGTTAGGTGATAACAGTTCCAGAGCTTAATAAATTCCCTGACATTTCAAACCCTCAGAGTGTTGTGCTTATACTCAACAACCATGGGCTTCCACAAGCAGCTGAGGATTAGGAAATAAAGACAATTGAACTCACTTTAAATTCGGAGTTGCCCTTTATTCTGGATGCCTGCTGGATGTGAAGAAAATCCAATCCAGTAGGCAGTCTGGTACATCTCCCTCCTTCTACCTTTCAACTTCAATGATGGACTCGGCAGTTTTCTTGGAGTGAGATCAGCCTGCGCTGTGATGATGCGCAATGCAGAAAGGTCCTTCCAGAATGTTTTATCAATGTTCAGATTGTTCATGCACATTGATAGAAAGTTCCTGGAAGGACCTTTCATTGTCATGCATCATCAGAGTGGAAGTGGGCCTCATTTGGGGGTTTGATTTATAATTGTGGTTGTCCTCTATGCAGGCAAATATGGTACAACAAGACCATGATCCAAAACATACCTCAATATCAACCATGAACTACTTCAAGAAACAGGTTCTGGAATGGCCCCCAGACTTGAATATTATTGAAAATCTGTTGATAGATCTTAAACATGAAGTGCTTGCAAGATGACCTAAGAATATTTCTGAACTAGAAACATTCTGCAAAGAAGAGTGGGAAAAAAATCCTAAAGCAAGAATAGAAAGACAGCTGGAGAAAAGAAACATTTGGAGGCTGTGATTTCTGCCAAAGGGGGTGATACTAAGGACTGACTGATAGGGTGCCCACACTTTTCCAATCAACACTTTTGTTTTATTTTTTTCAATCTGTTAAATTTAGCAAAAACATAATAACTGTGCACTACAATTTTCAGGAATGTTTAAGTTTCTTCACTGCAGAGGTTGTATTAACTTCTTTTCGCTTACAAAATCACCAAATGTAATTTGGCCAGAGGCGCTCCAAATTTGTGTGCATCTGTACATGTAATTAGATCCCAAGTGAATAAAATATGAAGTGCAGTAAAGAATGGGAAGACCCTCCACAAACCAAAGATGGAACACAATCCCGCACTGTTTCATACAAACTGCTGGTATGTGAATCCTGTGTTGATCATATATTATACCAATGTATTAATTCACTTGTTTTGAAAAAAAGAGGATTTTGTTGCATAGTTTGCCAAGGTATATGTAAGCATGCTTACCTTGGCAAGGTACCCCATTTTATGGGAGACCTATCTTATACCTATTGCCATCTTTATGGCTTACAAAAATGTTTTATATTAAAAGCTAAATCTATCTAATGCCCTCGTGGATGAAATGACCTGATTTCCAACAGGGATCACTTGCAGCAAGTGGGTGTTGACCACAAGAACTGGAACTTTTCCACCAGTCAATACTTATATATATAAAATATATATATATATATATATATATATATATATATATATATATATATATATACACACATACGAGTTTCTTTCCTTTTTACTTTAAAACATTCTCTCCTCAATCAAGCTGCTTTTTCACCATATTTCAGTAAATGTCATTGTACAAAGGCATAGTACATGACATTATTTTAACTAGCTTGCTTAGCTTTTGTTTGCCAATAATCACTCCAAGACATCTGAATAAATGAAACTGAATAACTTTGCATAATGGAAAGGTGTATTAAACAGGCTCCAAGTATAGTAGTGGGTGTGACAGATTTTTATATAAATGGACTGGTGGAAATGTTCCAGTTTTTTAATTCCCCACACATTCATTGTAAGTGATCCCTGTTGGGAACCAGGTCAGTTCAGCATTGCGAGCATTATAATTAGCTTTTATAAAACATTGTAGTGAGCCATTAAGTTGGCAATACCTGTTAGACAGGACTCGCTTAAAATGGGGTTCATTGGTGAGGTAAGTTAGTTTAACCCTGCAAAGCAATGTGTTGCACATCCCTCGGGCATTCAAAAGGTTAAACATAGTTTGGTCAAATTATGCAACAAAACACCACTTTTTTTGAAACCAGTGAATTAATGCATTGGTATAATATATATGCTACACAGGGTTCACATTTAAGTAATTTGTATGAAGCTGCGCAGGACTGTCATCCGTCTGATTATTAGGAGAAGTTCTCCTTTAATTTATTTTACAGCTTGAGTTACCTGGGTAGGTGTTACTCATACAGCAAGCATATATATATATATATATATATATAATATTTTATTTTGTATCTGCAGTTGGCCTGCATTTAATTTCTGTTGAATTATGCCTTTAAGTCTCTCCTCGTCACAATGGTCAGGAATGTTTTGTTAAGGTTGCTAACATTCAGAATATAAACTGAAAGAAGACAGAGACTACAACAGAAATCTAATGCAATCAAATCATGTAGATGTAACTGACTGATGCATGATGGATACCTACCTAGGTAAATCCTTGTGAGAAATTAAAAGTTGCATATTCTTAGGGCAGGGGTTGTTGGTTGTCTGTTTTGGGTATTGTTGGTCTAATAATCCCAAACATCTTGAAGTCCAGCACTTGACTATTCCTCTCCTAGGACATAGTTCACCTTTAATGCAACTCTTTATGCATTATTCAAGAGACAATCAGCAAGTAAGGGTGCTGCTCCTTAGACACAACCAGGGTGAGGGTCCTACCAGGCTGCCTAACTCAACCATTATGGATGGCCCTGACGCTACCCACCTCTATATTATCTCAGCGTCTACAGCAATGATGGGCAACCAGCCGTTAGCTGGCTGGGGAAGACAGGAATTGTAGTTTTCAAAAGCTGGAAGAATTCACGTTGCCCACTACATCTCTATAACTATGGTTAGAAATGCATGATATTTAAAAGCATAATAATCCTATTAGTTTTAGGTGATATTGTCCCTTTAATGACACTACCTGAAAAATATGCACTCTAAATATGTGTAAGACCACTATATCTAGAGCAAGCTTGTTCAATGTGCAGCCTGTGGACCAAATGCAGACCACTTGACCCCAGGATGTGGCCTGCTTGTGATTTTTCTTTTATTTATTTTTTTTATTTAAGGAATTTATTAAAGAAATCAGCATGTACAAAGAAACAGTTCAGAGAAGGTCAGAAAAACAAGAGTGAGTACAGAGCCATGCTTACTAACATACTGTCAGAAATCTTAATACAATTTTAACAATTATCTTCAAACATATTATATGATGTCCATGTTCAGCATTACATAGCATCCTGCGATATAAAGAGAGGAAACAGAAGGCAGAAATGGTGTAACTAGGAATCAGAAAGAAGGGGGAAAGGAGGGATGAATAGAGAGAAGGGTAATCGATGGTGAAAGAGATTGGGAAGGGTTCCTGAAGGTATTCGTACAATAACTGCTAAAGACTGTCATCAGTAAGAGACACCTAAGTCTACGTAAGTGTGATCACTTAACAGGGAGTGCTGAAGTGCCCATTAGTCCTTCAAATTAAGGGATTTACGGTTTTGGACCCAGGGGGCCCAGGTGGTGTTGAAAGTTTCAGGAATATTTGTGGAAACTGCAGGTATATGTTCAAAGGACTGAACTTTGTTGTGCCAGAGTGACAGGGTGGTGGGGATGGGGAGGTTGTTGACCTTCAGTGTAGAGGGACCAGGTGTTTGCCAAGTTAAAACAATATATATATTTGTGTAGATTTCTATGTGTAAATTGCACTGCACTAGTTATCCATTGAAAATATATATTTTGGCCTCTACATTAAATCACCCTAAGGTTTTCAACAAGATATTGAATGGATTGAATAAAACAATTAGAATTGATACAGTTTGCTGAGGAAGCAATAATCGTCAATAAATAATACTCAATAAGCGACATATTATGAATATTTTGTGATCTGCACTACTATGTCAAACAAATATATTAATTTTTTATGACATATGATGCTTGGATGACAATTCTGACTCTCACGTAATTATGTGTTGTATAATTATAGTTATCAAGTATTTACCAGATGTATAGTAAATAACTATGTGACAACACTACGTGAATAAAGGGAATAAGGTGTTGGTTTTAATAACCCTGATGTGTCACATTTAGTGCAACATTGTGAGATTTTAACTGCATTACCCAACTAATAGCTGGTTAGAAGAATTTGTTTTATTTAAGCAAATAAAAGTTATGTCTTAAGGATGACATGGTCACTAAATTATACACCAGTCTTGCCTCTTTATTAGAATAATAATCAATATATTCCCAATTAGGGATATACAGAAGCAGTGACAAAATGTTTTTCTCATACATCTCGTGTACTCACTGGAGAGAGCAGGAAAGACAGGATGTTATAAAAAAAGAGAAGCATGGGTTTCAGAGGGACACTCTGCTTAATGTTAGTGCACCTGCATTGTTTGACTAAAAGGGGACTACCTTCAGGCATGATCACCAAATGTGCAGCAAGGATTCCTCTGAATGCAAGCAGTCCAGCAGGAAGAGGGACTGGATAGGCAACATTTCCCAAATTGAAGAGGTGAGCGGTACCGACAAGTAAGAAGATTAAAATTACACTCTTTTTTGGCTGTACATTTAGCAGAATTACACAATGTCTTACTAACCACGTGCCAGCAGTGAGAGTGAGTCACTGGAAGCCTAGTTTTACCAGGGAGTTCAAGGGCATAGGTTATGGGGTTAATCCTGCGGAGAACTTGAAAGGGGCCCACAGATCGGGGAGCCAGCTTTTTACAAGGCCCCTGGAGATGGAGATTGCGTGAGGACAGCTATACTCTCTCCCACTTGGAACACTGGAGCTGGTAGCCATCTACGGTCAGCTTGTCTCTTATAACACACCATGGAACTCTGGAGGGATCTCTGAACCCGTACCCATGTGGAGCGGAGCACCCTCACGTGCTCCTCCAGAGCAGAAATATTCTGAGCCTCGAAAGACTCTGGCAGCAGCGAAGGTTGGAACCCGTAGTTAATCAGAAAGAGTGGGTTCCGAGAGGAGGAATTGACTGCACTATTTCTGGCCCGCTCCGCCCATGGTAACAGGTTCGCCCAGTTGTCATGATGCGGCACCGTTAGACTATGGATGATAAGCGGAGGATAACGAGAGCTGGATCCCCATCTGACCGCAAAAGGCGCTCCAGAAACATGACAAAAACTGGCTCCCACGATCCAAGACCACCACTTTGGGTATACCATGGAGACGAACCACCTCCTTCGCAAAGATCTCGGTCAACTCCTTGGAGGAGGGGAGTCCCTTCAGTGGCACAAAATGGGCCATTTTGGAGAATCTGTCCACAATCAGGATGACCGTGTAACCCTCTGAGACAGGCAACTCTACCATACAGTCTATCGGAAAGTGAGACTATAACGGGAACCCAAGACACTGGGAAGTCCTGGGTCATCGTAGTCGGAATCTCTCTCCCTCAAGGTCGGAGGTCAGGTGTCGGATGCCCCGGTCATAGGTTACGAAGCTAGGTACCCTTCACTTGTCGACGGTCTCCGTCGACAACTCCTCGTCTAACAACTCTGTCGAGCAGCGGGTGGAGCGTCGAGGCCTCCAGTCGGACCGGCCAGACGTCGAAGGGTCGTAGGCAAGTCATGCAGCGCTGAGCGGAGGTCAGAGAATGAGTGAGCCAACATCGGTAGCCCCTGGAGGTGAAACGTGAATTAGCTTGAATGCCCTTGGTGGATGGGAGTCAGAGAGGACTCTTTAGACCATCCAGGCAAGAAGTAGACAAGAAGACTGCTTACTCCACATGAACACACTTTATTGATTAACACCACACCTTTTATACACTGCAGTACAATACAACAATGGGGGCAGGAGGGGCTAAGTAGTATAATACCTGGCTTGACTTAGTGACCAATGGGCAGGGGAAGTGTGTAACGGTTTTCAGTACACTCAGAGGCAGGCAATTGGATAAAACACAGTTTTATTGAAACCAGACAGAATAAAGTAACCCTCGCGGGTCCAGCAATAGTAACAAACAGTACTGACACAGGACAGGTTACTAAATAACATTAACCCACACGGGTCCAGTATACATATATATCAGAGAGCAATACATATACTGACACAGGTCAGGAACAGTTTGTGTGATATAGTGAGACACTTATGGTAAATGCTATTAGGCCAGGAGGCTGGGAGGCCCCAATAGTGAGGCCCAAGAAGCATTCTCTGTGGATGAGTGCCAAAATAGCGACTAGACCCAGGAAAGGTGAGCAAGGTCCAGATGGATCATGACTACCAGTAGTACTGCAACCGGAGGAACAACGGAACGCCCAGGAATACACATAGACTGCGACCCAGGGTAATGGTACTGGACAATAGATGTAATAACGCTAGGCTCGATGGCAACTTCCGGGTGACAGAGCCGACTGAGGCGCCCCAGAGACCAACCTCAATAACAGAGTAGTGACTAGCCAGTGTATAATATGCCAAAGAATAGCTCCTACCAGGGTGAGTAACGGACGGCCCTGGTAACGGGCGCTTGGCTTGTTAGTGACCATCATGGTGCCCGTGTTCCCTGTGCTGTTTTCTGTCAGTCTACTCTGTGCTTTGCTCCCATTGGCTACTCTGTGTTTATCCCGCCCAGTATGGCCTTTATATACTGGGCTCTGGCACCCCTCCGGTGCCCTTTCGTGGTGTTCCTGTACCAGTGCTTGTTTCTGCTCAGTGATTCCCAGTTTACTGACTTGGCCTGCCTGACTACTCTGCATCTTGTCTCCTGCTCCTGTGTACCGACCCGGATTGCCTGACTACTCTTCTGTGCCTACTCCTGTGTACCGACCCGGCTTGGCTGACGTTCCTGCTCCTGTGTACCGACCCGGCTTGGCTGACGTTCCTGCTCCTGTGTACCGACCTGGCTCGGCTGACGTTTCTGCTCCTGTGTACCGATCCTGCTTGGCTGACGTTCCTGCTCCGTGATTCGACCCGTCCTGGCTGACTTTCCTGCTCCGTGATTCGACCCGGCTTGGTTGGCGTTCCTGCTCTGGCTGCCTCTGTGTTGCTGTCACAGTTTGTTTTGACTCTCAGACACAGAGTTAAGATAAAAACACAACTTTATTGAAAGTTTAAAGTTTAAAGGCCTCAGCGACTTTAAAATTGGTGGAGTAAACCAGTCGCCTAACTGAGCACATAGAGGCCTTGCCGGGGCTGTATAGATGTCAACGAGCACCCAGTAATGATGAAGAAAATCAGTACCCGCGTACTGGACCAACTAAGACACTGCCGGTGCTATATGGAGGTTGTGAGCAACCGGTTACACAGGGAGCGAACCAGTACCCGCGCACTGGATTACACAAGCCTCTAACGGTGCTGTATGGAACGCAGCAAGCAACCGGTTATACGTGGAGCGAACCAGTACCCGCGTACTGGATTACACAAGACTCTACCAGTGCTGTATGGAATGCAGCAAGCAACCGGTTATACATGGAGCAAACTAGTACCCGCGTACTGGATTACACAAATCTCTACCGGTGCTGTATGGAATGCAGCAAGCAACCGGTTATACATGAAGTGAACTAGTACCTGCGTACTGGATACACCAGACTCTACCGGTGCTGTATGGACGCAGCAAGCAACAAGTCACTGAATGATAAGAATGTCGCCCAAGGCGAAGGAGGAGACACTCTGCACGCAATCCAGGAGCAGGAACACAGCCAGGTCAGGAAACAGGAACAGTAACGGCAGCCAACCGGAGCAGGAACGGCAGCAGGAACAACAGCTCAAACCGGATCAGGAACGGAGGCAGGAACCAAGACACCAAGGAAGCTGTCAGGCAGGTACACAGGCGATCTCTGGAGCGTAGTAGAATCAGTAATGGCCCAGGAAGCTCAGGAAAACAGTGCAGGTGCTAGTGACATAGAGACACCACGAAAGGGCAACCAAAGGGTGCCCAAGTCCAGTCTAAATAGGCAATACAGGGCGGGCTGAAGACAGGCAGCCAATGGAGAGCCCAATCAGATAACTGACAGGAAAAGGCAGCAATCACGGGCACCGTGATAGTCGCCTTGGCGATATTCTGATCCATCAGGACTGCCTCTGCAGAGTGCAAGTGTCTGCCTTTGTTACTGCTACGGCAGTGTGCCATTGGCCTTGTCCTCCGTTACTGCTACGGCAGAGCGCAAGTGTTTGTCTCCGTTACTGCTACTGCAGTGTGCCATTGGCCTCGTCTCCGTTACTGCACCTGCAGAGTGCAAGTGGCCTGTCTCTGTTACTGCTACGGCAGTACGCCATTGGTCTTGTCTCCGTTACTGCTCCGGCAGAGTGCGAGTGGTCTGGTCTCCGTTACTGCTATGGCAGTCTCCTATGTTGCTCAATTCCTGATATTACTCTGGCAGTTCACGTTTGTTCTGCTAACCTGGTTCTGGACGTTATGTATCCTTCAGCTCCCTATATGGGAAGAGCTCCATCACAGACCTCTCTGCACATGGGACTGTTTATACTCATTGAAGACCATTAACCCATGTGGTACCTTTCTCCTGGGAATTCAACATATTCTGCCTGTCCTGTGTCAGTATAGATTGTTATGGACTTTATGGTTATCCTGGACCTGTGTAGTCATATGTATATGTAACCTGTCGTGTGTCTGTATTATTCTGCTTAAATACTACAGGACCTGTGAGGGTTATTATATTACTGTGAGTTCAATAAAACTGTGTTTTATCCTAAACTACTGTGTCTGGGTGTCGAACAAACCGTTACAGTGACTGAAAAGAGCGGAGACTAACTGCGGCGCCCACAAGACCAACCACAGTGGTAAGAATAACAAGCCAAACGTATAGTGACCAAGCGAGATCGTCAGCTCTGGGTAAGGAGGAAGGAGGCAGCAAGGCACAAATGGGTTGCAGTCACGGAACGGTAATGCAGTACTTAAGGCAACCAACTGGGACAGCATGCTCAAGACAGCGCACAGGAGATACTCTCTACCGGATGCGGTAGTGCACTGGACTGGAGGCACAGAACAGGAACATCAGCCAGGTTGGGTCGGTACACGAAGCAGGAACGTCAGCCAATCCAAGTCGGTATACGGAGCAGGAACGTGAGCCAGATCGGGTCGGTACACGGAGCAGGAAAAGGATCAGAGAGAGTAGTCAGGCAGTCCAGGTCTTACAAAGGATATCACACGTTAACGGCAGCAAGCTCTAAGCAACGGGAACACCACGAAAGGGCCCTGTATGAGTGACAGGGCACAGTACTTAAAGGCTACCACTGGGTGGAGTAATCACACGCTAGCCAATAAGAAAGCATCAGAAATCATGTGTCAAAATGTCGCCAGCAATACACGGGCACCATGATAGTACCCCCCTCTCAAAGACACACACCCCTCGAGAGGAGGGAGCCGGCTTCTGAGGGTACTTAGTATGAAATCTACACAGCAGTCTGGGAGCATTGAGGTAATTCTGGTCAACCCAGGAACGTTCTTCAGGGCCATAGCCCTTCCAGTGAACCAAATATTGCAACTTTCCTCTAAATCTCCTGGAGTCAATTATGCTTTGTACTTCATACTCCTCCTGACCTTGTACCTGCACAGGCCCAGAAACCACAGGAGTAGTAGTGTAACACTTGCAAACTAAAGGCTTCAGCAGGGATACATGGAACACATTATGAATCCACATGGATGCTGGTAAATCCAAAGCATAAGAAACTGGGTTAATCTTGCGGATAACTTTAAAGGGACTGACAAACCAAGGAGTCAACTTATTACATGGAACCTGCAGATTGAGGTTTCTGGAGGAAAGCCATACCCTGTCCCCAACCTGAAAGGAGACCGCCGGCAGCCGTCTGCAATTAGCGTGACGCTGATAACGAAGCACTGAGGGTCCGCTGTACCTGTGCCCAAGTGGAGCGGAGTTGCTTTATATGCTCATCAAGAGCTGGAATTTGCTGCGTCTGAAATGAGTCCGGGAGCAAGCATGGTTGAAACCCGTAATTGATGAGAAACGGGGAGCTCCATGACCATGAAATAACAGCACAATTCCTGGCGAACTCTGCCCGCGGTAACAGGTTGGCCCAATTGTCATGATGATCGGACACAAAACAGAGTAGGAATTGTTCCAATCCTTGATTGGCACGCTCGACGGCCCCATTGGTCTGGGGATGGTAGGCAGAAAAAAAGGATAATTGTATGCCCATCTGATCACAGAATGCCCTCCAAAACCTGGACACAAATTGTCTCCCTCGTTCGGATACCAGCACCCTGGGTACACCATGCAACTGAAACACTTATCGGGCAAAGACAACAGTCAGTTCCTGGGCAGAGGGAAGGCCAGGAAGGGGCACAAAGTGTGCCATCTTAGAGAATCTGTCGACCACCATCAGAATAAATGAATATCCCTTAGACACAGGCAATTCTCCCAGGAAGTCAGTCGAGACGTGGGACCAGGGACGCTCGCCATTAGACACTGGTTGAAGTAGGCCAACAGGGAGGTGCCTAGGTAACTTGGCACGGGCACAAATAGAGCAAGCTGCCATGTAGGCGGTGCAATCAGCACGTAAGGAAGGCCACCAGAATATCTGAGAAAGAGACCAGATCAATTGGTCCCTGCCTACATGCCCAGCTGCCCGAGATGCATGGTAGGTGTCGAGTAGGCATGTATGGAACGGTTCAGCCACAAAACACTTGCCCACCGGGGTACCAGGGTGTGGGGTAGCCTGGGTAGCAAGAATCTCCTCCCCCAGTGGTGAAGTGATGCTAGTACGCAAGGTGGCCAAAATGTGATCTGGCTGAATAATGGGTACTGGAGCTTCATCAACCTCAGTTTCAGGACCAAATTGCCTGGACAGAGCATCTGCCCTAATATTCTTGGAGCCAGGCAGGTAGGATACAATGAAATTAAAATGTGACAGGAACAGGGCCCATCTGGCTGTAACGGTTTTGTAAGACACTCAGACTAGCAGGTTAAAATAAAACACAGTTTTATTAATAAAACAAGAAAGACCGCCCTCTATAGGCAATATAGTTAAATTGAAAGAACAGTGGCGTGTAAATGCCTTCTCAGGCCCAGTATACAGAGGAAATAAATATACATATACTGTTGCAGGACAGGCATAGAAACTTAAGGGTATACAATGGTTAAAGTACATGTAACTCAGTCAGTCTCTGTTGTGGTGTGACTG
Organism: Rhinophrynus dorsalis; assembly: GCA_037306005.1. NCBI lineage: Eukaryota > Metazoa > Chordata > Amphibia > Anura > Rhinophrynidae > Rhinophrynus > Rhinophrynus dorsalis. Next base: position 367,987,339 of record CM074722.1, on the reverse strand, counting down.
ACACGCCCATAAGATGGTAAAGGAGCAGTAAGTGGTGCTAGATGAGACAACACCTGCAGTCTTATAGTACAGAGACTACTGCTATGCTGAACAGGAACTGAGGCCAAATACTCTGCTAGAGTAGAAGAGCTAGAGCCAATAGCCCCCACGGGCGTAGTAACGGAGACCATTCACTGCAAGAGCTTGAGTCAATAGCCCCCACGGGCGTAGTAATGGAGACTAATAACACTACAAGAGCTAGAGCCAATAGCTCCCTCAGGCATTGTAACGGAGATACTTCACTGCAAGAGCTAGAGCCAATAGCCTCCACGGGCGTAGTAACGGAGACTAATAACACTGCAAGAGCTAGAGCCAATGGCGCCTCCCGCGGGCACAGTAACGGAGACTGACTACACTGCAATGCAAACAGAAAGAGCCACAGCCACCTACATAGGCGCTGCACGATCACCTCGGCTCGGCAAGTGTAGCGGAAGACTCAGGGTAACGGCTCTGCAAGTGTTAATGGAGGCTCGGTGAACTGAGACACGGCTATGCAAGTGTTACTGGATACTCAGTGAATGGAGACAACGGCTCTGCAAGTGTAAACTGAGGCTCAGGGAATGGAGATAACAGCTCTGCAAGTGTAGCGGAGGCTCAGTGAACAAAGGCACGGCTCTGTAAGGGTTAAAGTACTGCACAATGCTCTGAGGAGTAAACGGAGTAAGCAGGCTCAGCAGAGGAAATCGAGAGGCCCAGTACACCGGAGGCAATGACACGATCAGCCCTGCCACAGCACAGCAGAAGTCAGAATGTCGCCTAGGCAACACCAAGCAGCAAACGGCAGGAACAGAGGCAGGGTCAGTAACGAGCTGGTTCAGGTCACGGAGCAGGAAGTCAGCCAGGCCGGGTCAATCACGGAGCAGGATACTCAGACAAGCCAGGTCAGGTCACAGAGCAGGAACGTCAGCCAGGCCGGGTCAAACACAGAGCAGGATACAGGAGCGTAGTCAGACAGGCCAAGTCGGTACATAGGAAGCAGGAACACTGGAACACAGCAACAGCAACACTGGCTCAGGAACACCACAAAAGGGCATCTGACAGGTGCCAAGGCCAGGTATACAAAGGCCATAATGGGTGGGCCAGACAAGCTCAGCCAATGGTAGCGCACCACAGCAAAAGAGTGACAAGAAGATCACGGGCACCGTGATACTGGCCTTCCGAGAGGAAAGGTATATTAAATTTGTATGGTCAGTCAAAATCAATACCGAAGTTCTAGTACCCTCAAGCAGGTGTCGCCATTCTTTAAGGGCTAGAATAATTGCCAACAGCTCTCTGTCCCCAATCTCGTAATGGCTCTGGGCGCTGGATAACTTCTTAGAGAAAAACCCACATGGCCTTAGTCCACTCCCAGGGTCCAGACGTTGTGACAACACTGCCCCTACCCCAGTTTCAGAGGCATCAACCTCTAAAGTGAATGGAAGGGAAGGGTTAGGGTGGGACAGTACAGGAGCAGACGCAAATGAGGATTTCAGCAACTCGAAGGCAAGTTCAGCTGTCTGAGACCACTGGGAGGGGTTAGCACCCTTGTGTGTGAGATCAGACAGTGGCTTTACAATGGTGGAAAAATTCCGAATGAATTTCCTATAATAGTTGGCAAAGCAAAGAAAACATTGGATAGCCTTGAGACCCTTAGGACGTGGCCACTGCAGGACCGCTGCCAGCTTCTCCTTGTCCATTGCAATGCCATCTTTGGAGATCACAAAGCCTAGGAAAGGGACCATAGGCTTGTGAAATTCGCACTTCTCGATCTTACAGTAAAGTTTGTTTTCACGGAGTCTAAGCAGAACTATAGACACATCCTTGATGTGTTGCGACAGGTTGGATGAGTGTATGAGAATATCATTGAGATAAACCACAACGCACGACTGGAGCAAATCACGGAGAATGTCATTAATAAACTCCTGTAACACTGAGGGAGCATTACACAGCCGAAATGGCATTACCAGGTATTCATAGTGTCCAGATCTAGTATTGAACGCTGTTTTCCACTCATCACCGGATCTTATCCTAATCAGGTTATAAGCTGCACGTAAGTCCAATTTGTTGAAAATGGAGGAACCCTTTAACCTGTCAAACAGTTCTGTGATGAGTGGTATCGGATATGCGTTTTTGGCCATGAGTTTATTCAGGCCACGATAATCAATACAGGGTCGTAACTCACCATTTTTCTTTTTGACAAAGAAGAAACCAGCCCTACAAGTCACATATTTTTTACTTTAAAAGGTATATAGATGACCTACTTATTATTTGGAGTGGAAATAGGTCAATAATAGAATCACAGTTTTTGAGTTATCTTAACGATAATATATATAATTTGAAGTTTACTTTACAAAGCCACATCAGCAGCATTGTATTTTTGGATATAGAAATTAGTTCTTCACCAATAACAGGAAAAACTGTTACGAATGTTTATCGAAAACCAACAGCATCAAATACAAAGAGTAGATAGTTGTCATCCGCGTCACATGATAAGAGGTGTGCCGGTGGGACAGTTCCTAAGATTGAGGCGGAACTGTTCCACCGACATACTTTTCGATGCAGCTTGTGATGATTTAAGACTAAGATTGCAAGAACGGGGCTACCCAAAATGGATGTTGGATAGGGCAGAATCTATTTCGAGAAATAAAAACATAGATACATTGTTAGAACCAAAAAAGTCAATTAAAACCGATCAGGATGAGAAAGTAGCTTTTTTTAACACCTTATAGTTGTGATTATAACAAGATAGTTCATATTATTAAAAAACACTTACCAGTATTAATGGGAGACAGACAGGTACAACCTATTATAAAACGAGGATGTAAATTCATTGCAAAAAAAGCCCCTACCTTAGCAAAAAGTTTATCACCAAGCTTGTATATAAGTAAGAAAAGAACCTATACATGGTTAAATAATGTAGGGACTTTTAGATGTGGTCAGGCTCGATGCAGTTGCTGCAGATGGATAGAGCCGTCAAAGACTTTCCGTTCGGCAACAACAGGAAAAATATATGATAATAGCCAATATATCAATTGTGCCACGAGGTTTGTGGTATATTTGATAACTTGTAAATTTTGTCAAGTCCAATATGTGGGTAAAACCACTCGAACGTTAAGGGAGAGAATTCAAGAGCATATCAGTAACATCAAATGTAAAGATCTTAAGAAAGGAGTTGCACATCATGTATGAAACATAATTCGGATATGGATGGTTTCTCAGTACAGGGTTTGGAGAGAATGATAAAACCTATTAGAGGAGGAGATTTGTCGGGTATTGTCACGGATTTGAAGACTCTCAGACTTAAGGTTTGGTAAAAACGTAACTTTATTAAAAGTTAAAGGCAGTCCCCGTAGGGTAAACATTAAAGATGAGCGAGCACCCCGATGCTCGGGTGCTCTGACCGAGCACCCCCTGATGCTCGAGTGCTCGGCCGAGCACCCGAGCCCCATTCAAATGAATGGGAGCACTCGAGCATTAAACCAGGCACCCCCTGCTCTGATGAGCGGAGGGTGCCTGGTCAATGTCCCCCTTCATCTCCGCTATGCCCCTCTTCCACAATGTCCCCCTTCATCTCCTATGCCATAGCGGAGATGAAGGGGGACATTGTGGAAGAGGGGCATAGCGGAGATGAAGGGGGACATTGTGGAAGACGGGCATAGAGTCTATGCCCCTCTTCCACAATGTCCCCCTTCATCTCCGCTATGCCCCTCTTCCACAATGTCCCCCTTCATCTCCTCTATGGCATAGGAGATGAAGGGGGACATTGTGGAAGAGGGGCATAGCGGAGATGAAGGGGCACATTGTGGAAGACGGGCATAGCGGAGATGAAGGGGGACATTGTGGAAGAGGGGCATAGAGTCTATGCCCCTCTTCCATAATGTCCCCCTTCATCTCCGCAATGCCCCCTTCATCTCCGCAATGCCCCCGTACCTCCATTCCCTGGTGGTCCAGCGGAGCGTCTTCGGATCTGTGCCTCTTCCGGCACAGATCCTCTTCACCCGAGCATGTCGGGCGAGCACATGGCGGTACTCGTACGAGTACCGCCATGTGCAGAGCAGAGCGATGCTCGAGCCGATCCGAGCATCGGCCGAGCACGCTCGCTCAACACTAGTAAACATACATAACAATACAGCAGTAATAGCTGATATAATAGGTTCTACGGGCCTTGCCTAAATACCGGGCAAGGCAACCCAAGTGACAGTAATAATGACAGGCTCCACCGACCTTGCCTATACCGAGTAAGGCAACCGTGAGATGACATATACCGGTTCTACCGGCCTTACCAATACCGGGCAAGGCAGCCCAAGGAATGCGGACTGGAGGCTCTACCGGCCCTGCCAATACCTGGTAAGGCAACCTTCAAGATGGTGATGTACAAGGTTCTACCGGCCTTACCAATACCGGGCAAGGCAGCCCAAAGGAGTACTGTAGTAGGCTCTACCGGCCCTGCCAATACCAGGTAAGGCAACCTTAAGGATGGTAACGTACAAGGTTCTACCGGCCTTACCAATACCGGCCAGAGCAGCCTGAGCGAGTAGACCAGCTGTCAGATGGCTAAGACAGCAGAGAGAAATAGGAATTATGGTCTTACTCAGCAGAAGTCTATTGCCAGGGATAATCAGACGACTGCATAGGAGTGGACAGCGACCTGGCCAAAGTACTGTATCATACAGGAGCAAACCAACGTCCGCACGTTGGGACCAACAGTAAATAACGCCACCAGGTTAATGGAGTAAACCAGCGTCCGCACGCTGGGACCAATAATAGATGTCGCCACCAGGTAATGGAGTAAACCAGCGTCCACACGCTGGGACCAATAATAGATGTCGCCACCAGGTTAATGGAGTAAACCAGTGTCCGCACACTGGGACCAACAGTAAATGTCGCCACCAAGTTTAATGGAGTAAACCAGCGTCCGCATGCTGGAACCAACAGTGTATCTTGCAACCAGGTTTAATGGAGCAAACCAGCGTCCGCACGCTGGAACCAACAATGTATATCGCTACCAAGTTTAGGGGAGAAAACCAGCGTCCGCACGCTGGAACCAACAATGTAATAGCAACCAGGTTTAGTGGAGTAAACCAGCGTCTGCACGCTGGAACCAACAATGTATATCGCAACCAGGTTTAGTGGAGTAAACCAGCGTCCGCACGCTAGAACCAACAATGTATATCGCAACCAGGTTTAGTGGAGAAAACTAGCGTCCACACGCTGGAGCCAACAATGTATGATCAGCAGCGAGAAGAACAATGTCGCCGGAGCGATGGCTGGAGCAGGAGATTCAGGAACTCAGTAAGATTAACCCGCGAGGTGCTGGAACACAGGAACACTAGACTACAGGCACCCAGGAACACTGGATCACAGGAACACCGGAACACTAGCATACAGGAACACTGGAACACTGGAGCTCTGGAACACAGGATCAGCAAGTACTGCAGGAACAGCAGGAACAGGCCCAGAAGCCTGACCAGCAGGTCAGGCAGAGTGAAGTCAGAAACACCACGAAAGGGCAACCTGGAAGTGCTCAGCTTGGGTTTAAAAAGGCTGTGTGAGGAGGGCTAATTACAGACAGCCAATCATGATTACTCAGCAAGTGACAGACACTGCACAGTACGAATCACGTGCACCGTGATAGGCTAATCACAGACAGCCAATCATGATTACTCAGCAAGTGATTGACACTGAACAGCACGAATCACGGGCACCGTGATAGGTATGCTCTCATACCAAGAAGTATATTGGATATTTACCTTGTCTACTAGAGAGCCGTCAGGATTAAATAAATATTATGACGTTACATATTGTGTATAAATAAAAAAAGAAATACACTGTGTATCATATTTGTTAAAATCTACCCTATCTATGAGGAAGTTTTTATTTTATATTATACATGTTAGGATGCTTGGTCTGGTGCTTTTGAAGGAATGACATCCTTAGTATTTTATATGTGTAATATTGCATAGAATAATACGATATGTAATTTCAATACTTATATATAGAATTGACTATATTACTATTTATTATGTGATTAGAATTTAATAGTAGTTCATTGAACTGTATAAGGATATTCATGCAGTATAGAATTAGTTGTTATTACCTGTTAAATGTAGATCATAAACCATTAAAAGAAAGGGTATAGTTAATAGAATTAACATCTACAGTTGCTAAAAATTATTCAATAAAATCAAGTCTAACCAGAATAATAAACTGCTCAAAAAAATAAAGGGAACACTTAAACAACACAATGTAACTCGAAGTCAATCACACTTCTGTGAAATCACACTGTCCACTCAGGAAGCAACACTGACTGACAATCAATTCCACATGCCGTTGTGCAAATCGAACAGACAACAGGTGGAAATTATAGGCAATTAGCAAGACACCCCCAATAAAGGAGTGGTTCTGCAGGTGGTGACCACAGACCACTTCTCAGTTCTTATGCTTCGTGGCTGATGTTTTGGTAACTTTTGAATGCTAGTGGTGCTCTAGTGGTAGCATGAGACGGAGTCTACAACCCAAGTGGCTCAGGTAGTGCAGCTCATCCAGGATGGCACATCAATGCGAGCTGTGGCAAGAAGGTTTGCTGTGTCTGTCAGCGTAGTGTCCAGAGCATGGTGGCGCTACCAGGAGACAGGCCAGTACATCAGGAGACGTGGAGGAGGCCGTAGGAGGGCAACAACCCAGCAGCAGGACCGCTATCTCCGCCTTTGTGCAAGGAGGAGCAGGAGGAACACTGCCAGAGCCCTGCAAAATGACCTCCAGCAGGCCACAAATTTGCATGTGCCCACTCAAACGGTCAGAAACAGACTCCATGAGGGTGGTATGAGGGCCCGACGTCCACAGGTGGGGGTTGTGCTTACAGCCCAACACCGTGCAGGACGTTTGGCATTTGCCAGAGAACACCAAGATTGGCAAATACGCCACTGGCGCCCTGTGCTCTTCACAGATGAAAGCAGGTTCACACTGAGCACATGTGACAGACGTGACAGAGTCTGGAGACGCCGTGGAGAACATTCTGCTGCCTGCAACATCCTCCAGCATGACCGGTTTGGTGGTGGGTCAGTAATGGTGTGGTGTGGCATTTCTTTGGGGGGCCGCACAGCCCTCCATGTGCTTGCCAGAGGTAGCCTGACTGCCATTAGGTACCGAGATGAGATCCTCAAACCCCTTGTGAGACCATATACTGGTGCGGTTGGCCCTGGGTTCCTCCTAATGCAAGACAATGCTAGACCTCATGTGGCTGGAGTGTGTCAGCAGTTCCTGCAAGAGGAAGGCATTGATGCTATGGACTGGCCCACCCGTTCCCCAGACCTGAATCCGATTGAGCACATCTGGGACATCATGTCTCGCTCCATCCACCAACGCCACGTTGCACCACAGACTGTCCAGGAGTTGGCGGATGCTTTAGTCCAGGTCTGGGAGGACATCCCTCAGGAGACCATCCGCAACCTCATCAGGAGCATGCCCAGGCATTGTAGGGAGGTCATACGGGCACGTGGAGGCCACACACACTACTGAGCCTCATTTTGACTTGTTTTAAGGACATTACATCAAAGTTGGATCAGCCTGTAGTGTGGTTTTCCATTTTGATTTTGAGTGTGACTCCATATCCAGACCTCCATGGGTTGATAAATTTGATTTCCACTGAGAATTTTTGTGTGATTTTTTGTCAGTTCATTCATTCAGATCTAGGATGTGTAATCTTAGTGTTCCCTTTATTTTTTGGAACAGTGGGATGTGTAATCTTAGTGTTCCCTTTATTTTTTTGAGCAGTGTACATAGTTAATATTGAAATCTGTGGTTAGAATAATGAATATGGGAATTTAAATATGGATGATGTCCCCTATATGTCATAAACAAATCTTAGTATAGAAAATATTTTTTCTTTTATGTTTTTATTTATATTTGTATATTTGGTATAATGGGGTTTTTCTTTTTCTTTGCACATTAGATGACTGGATCCCTTTGGGGATCGGGTGGCGCCCTGGCACTGAGAGGGTTATGGATTTAATGTTATAGTTTACATTGATCAGAACGCTCGGTAACTAGGGTGTTAATTGACCCATGGGAACTATATCCAATACCTTCCTTGGTTTAATTAACTAGGGAAGTTGATTGGATAGTTTAAATGGAGTCGTTTGTGTGTGATGTATAAAGGAAGCTTCATTGTTGTTTGTTATGGGTCTATGAGTAAGCACAATAGTGTGAAACGCGTGAGACTGTATCCCTAAGTGTCTTGTGTTCCTTTTTCCACTAAAGATGGTGATTTTATGATGAACTATTGAGTGCACTGCACTTTGTTTTTCTAATTGTTACATGGACATGTCGGCTCGTCTTCTGGCAGTTCCTCCATAGCATCAGCCGCAAGCGGTGAGTGAAACTGATTGTTACATCCTGAAATTAAGTGGCGCTTATTTTTTGGATTTTATCGTAATCACACGCTAACCAATAAGAAAGCATCAAAAATCATGTGTCAAAATGTCGCCAGCAATAGACGGGCACCATGATAAAGTGACAACTTGAAGTAGGACCTGAGTGGTCTGTTTCCAAGCCTTAGTATAACTAGGAGGTTGGGCTTGAGGGCTCAGACCTGATCACCTCAGGAGACAAAGGAGTTCCCAGTGGGGGGCACAGTCTCAATGGGTTACAATACACATGCATTACACAAAGACCAACGGTTACGACCGTTGGTCAAGTATCCTGTAATATCCCACCTCAACCTTGCCCAATCCATGTCGAAGGTTTGAATTCAAAACCAAGGTGGTCAAGCAATGGCGTTGATGGCTAGAGTCCCTTTGTCATATGACTCCCGCCATTTCGATATCCACTCAACCTTGTGTCGAGCAATCAACGAACTGGATGACCTAATCTTGAGCCTGTAGGTCGCATTCCCTGAAGTCATTTAGGGTCAGGGATGTCCTGATAACATTAATAGTTCCGAAACGTATCAGACATAATTACCGTATAACCACGGTCCATGGGAAACCCAGGGCCTCTTTCTCTCCTGGCCCTCAGTAACGGTGGAGATCCATTATACAGACCAAGGACACTCCACATTAGGGATGGGCTGCAGGATGCCAACCAGCAGGTGTCTAAGAATCTTGGCCCACACACAAGTGGAACATGCGGCAACAGATGCGGAACAATCTGCCCTCAAGCTGGGCCACCAAAAGAGTCTGGTCATAGGCCATATCAGGTAGTCTATACCAATGTGTCCTGTAGCATTAGAGGAATGGTACATCTCTAGTAATCTGGTACGGAGGGGTTCAGGCACTAAACATTTCCCATTAGGCTTCTCTGCTGGGAAGGAAGCTTAAGCAGCCATAATCTCTTGGCCCAGCGGAGATGTAATACTGGTACCTACCGTAGCCAGGGTGCAGTTAGGAGAAATAATAGGCACCGGAGGAGACTACTCCTGGGACTCAGCCCAAACTGTCAAGAGAGAGCATCTGCTCTAATATTTTGGTGCCAGGCAGGTAAAAAACCACAAAATTAAACCTCGAAAGGAATAAGGCCCATCTGGCCTGACGTGAAGACAATCTCTTAGCCTCCAACAAATATGTGAGGTTATTGTGATCAGTCAGTATCAGGATCAGAACAGTTGTGCCCTCCAACAGATAATGCCATTCTTTCAAGGCCAGGATGATAGCGAGTAATTCACGATTACCCACATCATATACGCTCTCAGCCTTTGACAGTTTCTTCGAGAAAAAAACCCGCAAGGCAGCAATGGTCTCCAAGGGCCCGTGTGCTGGGATAGCAAAGCGCCTACACCAGATTCCGAGGCATCCACCTCCAGGGTAAACAGTAGGGTTGGATTCGGTTAGGACAGTTTCGGGGCCTTCGCAAAGGTGGACTTCAAGTCCTCGAAGGCCTGAAGTGCTTCAGTTGCCCAGACTGAAGGATCCGCACTAGACTTGTGCAAGGGCAAAATTTTCGATTAAATTCGAATTCGGACACATTTTTTTTTTTCTAATTCGGATGGTCCTAATTTCGGACCAGGCCTATTCGATTCGAACGAAGTTCTGATCCATTCCGAATTATTCAGCTGAATTTAACATGGGTTAAATTATAGCAGTGCACCTCCTTGCACGCTGCTATCATTCTTTGCAGACAGGGTGTGCATTTAGAAAAAGATCCATCCCAAAAACGGACATTGTCGTACATTGCCAGTCTGTGCATGTCACCTCTACTCCAGCATGGGATGCCAGTCACAATGCAAACGTTGAACATCGAGAACCCATGCCTGTCATTCAATTTAGCATATGTTCGAACATCGAAAACCCATGCCTGTCCTTCAATATAGCATATGCTCGAACATCGAAAACCCATGCCTGTCATTCAATTTAGCATATGCTCAAGCATCGAAAACCCATGCCTGTCACATCCTACTCAACATAAGTGGTCGACTCAAACATGGACAAACTACATGACTATCACGGTCCCCGTGATCCTGTGTGTCACTCTTTGCTGTGCTGCTCCCTGATTGGCTGAGCTGTGTTGGCCCGCCCCTGGTTACCCTTTTTATACTGGCCGCTGGCACCAATCTGGTGCCCTTTCGTGGTGTTCCTGAGCCTTGCTGCTGTTCTCTGTGTTCCTGATTTCCGTGTACCGACTTGGCCTGCTTGAGACTCTCCTGTGTTCCTGCCCGTTGCTGATCCGGCTTGTCTACGAACCCGCTCTGGTATCCGACCCAGCCTGGCTGACATTCCTGCTTGTTGCTGATCCGGCGTGTCTACTAGGGATGAGCGAGCACCCCGATGCTCGGGTGCTCGGGTGCTCTGACCGAGCACCCCCTGATGCTCGAGTGCTCGGCCGAGCACCCGAGCCCCATTCAAATGAATGGGAGCACTCGAGCATTAAACCAGGCACCCCCTGCTCTGATGAGCGGAGGGTGCCTGGTCAATGTCCCCCTTCATCTCCGCTATGCCCCTCTTCCACAATGTCCCCCTTCATCTCCTATGCCATAGCGGAGATGAAGGGGGACATTGTGGAAGAGGGGCATAGCGGAGATGAAGGGGGACATTGTGGAAGAGGGGCATAGAGTCTATGCCCCTCTTCCACAATGTCCCCCTTCATCTCCGCTATGCCCCTCTTCCACAATGTCCCCCTTCATCTCCTCTATGGCATAGGAGATGAAGGGGGACATTGTGGAAGAGGGGCATAGCGGAGATGAAGGGGCACATTGTGGAAGACGGGCATAGCGGAGATGAAGGGGGACATTGTGGAAGAGGGGCATAGAGTCTATGCCCCTCTTCCACAATGTCCCCCTTCATCTCCGCAATGCCCCCTTCATCTCCGCAATGCCCCCGTACCTCCATTCCCTGGTGGTCCAGCGGAGCGTCTTCGGATCTGTGCCTCTTCCGGCACAGATCCTCTTCACCCGAACATGTCGGGCGAGCACATGGCGGTACTCGTACGAGTACCGCCATGTGCAGAGCAGAGCGATGCTCGAGCCGATCCGAGCATCGGCCGAGCACGCTCGCTCAACACTAGTGTCTACGATTCTCCACAGTTCCCGGTTCCAGTCTATCTACGTTCCTGCTGCTGACTACTGGGCGACATTCTTACTCCTGGAGTCGCGCTCGTGCTCGAGACTGACCTTAACCCTTGAGTCACTGTTCACTGTCAAACGCTGCTGAGCTATACTACTGCTGAGTCTCCTTAAGCTTGCAGAGCGATATTATCAGGGCGATTCCGATTGCTGAGCTGATTCCTTGCTGTGCCTCACCTCCTACCAAGTGCTTAGTTAACCCGTTCAGTGCTACGTTACTACTGCTGAGCCGGCCGCTTGGGCCTGAGAGACGGCGGCTCATAGTCCATCTATGCAGGGTAGTTGTTCCGGTACCGTACCGGTGGTCATCTTGCCCACGCACTTGCACTGGTGGAGTAGTTATAAGCCCGTGGAGTCTACCTGGCACTAGCTATTGGCTTCTGTTTACGCCCGAGGGGGCTTGATCCGTACACTTGCAGCTTGCAGTCTCCATTGTACGCCCGTGGAGGCTACGTGCCTTGCTCTTGCAGCTTGTAATCTCCGGTTTACGCCTGTGGGGGCTAACGACTCACAGTTCCCAAATACTGGTGACACTTGTTACGCCCGTGGGGGCTATCCATTATTGCTCTTTCGTTCTGGGTCAGTTCTGCCGTGCAAGTCGAGTGCTCTCCTACAGACTTGGTATTGACTCCTCATACTTCTACAAGCTTCAGCTACACCTTGGGCGTGCCTACACCACAACAAAGACTGATGAGGACTGAGTTAACTATTATGTGTCCCTGTCTGGGTTACCAGTCCTAGTATATATTTCTTGTACATATATTCCACACTGTCTGTTCTCAGTATACTGGCCTGTAAGGGTCTAGACTAGTGTTGAGCGAGCATGCTCGGCCGATGCTCGGATCGGCTCGAGCATCGCTCTGCTCGGCACATGGCGGTACTCGTACGAGTACCGCCATGTGCTCGCCCGGCATGTTCGGGTGGCGGGGATCTGTGCCGAAGGAGGCACAGATCTGAAGACGCTCCGCTGGACCACCAGGGACTGGAGGTACGGGGGCATTGCGGAGATGAAGGGGGCATTGCGGAGATGAAGGGGGCATAGCGGAGATGAAGGGGGACATTGTGGAAGAGGGGCATAGCGGAGATGAAGGGGGACATTGTGGAAGACGGGCATAGCGGAGATGAAGGGGGACATTGTGGAAGACGGGCATAGCGGAGATGAAGGGGGACATTGTGGAAGAGGGGCATAGCGGAGATGAAGGGGGACATTGTGGAAGACGGGCATAGCGGAGATGAAGGGGGACATTGTGGAAGACAGGCATAGCGGAGATGAAGGGGGACATTGTGGAAGAGGGGCATAGCGGAGATGAAGGGGGACATTGTGGAAGAGGGGCATAGCGGAGATGAAGGGGGACATTGTGGAAGACGGGCATAGCGGAGATGAAGGGGGACATTGTGGAAGAGGGGCATAGAGGAGATGAAGGGGGACATTGTGGAAGAGGGGCATAGCGGAGATGAAGGGGGACATTGTGGAAGACGGGCATAGCGGAGATGAAGGGGGACATTGTGGAAGACGGGCATAGCGGAGATGAAGGGGGACATTGTGGAAGAGGGGCATAGCGGAGATGAAGGGGGATATTGTGGAAGACGGGCATAGCGGAGATGAAGGGGGACATTGTGGAAGACGGGCATAGCGGAGATGAAGGGGGACATTGTGGAAGAGGGGCATAGCGGAGATGAAGGGGGACATTGTGGAAGAGGGGCATAGCGGAGATGAAGGGGGACATTGTGGAAGAGGGGCATAGCGGAGATGAAGGGGGACATTGTGGAAGACGGGCATAGCGGAGATGAAGGGGGACATTGTGGAAGATGGGCATAGCAGAGATGAAGGGGGACATTGTGGAAGACGGGCATAGCGGAGATGAAGGGGGACATTGTGGAAGAGGGGCATAGCGGAGATGAAGGGGGACATTGTGGAAGACGGGCATAGCGGAGATGAAGGGGGACATTGCGGAGATGAAGGGGGGCATTGACCAGGCACCCTCCCCTCATCAGAGCAGGGGGTGCCTGGTGTAATGCTCGTGTCGCCCCATTCAATTCAATGGGGCTCGGGTGCTCGGCCGAGCACTCGAGCCTCAGGGGGTGCTCGGTCAGAGCACCCGAGCACCCGAGCATCGGGGTGCTCGCTCAACACTAGTCTAGACACTTGTTTTTGTTTACCCTGTGTGCCTGTAGAGGGTGATATTGTTCATTAATTTATTTAATAAAACTGCGTTTTACCATACCCTCTGTCTGAAGTGTCTGAAAACCGTAACAATGTCACATTCTATGTTAGTACATGGGTAAAGATTAAGGTTTCATTTTCTGGTACCAGCCTCCTACCCTACTGTCCCTCTTTAGTACCCAAATTCCTCTCTCTCGTTTTCCTATCCTGATTTCCCCTCATATCAGATAAGTCTATGTGTATATACATTGTAGTGTTTCATACTACATCAAGAATAAACATCAATGATTGTTTAAACTGCAGTATGTGTGTCTAAACTAATTTGTGTATTGAAAATACATTAACCCCATCGCGACAAGTGACTTACCAGGTACGTCCCGCAAAAACTGTCACTTAGTGACAGAGGACGTACCTGGTAAGTCCCGGAAGTCATTCGCTAGAATGAAGAAGAAAAATCCGTCGTTAAGTGCCGGGCGCGTGCGCGCGCGGCAGGTCATTAAGGGGTTAATCTTGTGCTAAATCATCACCTCACTTAACCTTTCTCAGAGACTGACAGAATTGGAACGAAGTGCCAACTTGCCTTTGATTCGAGGATTGCAAATTGTGGCAAGCATTAACTCGGGACAATTGTCCATGCGCTCTTCCATGCGCCGAGTAAGTTCCTTCTTCAACCTCGTTAGAAGGGCAGCAACATCTGGAAGTATATTACCCTCAGCACCAGGCAGCGTTCCCTATGGGAAAGGAAATCATCCAATTTTAAGGAGAGGCGCGTGAAGAGGGGAATGACTTCTGCCAGACTAGCGTTCTCTTTGCTCAAAAGTTCCGTCAAAGCACGGAAAGGCGTAAGGACTGTCACTACCTGTTCCATCAGGGCCCAGTCAGCCCTGCCCAGTGTTCTGTTACTGCCAGTGAAATGGTGACATGACATTGCATGAATTGCCTTTTTCTGCTCCAGGATACACTCTAGCATATCTAAGGTGGAGTTCCACCTGGTCCCAACATCTTGTTTTAGGTGGTGCTCTGTGAGGTCTGCCTTTTTCTGTTCCTCCCTGAGTAGCTGGCTATCTTTGATGCTCCGATGGAAGTGGCCAGAAATTTGTCGGCACAACTCCAGAAGTGCTGACAACCTTCCAGTGTTACTGCCATCCTCAAGAGCAGCCTTCACTACTAGATGCAGAACATGCGCTGAGCAGCGCACACCCACAAATCTGCCATCCCGGAGAGCCTTGATCATGTTAGCTGCACCATCAGTAACCACAAACTCCATTTGCACCTGTGTGCCTGCCTGCTCCCCTAGCCATTGCTCCACCATGTTCTGCAGTGCTTTGCGAATGTTATCTGAGGTGTGCTGCTGATCCATTACCTCAGCATGGAGGAGGAAAGAGAGGTACCCTGTCTGCCTATACAACTGTGACACTGGCAGTGTGGCACTGAAGATTATTCAAACAAATAACTTGTATTAGGAATAATTTTAATAAAACCAACACATGTGGGTCTCCCTTGTGGTGGCGAAAAGGCACGCTGCCTGCCTATACAACTGTGACACTGGCAGTGTGACGCTGAAGATTATTCAAACAAATAACTTGTATTAGGAATCATTTTAATAAAACCAACACATGTGGGTCTCCCTTGCGGTGGCGAAAAGGCACGCTGTCTGCCTATATAACTGTGACACTGGCAGTGTGACGCTGAAGATTATTCAAACAAATGACTTTTTATATTTTTTTTTTAAGAAACACAGATGACCCCCTTGCAGTGGCGAAAAGGCACCCTGCCTGCCTATAGGACTGTCAGACTGGTTGATGTGACATTGAAAATTATTCGAACAGTGCCGGCCCAATACATTGTGCTGCCTGGGTCCAAGGATTAAATGCTGACCCCTCAAAAAAAAAACAAAAAAAAAAAAAAAAACACACCCACATCCATTATAATGGGGTCTTGTGTCCATAGAGAGATCTTAAGTCACCAGGGTAGTAAACATGCACTCTGATTTACAATATTTCAGCCAGTTAATATGATGGTGGGGTCTTCTGTCCATAGACAGCTTAAGTCACCAGGGGCTGTGAATGTGCTCTCTCTAAATTACAATATACCTGTAGACACCAATCAAGTGTAAGAGCGTAACCGATATTTAGACTAAATAGCAGTTATGCCCTTCCACTTGGTTGGACTTGGTGTCTACAGACATATTGTAAATTAGAAAGAGCACATTTACAGCCCGTGGTGACTTGGGATGGAAGAAAATAGGAAGATGAGGGAAATAATAAGCCATTATCTATCTCAGAACCATAGCGTCCTACCCCTGGGCCCTGGGTGAACTCACTCATGGTCTCAGCTCAGAATTCAGCAGGACAGAGTCACAGCAACAGTCAGATCATGCACGGTCTCACACCACATGCACGGTACGCACCCCAACCAGCTAATGTGGATGGACCATATTGAGTGAGCAAATATGCTCTTCTTTAATTGGCTGGTGTGAGGCTGGTGATGCGATGGTGCATGTGGGTTGGCTGTGAGGCATAGCACACTCCGGAACTGAGCCTGGTGGTGTGTCTGTGTGGACTGACACTGACTATCACATGATTCACATCACTGAAGCAGCCAGCGGGCATCGCCACTGAGTGAGCATAGGGCCACCCAGCTGCTGAGAGTGACAATGATGGGACATACTGAAACACAGACCTGGCGGCTTTGCTACACTAGTAGCCACAGAACAACATCTACACTGTCTGCTCCCAGTATGGTACCACTAGTAGGCAAAGAAAATATATTTTCTGACACCCTAGCCTTGTTCCACTGTCCTCATATACACTGTATAACAGCCACAGCCTTGTTCCACTGCCCCAGTGGTTGCTGTAGAACAGTATTTCTCAACTCTTGTCCTCAGGACCCACTAACAGGCCAGGATTTGATGATTTCTTTGTTAGAGCACAGGTGAGTTAATCAATGTGCATAAGCTTCTAATCACCACACTAGCAGAGAAATCCCTAAGTCCTGGCCTGTTAGTGGGTCCTGAGGACAGGAGTTGAGAAACACTGCTGTAGAACCTACATGCACTGTTTCCTTAGTGGCATTCTACTGGTAGCCACAGCACTACATATAGACTCAGACACCCCACCCTTGTTCCATTAGTAGCCATAGATTGTAATTACATTGTCTGCTTCCCCAGCCTTGTTCCACCTGCAGCGACATCCTGCCAAAAAATAAAATGTTTTCTGTTTTTTGAATGGGATATAGTATATATGATTAGTGTTGAGCGAGCACCCCGATGCTCGGGTGCTCGGGTGCTCTGACCGAGCACCCCCTGAGGCTCGAGTGCTCGGCCGAGCACCCGAGCCCCATTGAAAAGCATGGGGCGACACGAGCATTTCACCAGGCACCCCCTGCTCTGATGAGGGGAGGGTGCCTGGTCAATGCCCCCCTTCATCTCCGCTATGCCCCCTTCATCTCTGAATGCCCCCTTCATCTCCGCAATGTCCCCCTTCATCTCCGCTATGCCCCTCTTCCACAATGTCCCCCTTCATCTCCTCTATGGCATAGAGGAGATGAAGGGGGACATTGTGGAAGAGGGGCATAGCGGAGATGAAGGGGGACATTGTGGAAGAGGGGCATAGAGTCTATGCCCCTCTTCCACAATGTCCCCCTTCATCTCCGCTATGCCCCTCTTCCACAATGTCCCCCTTCATCTCCTCTATGCCATAGAGGAGATGAAGGGGGACATTGTGGAAGAGGGGCATAGCGGAGATGAAGGGGGACATTGTGGAAGAGGGGCATAGCGGAGATGAAGGGGGACATTGTGGAAGAGGGGCATAGAGTCTATGCCCCTCTTCCACAATGTCCCCCTTCATCTCCGCTATGCCCCCTTCATCTCCGCAATGCCCCCGTACCTCCAGTCCCTGGTGGTCCAGCGGAGCGTCTTCTGATCTGTGCCTCTTCCGGCACAGATCCCCGCCACCCGAACATGGCGGGAGAGCACATGGCGGTACTCGACGAGTACCGCCATGTGCCGAGCAGAGCGATGCTCGAGCCGATCCGAGCATCGGCCGAGCACGCTCGCTCAACACTATATATGATACATTCACTCCAAATAAAATGCATGTATAATCTGTGAAGAATATGTACACAAAATGGTTTTCACTATTTGACTGTTTAAAAAATGTTTACAGGTTTAATTTTAAGACTCTGGTCACTTTACCATAATGCACACCTGCCAGCTGTCCCTGGTTTTGACTCTCTGGACCCAGCAGGCTCTTTTGGTCCCTGACCTTAACATTGAAATGCAATCCAATATTTTCTGTGCTTGTCATCCATAGATGAACAGGTTACAATCTTACCAGTGTTTGCTATTATTATTTAATTATAGGATTAAATAATTACATGTAGTATTATTGTATAGGTAATATCCAACTGTACTACTGTAGATGTAATGTGTTAAAAAGAAAAATTGAGACATTCTGTTGTGAACGAACTGCAACACAGGAGAGAAATAAAAAAAAATGCTTGACATCTATACTGAAAAGGGGTCCACAGCATTGTCTTAGTATAGCAATATCACCGTTTTCCGTGAGTGTGCAATACAGGGCTCTACAGTAATTGCTGGGCATTTCCCAATGTCATAATCAGGGGATGATGGGAGTTGTACTCTAACTACTGTTAGGAAACACATAAGTGATGCACATTCATCTCCCACCTAGAAATTATTTACACACGAGGCAACTCCCCCAAGTAATACCTAGCCCCTTTCCAAGTGAAAGGACTTCCGGAAAGGCTTCAGATCTCTTAGTGACTCACTTGTTATTGCCAGTCAGCGGGACCCGGAGAGTAGGAGGGGGTGATGCTATGGCTGCAGATTAAGTCTGGCACGGTGCTCTTAGTTGGCCACTCGTCACAATGTTGAAGCTCAGCCCGGCCAGCACCTTCCGGGTGGAGACACCTCACAGCAATCCTGTTCAGGACACATCATGCACTGTTGTGCACTCATACTAGGGATCCCAAATGTTTAGACTCATTTCGTACAGGGGGCACCGTCCTGTATTTGTAAAACCTCTCTAGTAAATTTGGGACGGTAGACCTATTTACTCAAGTCTTGACTTTAGGTGGGCGATAAACAATACAAAATAGGCATAATGTTTGACTATCACATAATTCACGTCACTGAAGCAGCCAGCAGGCATCGCCACTGAGTGAGCATAGGGCTGCCCGGCTGCTGACAGTCACACTGATGGGACACCCTGCAACACAGAACTGGCGGAAGCGCACAAAATAAACATGCTATGGGACGGCAAATTGCCGCCCCTGTCAAAGTGCCGCCTGGGTCCATGGACCCACTGGGACCCATGTAAGAGCCGGCCCTGTATTCAAACAAATACCTAATATTTTTTTATATTTTGCACAGGAACAAATATTACTCGCTCTTGCAGTGGCAATAACTGGAACTAATGCTGGCTGCCTACCTATGCCTAGCCTAATGCTACCTGCCTGCCTACACAACAACTGGACACTCTCTAATCTCTTCTTCTATCTCTGAGCTCCAACAACGCAATGAGGAAATGCAGGCTGTCTGTCTGTGTGACTGTGTCATTAGTCCAACCCCCATCATGAAACGAAGAAGGCTATTGGAATACAGACAAAAGAGGGAAGTAGTGCATGAAACGGAGAATGGAATTGGACTAGAGACATGGAGGGAAAATTATGGAGGGAAAGTAATTGAGCACACACAGGAAGTACAAAAAAGTCCTGGTCGAAAGTAGTCAAAACTTTTGGAAATTTGTCGATTGCCGAAACTTCCGAAAGTTTAGACGAATTTCGGTCCTGGGCTGTTCGGAGTCGGATCATTTTTTCCGAATGACCCTTGAGTTTCGGATTGGCCGAATGTCTCTGAATGGCCCCATTTTCGACAAAATCCAATGTCTCCGAATGAATTCGCACAAGTCTAATCCGCACCCTTCTGAGTCGTATCTGTGAGTGGTTTCACAACTGAGGAAAAGTTTTGTATGAACTTCCTATAATAATTAGTGAAGCCCAGGAACCTCTGTATGGATCGTAGCCCCACGGGAAGCGGCCACTGCAAGACAGCAGACAGTTTTTGCGGATCCATGGCCAGGCCAGTGGATGAAATCACGTATCCCAAGAAGGTCACCTGGATTTGTGGAATTCACACTACATCTGCTAAATGTGCCTCCAGAGTGGGAGAATGGATGAGTATGTCATCCAAATATACTACAACGCAACTCTGAAGTAGGTCTCTTAAAACACCATTAATGAACTCCTGGAAGACAGTGGGGGCGTTGCACAATGCGAAAGGCATTATCAAATACTCATAGTGCCCGCTCTGGGTGTTAAACGCTATCTTCCATTCATTGCCCTCTCTTATTCGCACCAAATTGTATGCGGCCCTCAAGTCCAGTTTTGTGAAAACATTTGAGCCTTTGATACGATCAAATAGCTCCGTGATCAACAGAACTGGATAAGCGTTCTTTACCATCAGCTTATTTAGGCCCCTGAAATCAATACATGGTCTAAGATCCCCATCATTTTTCTTAAAGAAAAGAAGCCTGCGCCCACAGGGGAGGAAGACTTTTGGATAATGCCCCTGGCTAGAGCGTCCTCCACATAATCTTCCATGGCCTTGTTCTCTTCCACCGACAAGGGATAAACTCAGCCCCTAGGAGGTCTAGCCCCCGGTACCAGATCAACAGTACAATCATAAGGCCTGTGTGGCAGCAATTTACTGGCCTCTATCTTATTAAATACCTCTTTGTAGGACTGGTACTCAGTAGGTAATGAGGCAGAGGTACACAATATTCTCATTGGCTGCTGGAGGCAAGATTTATTACATAGAGGTGACCATGACAGGATATCACAGGTCTGCCAGTCAATTCTAGGGTTGTGAGTCGGCAACCAAGGAAAACCCAGAATGATGGCATGATGGGGAGAATGTATCACCTGAAACTGCTGTGTCTCTAAATGGAGTGCCGCTACCCTTAGAGACAAGGGGTGAGTCTCATGAGTAACGTGTGCTGGCAGTAGGGGTCTGCCGTCAATAGCCTCAATAGCCAACACAGTGGAGCGAGGCAGCAAAGGAATAGTGTGTTTGACAGCAAAGTCCACATCAATGAAAAGCCCTGTGGCCCCTGAGTCCAGTAGTGCCTCAGCCACCACTGAAGACTCGGCCCAAGATAGTAGAACTTTGAGAATAGGTTTGTCCAGAATTCTCTCTGGGGACTGTGAAATGCCACCCTAGGTGCGCGTGTTTTACCGGCCACACAGTGCAAGCACTCAACACATGACCCGGCTCTCCTCCTGCACCGAGACCTCTCCTGCTCCAAAAGGCGCATGAAGCCTAGCTGCATAGGTTCCACCCTGGCAGGTTTAGAATTAAGAGGCGTGGGAGGTGAGGGAGGACAGGGTTGGCATAAGAAAATGGGTACCAACCAAGGCAAGGTTTTACGGCCTTGTTCCTTAAACGAAGGCCTTTCACGGATTTGTGTATCAATCAAGATGGTGACTGACATTAGCTCCTCCAGATCACCAGGCAGGTCTCGGGCTGCAGTCTTGTCTTTAATTGCATCACACAAGCCCTGGGAGAATGCAACAACTAAGGCTTCATTGTTCCATCCTACCTCCACTTCCAGAGTATGGAACTCAATAGTGTAGTCTGCTACTGTACGTGTGCCCTGCCGTATTGTCATAAGTTGTTTGGCAGTGGAGTTTGCACGCCCAGGAACATCAAAAACTCTCCGAAAGGAGACCACAAATTCTGTGAAATCGTGGACTATTGTTTTTTCTGTCTCCCATAGTGGATTCGCCCAGGACAATGCCTTGCCAGATGGGTGGGAGATCAAGAATCCCACCTTACTTCGCTCAGTAGGGAATGCGTGTGGTACCATCTCCAAAAAAATTCCCAGCTGATTGAGGAGCCCCCTACACAACGTAGGCTCCCCATCGTATCTTTGGGGTAGAGGAGGGAGCCAGACAACCCTCTACTTATGCCAGCTTCAGAGATAGTAGCCACAACCACTGCAGGTGCTGGGGGCGCTACCGATTGCGGAGCAAAGCATTCTAGGTGAGCCGTGCGATTTAACAGTGTCTGCATAGCAAAAGACAATTGGTCGATTCTCTGGTCTTGAGAATCCATCCTGGACAGGATGCTCTGATTAGGTGGACTGACTATACTTTCATTAGACATGGCCCTTACGTATTGTCACGGTAATCAGGCAAAGAAGGACAGACACAGTAATAAAATATAACCACCTTTATTAGAATATACAGTGATAATAATATATGAGATATATCGATGATAATATCCCACATAACCTCAAACCACCGAATGATAGGGCCCAAGCTCCTACCCTGAGCTGCACACTGTGCTATGCATTGCATTACTGCGAGTTACTGGAGACTAAAGGCAACAGGGAGCAAGAGTCAGACAGAGCAGCGGGACACAGAGGCTAACTGTCAGGCAGGCTAGGAGCATACGGAGCGAGTAGTTAGCCAGAGCCACAGGTCAGATAAGCCGGGGATACTATCACGGCGCCCGTGATTGTTGCACTTCCTTGTCAGTCACCATTAGGGGGCTCCTATTGGTTGTCTGCCTTTATCCCGCCTCAGTCTGTCTATTTAAACCTGGTCTGGGCACCCTATGGTTGCCCTTTCGTGGTGTCTCTGACCACGTTAGCCTTGACCATGTTCCAGTATTCGTTAGTACCTGTAGCTGTGTTCCTGAGTTCCAGAATACATCTTGTTCCTGAGTCTCCTGTCTGCAGAGTTGTTCCAGAGTGGTTCCGGCCTAGTCCTGAGAGGCTGATGTTTCCTGCTGACTGCCTTCACTGAGACTTCCTGATTGCTTGGTTTCCTGCGAGTTCCTGTCGTCTCTTGTCCAGCCAGATGCATCCCTGACGCCTGGTCGCTTTGGCGACATTCTTAGCCCAACGTGCGGATGCGGGTTTGTTCCAGCCTAGTAGTTTCATGAACAACTGTTGGTTCCAGCGTGCGGACGCTGGTTTGCTCCAAAGCCTTGCGGCTACATACATTACTGTTGGTTCCAGCGTGCGGACGCTGGTTTGCTCCAAAGCCTTGCGGCTATATACATTACTGTTGGTTCCAGCGTGCGGACGCTGGTTTGCTCCAAAGCCTTGCGGCTACATACTTTACTGTTGGTTCCAGCGTGCGGACGCTGGTTTGCTCCAAAGCCTTGCGGCTACATACATTACTGTTGGTTCCAGCGTGCGGACGCTGGTTTGCTCCAAAGCCTTGCGGCTATATACATTACTGTTGGTTCCAGCGTGCGGACGCTGGTTTGCTCCAAAGCCTTGCGGCTACATACTTTACTGTTGGTTCCAGCGTGCGGGCGCTGGTTTGCTCCAAAGCCTTGCGGCTATACACATTACTGTTGGTTCCAGCGTGCGGGCGCTGGTTTGCTCCAAAGCCTTGCGGCTATACACATTACTGTTGGTTCCAGCGTGCGGACGCTGGTTTGCTCCAAAGCCTTGCGGCTATACATATTACTGTTGGTTCCAGCGTGCGGACGCTGGTTTGCTCCAAAGCCTTGCGGCTATACACATTACTGTTGGTTCCAGCGTGCGGACGCTGGTTTGCTCCAAAGCCTTGCGGCTATACATATTACTGTTGGTTCCAGCGTGCGGACGCTGGCTTGTTCCAAAGCCTTGCGGCTATACTCATTACTGTTGGTTCCAGCGTGTGGACGCTGGTTTGCTCTAAGAGCATTAAAAACATACTCTCTGTTGGGCGTTCCTAGAGTGAGTTCCTTTGGGCTGCCTTGCCCGGTATTGGTAAGGCCGGTAGAACCTGGTACACATTCCATCTGCAGGTTGCCTTACCCGGTATTGGCAAGGCCGGTAGAGCCTTCGCAAAACTCTTTTGGGCTGCCTTGCCCGGTATTGGTAAGGCCGGTAGAACCTGGTACTTATTCCATCTGCAGGTTGCCTTACCCGGTATTGGCAAGGCCGGTAGAGCCTATTGTTTAGTAAATCTGGCTGTCTTGCCCGGTGTATTGGCAAGACCGGTAGAGCCTACGCAAGCTCCTTTGGGCTACCTTGCCCGGTATTGGTAAGGCCGGTAGAACCTGGTACATATCCCATCTGCAAGTTGCCTTACCCGGTATTGGCAAGGACGGTACAGCCTATTGTATTACTGGCTGTCTTGCCCGGTATATTGGCAAGACCGGTAGAGCCTGTAATTCTAATCTCTCAATTATTGTATGTTATGTCATGTTGGAATCCTAAGGGATCATTTTTTAAATTATTTTCAATAAAGTTGTGTTTTTACCTAACTTTGTGTCTGAGAGTCGTAACAAACCGTGACAGATACACGGAGCGAGATAGCAGCCGGAGCCAGAGGACAGACAAACCAAGGACTACATGGAGTGAGTGAGTCAGCCAGAGCCACAGGTCAGAACTGATGTTGGTAGTCAGACAAGCTGGGGTTAACAAGGAGCGAGTTAGTCAGCCAAAGCCATTGGTCAGAACCGATGTGGGTAGTCAGACAAGCCAGGGTCATACACGGAGTGGATTCTCAGATAAGCACAGGTCACAACAGAGCACAAGAATAACTATTAGGAAGATCACGTAAGGGCAATGACTCCCAGGCCCAAGGAGGTTTATAAAGGAGCAGAAGGAGGCGGGACCCAATTAGGCCACCCAGAATAGGCCCATAAACAGGCGTCCGTGCTAGTGCCTGTTACCTGATGTCAGCAATGAGGAAGTGGCAGGAGGCCATGCCGGCCTGGGGTCATACAGAGGTAGGAAGCACAGGAACACTTAGCCTCTAAGGGAAACTGTGATAGGAATGAAGCCACAGCTTGCTGCTCTGTGACTCACACATAGAGCCAACCTCCTATGAACGGTAATGATAAATGTATGTAAAAGAAATCTGTGCTGCAATGACGGCTGCTAACTTTATCACTGGGTGTAGTCTCTACATTTCCCAAAGTTAACAGGAATTTGGGATAAAATGAGTGATCACGTTTTTCAGCCTCAATGTAATCCAGTCCTTAATAAATGTTCCCTTCCTGGAAAGGGTTTTTCCATTCCTGACCACAAATTCCTGCAAATCCTACCCATCTAACCCCACAGTGCAAAACTTGTGGCTCCCGTCTGTTACTGTTAGACTACAACTCCCATATGGAGAAGTATACACTTCTACAGAGTGATATTTCCTTCAGTACTGGAAGAAGAGGAAGAAATGTAATGCAAAGCACAAATCTGCCTTAGAATGTATTTTACTACTAAATAAGATGCTGTATATAATTATACTGTTGCTTCTACCTGTCTTGATCACAGTTCAGTCTTATGTGATAGGACTAGACACGTGCTTGCACTATATATTATTTAAAGGGTGCTTGGATATCCTCTTTATTTTAGACTAGTTTGAACTTGATGTACTTACTCCAACTGACACTGTCCGAGGTTCAGCGACACAGGAAAAAGCGCAAGCCTCTCTCTCGTCAGTTTACAGGCTACAGCAGCCGCCGAGGTGTGTACAGTTCTGCTCTGATGTGTGCCTGCTCCCCCAGCAGATGTGTGCCCTAGGGTGGTGCCTACCTCGCCTATAGGTGGCTCTGGCCCTGCATAGCAGTGGGAAGAGTACTCGGAGAGAAGAGCTTGCTGCCAGACAGTAAAGGAGTGAGTCTGGCAGCAAGTTGTATTGATTTGTTGTATGCACCTGAGGTGGACGATATGTAGGTGGCATGGCAGTGGCTATATGCAGCCTCAATGAACAGAGCAGGCCCCTATATGGCAGTAAGGTGGGTATTACATAAAGTTCTAAATGCTGGTGGCAGTGGCGGCAGGCCACCCTCGGTCCGTGACCGAATGCCTGACTGGTTAGTCTGCCCTGATAGTATGTCATCAGCATACTCATACATCGCCTCTCATCAGCCTGAAATTTAGTCTCTCGTAAGTAGGCATGCCTGAAATATTTTGCAATATACAAACAATATTTAGAAGAGGATCTAGCAGGAGGATACATATTAATGGGGATAGTGGACAATCTTGTCTTGTGCTGTTTGTGATCGGGAATGTCTCCAACAACCATTTACTCTGACTCTTGCTGAGGGAGAGTAGAGACTGTTTATAGAGGCAAGGCTCCTGGGGCCTCAGCTTCTATGCTGACCAGAATGGTGGGGATATATTTTTGTTATTGCAGTATAAATCAAGGCCAAAGCCATAGATGTATTATCCTTTGTCTCCTTCCCTGGGAACAAATCCTGCTTGATTTCTGTGAATTAGAGAAGGCAGGAAGGGGGAGTTAATTGGCAACTGGCAATTAATCTCACAGTTTTTAGTCCATTTTAAATAAGGAAATTGGTCTGTAATTACTGTAAAGAGTAGGGTCTTTCCCTGGTTTGGGGATAACTGCTATATGAGCTTCTAGAGCTTGTATAGGGAAAGGGGAGCCTGTAGCCACAGCATTAAATGAGTTCAGTAGATAAGGGAGTAAAAAAGAGGGGAAGTTACGGTAGTATACAATCATATAGCCATCTGGTCCTGGGCTTTTCCCAGACAATGTCAACTTTAAAGGATAGTAATAGATGAATAAAAATGCAGCTTTGCATGATCATCCTATAACGCTGGCCATGTAGCACTGTATTTTGATATTTTACGTTTTGTATTTCAAGAGTAATTCAGTTCTAAAGGATCTCCTTCCTGTCCTTTTACCCTTAGATTCCTCTCCTCATGTGGAATCAGGTCCTGGTACCGGGCAGTGCACAATGAGGGACAATCTTCATTCACTGAGTATAAGGAAAACCCTGCCCCGCCTTGATGAAGGAGGGCAGGATTTATCTTATGCTCAGTGAAGATTGTCCCTCTCTGCTCTCCACCTGGCTGGCTCATGGAGGCAGCATGAGGTAGGTGAAAGGGGAGGGAGGGAATCCTTTAGCATTGAATTATTCTTGAACAACAAAACGTAAAATATTGAAATACAGCACTACATGACCAACATTATAGGAGTATCAATCGGAGCTGCATTTTTATTCATCTATTACTATCCCTTTAAAGCTCCTAACAACTCCACCTCTGTGTAAGGAGCTCTATGGCATCAATGGCTACAGGAGAAAGAGTGGGGATATTCTATCTTCGCAAGAACTTATGATTTCTTGTAGAGTGTCTTACTGGGTTTTACTGTGATTTAGTGAGAGAGGTTATATAAAGAATTATAACAAGATCTAAAAGCCAGTATTATGTCTGGGAAGGGCTGAACTTACAGTAGCATACAGTAGCATCTGTAATGTTGTGAACGTATTGAGATTTTTGTTTGATTTTGATTATGCATGCTAAGGTTTTGCCACAGTTGTTACCATTCAGGTACTGCAAATATTTAGTCCTGAGAAAGGACTTATGGATCCTGCTGGTAAGAAGAGTTGCCATTTCAGCACTGGCAGAAGTAGGGGCCTTTAGATCTGAGGGGTAAGGGTATGGTTTATGTATAGATTCTTTTTATCTTGATGTTTTCTATAAGGGGATTTATTTTTTCCTGGATGTGCCTAATTTTATTAGTTTGCCTCTAATTACTCATTTATGCACCTCTCAGACCGAAGAAGGGGAAGAATCTGGTGTTGCATTTAATTCAATATAACTGGTTATTTATCTGAGAGTGAAGAGAGGAAGTGGGATTGTTTAACCCCTTAACAACCCTTGACGCTCATAGTATGTCATGGGTCGATCTGAGTTAAAGAACCATGACGTACTATGACGTCATGGAATTCCGGGCTCCCCCCGCAGCTGCACGCCATTCTGGTAGTCCGGAACCGGAATTTGGAAAAAAAAATGCTCAGTGGTCCTTAAGTGACCACGACGCGCCGATCGGCGGGTCGTTAAGGGGTTAACAGATACAGACACCAGAAAGGGAAGCCCTGATCCCAATGAATTAACTGCAGTTGGATCCACACTGGAGCATGGTCAGATCAGAGTATAGGTTCAGTATGGACTTTAGTAACTGTGTGTAGTTTATATTGGTCAACCTGGAATATGAATTGTGAGGGTTTGAGTAAAATATGTAGTCCTTGGCGGAAGGAAACCAGTACCTCCAAATGCCAATGAGTTGCTGCTCTTTCAACAATGCCTGAAGCCTGTCAGCAATGGAGCGTCTGTGTCCCGCCCTCCCTGAGGAAGTATCCAACAGGGAAATATGGGTATTTTAAAGTTCCCCCAAGAATTAAGAAGCCTGACATAAAATCCTCTAATAATTTTGAAAATTTTACAAATGAAGGACAGTTGAACTGACTTAGGGAGATAAACTTTGTCCAAAGTATATATTTCATTGAAGAGCGTCCCTGTTAAAAACAAGAATCGTCCATCAGTGTCAGCTAACATCTGATCCTGGACCCAGGGGGTATTCCTACTAATTAATATGGCAACTCCCTTTTTTTTCAGGGCATAGGCTGTCCAGGTGGTTGTGAAATGTTTAATGCTAAATGTAAGGGTTTTGGCTTTGTGAATATGAGTTTCCTGAAAATATACAATGTTGACTTTCAGCCTGGCTGCCTCTCACAATGCCATTGTTCTTTTTTCTGGGGAGTTAGGCTCTTTTGTGTTTATGGATAATATATTTAATAATGCGTTACCCATTGGGAATAGCCTATTAAGACGTGTGACCTAGGGAGTAAGCAGGTTATGGAGTCATTTAAAATGTTTTCCCCTACCTGCAGGAACCTAAAGTGACTAGAGAGCCACAGTGAGGGAAAAAATGGAGGAGAATCAGAGAAGAAGGAGATGAAGGTGTCACAGCTTACCTTGGTTCCAGCACCGCCGTTTCAGGCGACGCCCAGAATGACGCTTCAGTGTCAGCGGCCGTCCGTGCCAGACAGATTGACACAGGATTTTGGCAGCGGTTGGACGCATCAGAGCAAGATGCGTCATTTGCAGACTCAAGGCTTCAGATTGAAGCAGGCCTCTGTTTTATGTGCTTGCTTCCTGTAGTCTCCTCCTACCTACTTCCTCACTCTGAGCTGCTCCTCCTACCTGCTTCCTGAGGAGGGGTTTAAAGGGCAGACTGAGTCCTGACTCAGTTGCCCTTGCTCTGTTGTACAAAACAGTTCTGTTTCCTTGGGCTCTGTGTATGACCTGGCTTGTCTGACCATCCAATCTGGTGCTGACCTGTGGCTCTGTCTGACTATTCTCCTGCCTTATCCTTAGATAGTGGACATCCAGTCTGGTGCAGACCTGTGGCTGACTACCTGAACTGTGTGTGACCTGGCTTGTCTGACTACCCTCTCTGGTGCTGACCTGTGGCTCTGTCTGACTATTCTCATTTGTCTCCTGTACCTAGCAGACTCCCAGTCTGGAGCGGACCTGGGGCTCTGGTGGACTAGCTTATAAAGGCATGAGTCAGATAGCCGCTTCCTATTACTGACTGCAGGCGTGAGTCAGATATCCACTTCCTATTACTGACTGCAGGCATGATTCTGGTAGCCTTCCCGTGGTTCTGAACCTAGACATCGTGTTCCTGCTCCTGTTCCATTCCAGTTCCTGTTCCTGATTCTTGCAGTGACTACCAGTGTCTTCGGCCTTGTCTCTAGCAGTGTGGTCAATCTTGGCAGCTTACTATTTCTGATAGTAGCGCTTGCTGGCTTGTGACCCTCTGCTTATTCCTGCTACCTTACTACTGTATGCTACCTTTGATGTTATTCAATAAATTGCATTTTGCTATACCGTACTGACTCCTGAATATTTCTGGGGAACCGTGACAGATGGACACAGAGAAAAGTGTAGAAAAGAAAGGATACCTATGCACAATAATGTGAACTGTGTGTGTAGAAACAGAATTGAGTTGTCTCATACCTCTTGTTTCTAGAACACGGAATGGCTTGGAAAGTCACTGGATGGGGCAGTGTTCCATACATCCCACCAATCTCATGGTCCCAGCACAAAAAGGTGAGAGAATCTGGAGTGTCAGACCAGTTTGGGGAACACATATAAGTGCCCTCCCCTATGGAGATAGGTGTAAGGTATAATAGATAACACTGGGTACCTTTTGGGTAGGGTTGAGTGCATATAATATGATTGAGAGTTGGGCAAACAGCATGGCAGATAGAACTATTGTGTATCAGAAGGGTGCCATCCAACAGGATACGGGAAGCGACAACCTGTATGTAGTAAGCTCCATAATCCCTGTGTAACGGTTTGTTCAACACTCAGACACAGTGGTTTAGGATAAAACACAGTTTTATTGAAACAAACACAATGATAATTACCCTTAACGGGCTACAACGTATTTCAGCAGAATTATACAGGTGCAATACTGGACTTAGATACATATGCCTACACAGGCCCAGTATAAAGGAAGCAAGAGAGTTCATATACTGTCACAGGTCAGGCATGATAGGGTGAATACCCAGAGTAGCAGCACAGCATGAGTTAAAGTCCCAATAGATATAGTCAGTCTCTGTTGTGGTGAGTTCTCAGTAACGCCCAGTATGATGGAATAACAGTGAATAGGAGACTGTAGTGCTAGAATGGCGACAGAGCACTGGTAATCTGCCAGAGCAGAGCTGAGACTTATACCCACTGCCGTAGCAGTAAACAGAGGCAACAATAATACTCTGCAAGAGCTGAACGGGATAGAGCCAGTGGCACCCTGCCGGAGCTGTAACGGAGGCGACATGTTACGGTTTTCTGACACTCAGACTAGGGTATGAAGTAAAAACACAGTTTTATTGAATCAGGATAATAGAACAGTGCCCCTAGGGGCCAGCACAGGTAAAAACAGTATTGGCAAATACAGACAAAGTAAGTGCAATACAAGCTAGGAATATATATACAAATATAGACTGGGAATAACCCCACAGGGTTAACAGGAGCAACTGGAGTCACTCAGTCTTAGATTGGCCAACGCCCAGGATATGATAACAGACTCTGGATAACAGTCTCTGAATGTAGAGAAAGGAGTAAAGTGTCTACACTGAATCACTCTCAAGGTAGAAAAAGGGAGCACCCCTATTGCACTGAGCTGAGCTGATACCACCACCGTGGGCTAGGAGGAATGCTACTGCCAGAGCTGAAGTAACCAGAATAGGAATCGCCCTTAACGAGAATAGGTAGTAACCCTGCGTGTGCCAACTGGATTGTGCCAAGACACCCTTAGGATGCCAAGATAGATGGTTGCTGCACAAGCTACTACGAGCCGAAGCACTGGGAAGTGCAGGAGATAACGTACACCCTGAGCGTATGTGAGCCAGAGCCAGGACACCCTTCCGGTGTCGCACAGAATCCTTACTGCAAGAGCGGACAGACTACCGGCGCCAGCCGGCGTGGTCACGGTGCACTCCGAATACCGGACAGACAGAGCTCTGCAAGTAATAGTATGGCATGGATGGAAGGCTCAGAGAGTAGCGGCTCAAAGGGTAAACAGAGGCTTGGCAAGCAATATAAGAGGCACGTAACCGGAGACTACAGGCACTGCACGGGTTAATCTGGTACATACAGGAGAGCACAGCTCAGCAGATAGCGGATGGCAAAGCAACCTCAGGCTACAGCTAAAAGAGCGAGAGAGGATCAGCGAGATACTAAACAGTTCAGAATGTCGCCGGAGTGACCGGAGTAACACTGAAACACCGGAACAGCACACCGGACAGGAGCGACAACCGGAACCGGATAGATACAGCAGCAGGAACATCAGCCGGAGAACGGAGCAATCACGGAGCAGGATCATCAGCCAGAACTGGGTCAATCACGGAGCAGGGTCGTCAGCCAGAACCGGGTCAATCACGGAGCAGGGTCGTCAGCCAGAACCGGGTCAATCACGGAGCAGGGTCGTCAGCCAGAACCGGGTCAATCACGGAGCAGGATCAGAAGACGAGTCAGACAAGCCAGGTCGGTACACAGGAGACACTGGAACTCAGCAACGAGGCGCAGGATCAAGAACACCACAAAGGGCAACTGACAAGTGCCCAAGAGCCAGTATAAAAAGGAACATCCTGGGCGGGCCAATCAGCCTCCTCCAATGCAAAGGTAACACAGTCACAGATTGACAGGTAATCACGGGGACTGTGATACAAGAGTACTCTTCAAGAGCTGAACGGAACACAGCCAATGGCACACTGCTGTAGCAGTAACGGAGGTAACGGGGTTCTCTGCAAGAGCTGAATGGAAACGCAGCCAATGGCGCACAGTTGCAGCAGTAACGGAGGCAACGAGGAGTACTGCAAGGGTTAACGGAAGGCTCAACCAATGGCACACTGCCGTAGCAGTAACGGACGCAACAGTGAAGCTCTGCAAGAGTTAACGGGAGGCCCAGCCAATGACACACTGCCGTAGCAGTAACAGAGGCAACAGTAAGCTCTGCAAGAGTTAACGGAAGGCTCAGCAATCGGTACACTGCCGTAGCAGTAACGGAGGCAACAGTAAGCTCTGCAAGAGTTAACGGAAGGCTCAGCAATAGGTACACTGCTGTAGCAGTAACAGAGGCAACATTAAGCTCTGCAAGAGTTAACGGGATGCTCAGCAATAGGTACACTGCCGTAGCAGTAATGGAGGCAACACTCTGCCAGGTAGGCCCAGTCGAAGCAGAAGTCAGAATGTCGCCCAAGCGACACAACGAAACAGGAACAGGAGAGCTGGGCCAGATCACGGACCAGGAAAGTCAGACAAGCCGGGTCAGGTCACGGAGCAGGAACGTCAGCCAGGCCGGGTTGAATCAGAGAGCAGGAATGTCAGACAAGCCGGGTCAGGTCACGGAGCAGGAACGTCAGCCAGGCTGGGTCGAATCACGGAGCAGGAACCAGAAGCAGAGTAGTCTAACGGGCCAAGTCGGTACACGGGAACACAGCAACTAAAGTCAGCACTGGTACAGGAACACCACGAAAGGGCACCAGACAGGTGCCAGAGCCCAGTATAAAAAGGCCATACTGGGCGGGCCAAACATAGCTCAGCCAATAGGAGCGCATCACACAGAGACTGACAGAAAGCACAGGCACCGTGATAGTACGCCCCTCTCAAAGACCCCCTCTCCTGGAAGAGGGTCCTGGTTTCTGAGGATATTTGGAGTGAAAATTGCGCAACAATATAGGAGCATGGAGGTCCTTCTGATCAATCCATGAATGCTCTTCAGAGCCATAGCCCTTCCAGTGGACCAAGTATTGCAATTTTCCTCTAAATCTACGTGAATCAGTTATGATTTGAACTTCGTACTCCTCTTGGCCCTGAATGTCCACAGGACCCGGCACCACCGGAGTGGTAGTGTAGCGGTTGCATACCAGAGGTTTTAACAGAGATACATGGAACACATTATGTATACCCATAGATGCCGGGAGTTCCAAGGCATATGAGACCGGATTAACCCTTTGAGTGCCAGAGGGGTACAGAAAGCATTGCTTTGCAATGCTTTCCGTACCCCTCTGGCAATCAAAGGGTTAACTTTACAGATCACCCTGAAAGGGCCAATGAATCAGGGAGCCAACTTATTGGATCGAACTTGCATACCCTATCCCCAACCTGAAAGGAGACCGCTGGCAG
The DNA here is from genome assembly GCA_037306005.1 of Rhinophrynus dorsalis. Taxonomy (NCBI): domain Eukaryota; kingdom Metazoa; phylum Chordata; class Amphibia; order Anura; family Rhinophrynidae; genus Rhinophrynus; species Rhinophrynus dorsalis. Next base: position 367,954,131 of record CM074722.1, on the reverse strand, counting down.
CCGTCTACGATTGGCATGTCGCTGATGGCGCTGGAATGACTGTCTGAGGGCCCTCTGAACCTGTGCCCAGGTGGAGCGGAGCTGCTCAATATGCTCATTCAGAGCTGGAATCTGTTGCGACTGGAATGAGTCCAGGAGCAGGAATGGCTGAAACCCGTAGTTGATGAGGAACGGGGAGCTCCCGGACGGTGAATTAACTGCACAGTTCCTGGCAAACTCTGACCACGGGCGTTCGCCATTAGGTACAGGTTGGAGTAAGCCCACTGGGAGGTGTCTGGGGGTTTTGGCACGAGCAAAGGTGGTACAGGCTGCAGTGAATGCGGAGCAATCGGCTCTAAGGGAGGGCCACCAAAATACTTGTGAAAGAGACCATATTAGTTGATCCCTCCCAATATGCCCAGCAGCCTTAGACAAGTGATATGTCTCAAGAAGACGGGTACGGAATGGCTCATCAACAAAACACTTGCCAACTGGGGTTTCTGGAGGTGCCGTAGCCTGGGTAGCCAAAATCTCCTCCCCCAGTGGCGAAGTGATACTAGTACGTACTGTAGCCAGAATACGATCAGGCTGAATGATAGGCACGGGAGGCTCATCCTTCTCTACCTCTGGCCCAAATTGTCTGGACAGGGCATCCGCCCTCACATTTTTAGATCCCGACAGGTAGGATACTACAAAGTTAAAGCGGGATAAAAACAGTGCCCATCTAGCCTGACGAGAGGACAAGCTTTTCGCTTCTGAAAGATAAGTCAGATTCTTGTGGTCAGTTAAAATTAATACGGGAGTTCTAGTACCCTCCAGTAGGTGACACCATTCCTTCAAAGCGAGAATAATAGCCAGGAGTTCTCTGTCACCAATTTCATAGTGGCTTTGGGCATTAGAAAGTTTCTTTTAGAAGAACCCACAAGGTCTCAAGGTGTCTCCCGCAAGTGGGCTCTGAGACAGTACTGTCCCTACCCCTATTTCGGAGGCATCAACTTCCAATGTGAATGGCAGAGCAGGGTTGGGGTGGGACAGTACAGGAGCAGATGCGAAAGCAGACTTTAATGTCTCAAAAGCATTTTCGGCTGCCTCAGACCATTGGGATGGATTAGCACCCTTGTGCGTAAGGTCAGACAGAGGTTTAACAATCGTGGAAAAGTTCTGGATACATTTCCTACAATAATTGGCAAAGCCAAGAAAGCGCTGAATAGCTTTTAACCCCTTGGGTCGTGGCCATTGTAACACAGCTGCGAGTTTCTCCTGGTCCATGGCAATGCCATCATTAGAGATCACGAAACCCAGGAAAGGCACTTTGGACCTGTGAAACTCGCATTTTTCCAATTTACAGAATAGTTTATTCTTGCTTAAGCGAAGCAAGACCTCGGACACTTCCTTGATGTGTTGGGATAGATTAGCTGAGTGTATAAGTATGTCATCAAGGTATACGACAACACAGGACTGAAGCATGTCACGGAGGATGTCATTGATAAATTCTTGAAATACCGCAGGTGCGTTACAGAGGCCAAATGGCATAACTAGGTATTCATAATGCCCAGATCTGGTATTAAATGCCATTTTCCACTCATCCCCAGCTTTTATTCTGATCAGGTTATAGGCGGCCCGTAGATCAAGTTTCGTAAAAATGGAGGAACCTTTTAACCTGTCAAATAGTTCCGTAATAAGTGGTATGGGGTAGGCATTTTTGGACATGAGTTTATTCAGTCCACAGTAGTCAATGCAAGGTCTTAATTTGCCATTTTTCTTTTTTACGAAAAAGAAACCAGCACCAGCAGGCAAAGTGGATTTGCGTATAATCCCTCTTTTAAGGGCGTCATCAATGTAATCTTCCATAGCTTTATTCTCATCGCACGACAGTGGGTACGTGCGACCCCTGGGAGGCACTACGCCCGGAGGCAAATCAATAGCGCAATCGTAAGCTCTGTGTTGAGGCAATGCGCTAGCCTCTCCTTTACTGAACACGTCACTGAATTTGTGGTATTCAGCTGGCACAGAGGGAGAGGTACATAAAATCTTAACTGGGTGCAATACGCAATGCTCCATGCAATACTCAGACCAAGACATGACTTCACATCTCTGCCAATCAAACTGAGGGTTATGCAGATATAGCCATGGGAACCCCAGAATGACTGCATGATGAGGGGAATGGATTATCTGAAATCGTAATTCCTCCTTGTGGAGGGCCCCAATAGTCATCGTAATAGGAATAGTTTCCATAGTAATCAGAGCTGGTTCTAATGGTCTGCCGTCAATGGCTTCAATGGCTAAGGGAGAATCCCTCTTGACCAACGGAATCTTATGTAGCTCGGCAAATGAACAATCCATGAAGTAACCGGCTGAATCCTCCAGGGCCAGAACCTCAACTGGCTGTTCTGCCCATGAAAATACCACCTGGATAGTGGGTTTCTGCGTACTTGGATCTAGGGACTGCTGAACACCACCTAGGGCCTGTCCCCCAAGGTACCCTAGGTGCGTTCGTTTCCCAGACGTACAGGACAGGTGCGTAATAGGTGCCCAGCTTTGCCACAGTATAAGCATAAGCCCTGCCTCCTGCGGTGTGCCCGTTCCTCCTTTGTGAGTTTGGTGAACCCGAGTTGCATTGGTTCGCTGGGCTCAAGTAAACAGTCAGGAGGCATGGGAGGCGAGGGAGGTATGGGTGGGTTCAAAGACTGCCTTGCCCGTAGTTTCTAGGCCGTGGCCTACGGTCTTTAGCCATATGTCTTTCACGAATACAGGAGTCAATTAGAATGACATAATCAATGTACTCGTCCAAGTCATTGGGCACTTCTCTCGCAGCTATTTCATCTTTAATATGGTCAGCAAGACCTTGAGCAAAAGCTGCCACTAACGCCTCATTATTCCATCCTACCTCTGCTGCCAATGTACAAAATTCTATAGCATAATCGCCCACGGTACGATTACCCTGTTGTGCCTCCATCAATCGTTTGGCAGCAGAGGCGGCTCTTCCAGGAACTTCAAATACTCTCCGGAACATTCGTACAAACTCTCTGAAGTCCTGAGTGCAAGATTTGGTATTTTCCTACAGAGGATTGGCCCAAGCCAGGGCTCTGCCCGTTAGTAATGATATCATGAACCCAACCTTGCTACGGTCGTTGGGGAAGGCATGAGGCGTTAGTTCCACAAATATCTCTAATTGATTAATAAACCCTCTGCATATGGTAGGTTCACCATCATATCTGAGCGGTAGTGGCACCACCGCCATTAACCCTCTAGCTGGGGCAACAGTAGTCAAAGAATGACTCTCCGGTGTCAAGGCTGGGGGGGCCACCAGATTCTGACTTGATTTATCGAGGTGTACCGTACGCTCAAGTAACGTCTGCATGGCCAGTGCAAACTGGTCCAGACGCTGCTCGTGCACATCCATACTCCAGTGGATGTTTTGTGAATTACCTTCACCTTTACTGTCTGACGTCATGGCCCTTTCGTACTATAATGGTTTGTTCAAAACTCAGACACAGTGGTTTAGGATAAAACACAGTTTTATTGAAACAAACACAATGATAATTACCCTTAACGGGCTACAATGTATTTCAGCAGAATTATACAGGTGCAATACAGGACTTAGATACATATGCCTACACAGGCCCAGTATAAATGAAGCGAGAGAGTTCATATACTATCACAGGTCAGGCATGATAGGGTGAATACCCAGAGTAGCAGCACAGCATGAGTTAAAGTCCCAATAGATATAGTCAGTCTCTGTTGTGGTGAGTTCTCAGTAATGCCCAGTATGATGGAATAACAACGAATAGGAGACTGTAGTGCTAGAATGGCGACAAAGCACTGGTAATCTGCCAGAGCAGAGCTGAGACTTATACCCACTGCTGTAGCAGTAAACAGAGGCAACAATAATACTCTGCAAGAGCTGAACGGAATAGAGCCAATGGCACCCTGCCGGAGAAGTAACGGAGGCAACAGTACTCTGCAAGAGCTGAACGGAACACAGCCAATGGCACACTGCTGTAGCAGTAACGGAGGCAACAGGGTTCTCTGCAAGAGCTGAACGGAAACGCAGCCAATGGCGCACAGTCGCAGCAGTAACGGAGGCAACGAGGAGTACTGTGAGGGTTAACGGAAGGCTCAACCAATGGCGCACTGCCGTAGCAGTAACGGACGCAACAGTGAAGCTCTGCAAGAGTTAACGGGAGGCCCAGCCAATGACACACTGCCGTAGCAGTAACAGAGGCAACAGTAAGCTCTGCGAGAGTTAACGGAAGGCTCAGCAATCGGTACACTGCCGTAGCAGTAACGGAGGCAACAGTAAGCTCTGCAAGAGTTAACGGAAGGCTCAGCAATAGGTACACTGCTGTAGCAGTAACAGAGGCAACAGTAAGCTCTGCAAGAGTTAACGGGATGCTCAGCAATAGGTACACTGCCGTAGCAGTAATGGAGGCAACACTCTGCCAGGTAGGCCCAGTCAAAGCAGAAGTCAGAATGTCGCCCAAGCGACACAACGAAACAGGAACAGGAGAGCTGGGCCAGATCACGGACCAGGAAAGTCAGACAAGCCGGGTCAGGTCACGGAGCAAGAACGTCAGCCAGGCCGGGTCGAATCACAGAGCAGGAATGTCAGACAAGCCGGGTCAGGTCACGGAGCAGGAACGTCAGCCAGGCTGGGTTGAATCACGGAGCAGGAACCAGAAGCAGAGTAGTCTAACGGGCCAAGTCGGTACACGGGAACACAGCAACTAAAGTCAGCACTGGTACAGGAACACCACGAAAGGGCACCAGACAGGTGCCAGAGCCCAGTATAAAAAGGCCATACTGGGCGGGCCAAACATAGCTCAGCCAATAGGAGCGCATCACACAGAGACTGACAGAAAGCACGGGCACCGTGATAGTACGCCCCTCTCAAAGACCCCCTCTCCTGGAAGAGGGTCCTGGTTTCTGAGGATATTTGGAGTGAAAATTGCGCAACAATATAGGAGCATGGAGGTCCTTCTGATCAACCCATGAATGCTCTTCAGAGCCATAGCCCTTCCAGTGGACCAAGTATTGCAATTTTCCTCTAAATCTACGTGAATCAGTTATGATTTGAACTTCGTACTCCTCTTGGCCCTGAATGTCCACAGGACCCGGCACCACCGGAGTGGTAGTGTAGCGGTTGCATACCAGAGGTTTTAACAGAGATACATGGAACACATTATGTATACCCATAGATGCCGGGAGTTCCAAGGCATATGAGACCGGATTAACCCTTTGAGTGCCAGAGGGGTACAGAAAGCATTGCTTTGCAATGCTTTCCGTACCCCTCTGGCAATCAAAGGGTTAACTTTACAGATTACCCTGAAAGGGCCAATGAATCAGGGAGCCAACTTATTGGATGGAACTTGCATTACCCTATCCCCAACCTGAAAGGAGACTGCTGGCAGCCGTCTACGATTGGCATGTCGCTGATGGCGCTGGAATGACTGTCTGAGGGCCCTCTGAACCTGTGCCCAGGTGGAGCGGAGCTGCTCAATATGCTCATTCAGAGCTGGAATCTGTTGCGACTGGAATGAGTCCAGGAGCAGGAATGGCTGAAACCCGTAGTTGATGAGGAACGGGGAGCTCCCGGACGGTGAATTAACTGCACAGTTCCTGGCAAACTCTGACCATGGCAACAGGTCAGTCCCTGATTGGCACGCTCAGCGGCCCCATTGGTCTGGGGATGGTAGGCGGAGGAAAAGGACAATTGAATGCCCATCTGGCCACAGAATGCCCTCCAAAATCTGGACACAAATTGGCTCCCCCGGTCGGACACCACAACTCTAGGAACCCCATGCAGCCGGAACACCTCTCTAGCAAAGACCACTGCCAGCTCCTGGGCTGAAGGAAGACCAGAAAGGGGTACGAAATGAGCCATTTTTGAAAATCTGTCAGCCACTATCAAAATAAATGCGTACCCCCTGGACACTGGCAGTTCTCCCAGGAAATCAATGGATATGTGGGACCACGGGCGTTCGCCATTAGGTACAGGTTGGAGTAAGCCCACTGGGAGGTGTCTGGGGGTTTTGGCACGAGCAAAGGTGGTACAGGCTGCAGTGAATGCGGAGCAATCGGCTCTAAGGGAGGGCCACCAAAATACTTGTGAAAGAGACCATATTAGTTGATCCCTCCCAATATGCCCAGCAGCCTTAGACAAGTGATATGTCTCAAGAAGACGGGTACGGAATGGCTCATCAACAAAACACTTGCCAACTGGGGTTTCTGGAGGTGCCGTAGCCTGGGTAGCCAAAATCTCCTCCCCCAGTGGCGAAGTGATACTAGTACGTACTGTAGCCAGAATACGATCAGGCTGAATGATAGGCACGGGAGGCTCATCCTTCTCTACCTCTGGCCCAAATTGTCTGGACAGGGCATCCGCCCTCACATTTTTAGATCCCGACAGGTAGGATACTACAAAGTTAAAGCGGGATAAAAACAGTGCCCATCTAGCCTGACGAGAGGACAAGCTTTTTGCTTCTGAAAGATAAGTCAGATTCTTGTGGTCAGTTAAAATTAATACGGGAGTTCTAGTACCCTCCAGTAGGTGACACCATTCCTTCAAAGCGAGAATAATAGCCAGGAGTTCTCTGTCACCAATTTCATAGTGGCTTTGGGCATTAGAAAGTTTCTTTTAGAAGAACCCACAAGGTCTCAAGGTGTCTCCCGCAAGTGGGCTCTGAGACAGTACTGTCCCTACCCCTATTTCGGAGGCATCAACTTCCAATGTGAATGGCAGAGCAGGGTTGGGGTGGGACAGTACAGGAGCAGATGCGAAAGCAGACTTTAATGTCTCAAAAGCATTTTCGGCTGCCTCAGACCATTGGGATGGATTAGCACCCTTGTGCGTAAGGTCAGACAGAGGTTTAACAATCGTGGAAAAGTTCTGGATACATTTCCTACAATAATTGGCAAAGCCAAGAAAGCGCTGAATAGCTTTTAACCCCTTGGGTCGTGGCCATTGTAACACAGCTGCGAGTTTCTCCTGGTCCATGGCAATGCCATCATTAGAGATCACGAAACCCAGGAAAGGCACTTTGGACCTGTGAAACTCGCATTTTTCCAATTTACAGAATAGTTTATTCTTGCTTAAGCGAAGCAAGACCTCGGACACTTCCTTGATGTGTTGGGATAGATTAGCTGAGTGTATAAGTATGTCATCAAGGTATACGACAACACAGGACTGAAGCATGTCACGGAGGATGTCATTGATAAATTCTTGAAATACCGCAGGTGCGTTACAGAGGCCAAATGGCATAACTAGGTATTCATAATGCCCAGATCTGGTATTAAATGCCATTTTCCACTCATCCCCAGCTTTTATTCTGATCAGGTTATAGGCGGCCCGTAGATCAAGTTTCGTAAAAATGGAGGAACCTTTTAACCTGTCAAATAGTTCCGTAATAAGTGGTATGGGGTAGGCATTTTTGGACATGAGTTTATTCAGTCCACGGTAGTCAATGCAAGGTCTTAATTTGCCATTTTTCTTTTTTACGAAAAAGAAACCAGCACCAGCAGGCAAAGTGGACTTGCGTATAATCCCTCTTTTAAGGGCGTCATCAATGTAATCTTCCATAGCTTTATTCTCATCGCACGACAGTGGGTACGTGCGACCCCTGGGAGGCACTACGCCCGGAGGCAAATCAATAGCGCAGTCGTAAGCTCTGTGTTGAGGCAATGCGCTAGCCTCTCCTTTACTGAACACGTCACTGAATTTGTGGTATTCAGCTGGCACAGAGGGAGAGGTACATAAAATCTTAACTGGGTGCAATACGCAATGCTCCATGCAATACTCAGACCAAGACATGACTTCACATCTCTGCCAATCAAACTGAGGGTTATGCAGATATAGCCATGGGAACCCCAGAATGACTGCATGATGAGGGGAATGGATTATCTGAAATCGTAATTCCTCCTTGTGGAGGGCCCCAATAGTCATCGTAATAGGAATAGTTTCCATAGTAATCAGAGCTGGTTCTAATGGTCTGCCGTCAATGGCTTCAATGGCTAAGGGAGAATCCCTCTTGACCAACGGAATCTTATGTAGCTCGGCAAATGAACAATCCATGAAGTAACCGGCTGAATCCTCCAGGGCCAGAACCTCAACTGGCTGTTCTGCCCATGAAAATACCACCTGGATAGTGGGTTTCTGCGTACTTGGATCTAGGGACTGCTGAACACCACCTAGGGCCTGTCCCCCAAGGTACCCTAGGTGCGTTCGTTTCCCAGACGTACAGGACAGGTGCGTAATAGGTGCCCAGCTTTGCCACAGTATAAGCATAAGCCCTGCCTCCTGCGGTGTGCCCGTTCCTCCTTTGTGAGTTTGGTGAACCCGAGTTGCATTGGTTCGCTGGGCTCAAGTAAACAGTCAGGAGGCATGGGAGGCGAGGGAGGTATGGGTGGGTTCAAAGACTGCCTTGCCCGTAGTTTCTAGGCCGTGGCCTACGGTCTTTAGCCATATGTCTTTCACGAATACAGGAGTCAATTAGAATGACATAATCAATGTACTCGTCCAAGTCATTGGGCACTTCTCTCGCAGCTATTTCATCTTTAATATGGTCAGCAAGACCTTGAGCAAAAGCTGCCACTAACGCCTCGTTATTCCATCCTACCTCTGCTGCCAATGTATAAAATTCTATAGCATAATCGCCCACGGTACGATTACCCTGTTGTGCCTCCATCAATCGTCTGGCAGCAGAGGCGGCTCTTCCAGGAACTTCAAATTCTCTCCGGAACATTCGTACAAACTCTCTGAAGTCCTGAGTGCAAGATTTGGCATTCTCCTACAGAGGATTGGCCCAAGCCAGGGCTCTGCCCGTTAGTAATGATATCATGAACCCAACCTTGCTACGGTCGTTGGGGAAGGCATGAGGCGTTAGTTCCAAAAATATCTCTAATTGATTAATAAACCCTCTGCATATGGTAGGTTCATCATCATATCTGAGCGGTAGTGGCACCACCGCCATTAACCCTCTAGCTGGGGCAACAGTAGTCAAAGAATGACTCTCCGGTGTCAAGGCTGGGGGGGCCACTGGATTCTGACTTGGTTTATCGAGGTGTACCGTACGCTCAAGTAACGTCTGCATGGCCAGTGCAAACTGGTCCAGACGCTGCTCGTGCACATCCATACTCCAGTGGATGTTTTGTGAATTACCTTCACCTTTACTGTCTGACGTCATGGCCCTTTCGTACTATAATGGTTTGTTCAAAACTCAGACACAGTGGTTTAGGATAAAACACAGTTTTATTGAAACAAACACAATGATAATTACCCTTAACGGGCTACAACGTATTTCAGCAGAATTATACAGGTGCAATACAGGACTTAGATACATATGCCTACACAGGCCCAGTATAAATGAAGCGAGAGAGTTCATATACTATCACAGGTCAGGCATGATAGGGTGAATACCCAGAGTAGCAGCACAGCATGAGTTAAAGTCCCAATAGATATAGTCAGTCTCTGTTGTGGTGAGTTCTCAGTAACGCCCAGTATGATGGAATAACAACGAATAGGAGACTGTAGTGCTAGAATGGCGACAAAGCACTGGTAATCTGCCAGAGCAGAGCTGAGACTTATACCCACTGCTGTAGCAGTAAACAGAGGCAACAATAATACTCTGCAAGAGCTGAACGGAATAGAGCCAATGGCACCCTGCCGGAGCAGTAACGGAGGCAACAGTACTCTGCAAGAGCTGAACGGAACACAGCCAATGGCACACTGCTGTAGCAGTAACGGAGGCAACAGGGTTCTCTGCAAGAGCTGAACGGAAACGCAGCCAATGGCGCACGGTCGCAGCAGTAACGGAGGCAACGAGGAGTACTGCAAGGGTTAACGGAAGGCTCAACCAATGGCGCACTGCCGTACAAGTAACGGACGCAATGGTGAAGCTCTGCAAGAGTTAACGGGAGGCCCAGCCAATGGCACACTGCCGTAGCAGTAACGGAGGCAACAGTAAGCTCTGCAAGAGTTAACGGAAGGCTCAGCAATCGGTACACTGCCGTAGCAGTAACGGAGGCAACAGTAAGCTCTGCAAGAGTTAACGGAAGGCTCAGCAATAGGTACACTGCCGTAGCAGTAACGGAGGCAACAGTAAGCTCTGTAAGTGTTAACAGGATGCTCAGCAATAGGTACACTGCCGTAGCAGTAACGGAGGCAACACAGAACACTCTGCCAGGTAGGCACAGTCAAAGCGGAAGTCAGAATGTCTCCCAAGCGACACAACAAAGCAGGAACAGGAGAGCCGGGCCGGATCACGGAGCAGGAACGTCAGACAAGCCGGGTCAGGTCACAGAGCAAGAACGTCAGCCAGGCCAGGTCAAATCACAAAGCAGGAACCAGAAGCAGAGTAGTCTAACGGGCCAAGTCGGTACACGGGAACACAGCAACTCAAGTCAGCACTGGTACAAGAACACCAAGAAAGGGCACCAGACAGGTGCCAGAGCCCAGTATAAAAAGGCCATATTGGGTGGGCCAAACATAATTCAGCCAATAGGAGCGCATCACACAGAGACTGACAGAAAGCACGGGCACCGTGATACCCTGCTAATGCTTACACCTACCTGTGATTTTTAACAAAAAACTAATTAACTAGCTGTCATGGTTTCCGGGTTTTTTCCGTCCTCTCCGGGATTTTCTGCTCTCCTTCTTGGATTTCTTTGTCTCCGCCTTTTTGTTACGTCCTTTGTTTTTGGGCCTATATCTAGCACCGACACTCTTATGTCTGTGCACAATCAAAGCGTTTAAGTTTTGTGAGTTCCTGATTCAGTTCCAGCATTTCCTGTTTATGATCCGGCTTTCCTCAACATCGATTCTGTCTCCTGATTTGGATTTGTCTCCTGTCCTGGTCAGATCCGACTCCGTCCAGTTTTCGACTACTCTCTTGCCTCCTGTTCTGGTACCGTACTGCTCGACTGGTTTTGACCTTGACTTGTTCAACTATCCCTCCTGTCTTCTCCTTAGGTTTGATGTCACCTGCTTGTTGCCGACCCGGATTTGTCGACCATCCTTCCTCCATGCCACAGTCGTGTTTCATTACTGTCGGGTTCGACGTCCCTGTCTCCTTGACTCCCAGTCGTACAAAGACCTGCGAACCTCAGTCGTACCTCGGAAACCTTCGACCCACAGTCGTACAACTGTTTCTTGCGACCCTCAGTCGTACGGTATTCCTGCAACCCCTGCAGCTGCTCCATTCGACAGAAGCTATCCATAGTACTGTTAGGTTTCTTAAGCTGTTTTCTGACCCGGTGATTAGCTGTCTGTCTCCTAGGTGGTTATCCAGCCATCAGGCTTCGCGGCCTGCTACCCCACCTGGCTCCAGCCACAGCAAGATCACCTGGAAACAGCCACCGACCTCCAGCAACGCTCCCCAATCCTCGCACCCCAGCTCCTGGCTCACTGGGGCCTACACAGTGAGTATTACATATAGCTTACTGCCTGTTATTATCATATTTACATCAAAGTAGCAGCTTGCCACTCCTATTGGTATTATCTCCCCTCTAGGGGTTCTCTGGCCGCTTACACCTGGGCGCATAGGTTCGAGTAGTGACACTAGCACAACAACTAAGAACTGCTTATGCCTTTTTCATGACATTTTCCCTTCACTTATACCATGATCACTATTACCAGGATTCAATTATACCATTTTTAGTGTGTACCTTGCAAAACAGTATTTCAGGGATGTCCAACCTTAAGGAGCATTTGCAGGGAATATATATGGTTGGTGCTTTTGTGGGGAGGCCATCAGCCCCGCCCTACACCCGATAAAACTGAGAGCAGGAGAGAGGTTAGTACAAAACACTGGAGACAGAATTGAAGCAAGGGAATGCAATTAGTCTTTCACCTGCATAAAAAGCCTTTAACCCTTAGAGTGCTGCCTAATGCATTGGAAACACCTCAGTTAAAGCAGAGCTATCACCTTAACTTGAGTTTCTCTTACATCCTATGTGGAACACAGGAACTATAATGTAAAGTATTATCTTGCAGGAAGATAGTGCACTTGCCTTAAAAGGCTCTCAGCAGAAACTCCCTTCCAGTTCACTTTACCCCACCAGTTTAGCTCAGATTTAAAAGTGATCTCATGGAATGTACATGGGCAAAAATTCTCTCTTAGCCTTCTTTTTTGTTGTTTGCCTGTAGGATGGGGCTGTGTAATCCTCCATTAGGCGGACTCCTATCACTGTCCTCAAATGTCAGTTTAATCAAGAGTGTAGACTTAATGGGACCTTGGACTGCTAAAGGATGATTTGCATTAAAGGGATAGTAATACTTCGTTTTAACTTTATTTTATTTTGTAGGCATTAAAAAAACATGAAGAATGATATAAGTCTTATCTCTCAAACCTTTATGGTTTAAGAGAGATGCACAAGCAAAGTTTCCCCCTCCCGCCCCTTTTACCTAGTGTAAGCCATATCTTCTTAGATGTGGACTGCAGTCCATAGACCAGACAGATAACAGAAGGGGACAAGCTTCTTTGTATGAAAACAGTGGAATCCCTGCCCCCCTTGACAAGCTTTTCAGGTTTTTCCCTTATCTTAATTGAAGATTGTCCCTCTCTGCAATCTACCTGGGCACCTCCCTTCTGCTTTGGATGAGCAGTGTTACATCAGTAAAAGGGGCGGGAGGGGGACACTTTGTCATTGAATTACTCCTGAACTACAACTCTGACAGAACTGAAATAACACTCTCCAAAGTCCAAATACTATGATGATTAATTAGAGCTGCTTTTAATATGACACATTACAGTCCCTTTAACAGACCACTCCTCTCAGATCTACTTAGCTTGCCTGAGCAGGACTTTAATGCATAGAAGTCTGAAGAGGAAAAAAACATCTCCAGTATTCAAGAGTGAACATGTCCTGTGAGTATGTCTCTATTTCTTTGTCTGGCAACCACATTCAGATTGTATGGAGGGGAAGTGGCTAGACTCGTACTCTTCTTGTTTCTGTCTGTCCCTAGTATCACTCTCATTGTTAAAGCTTAGATTTATTATAAGAGATTTATTATACCTTTCCCTGACGTCGGCGCTCTAGCTAACTGCAGGTGAATCTGTCAGAGGCACTTCAGCAGAGCTGAGATTGTGTTATTGAAAAAGAAATCCTTCACTGGAACGGTCTACAAAGTGTGCTTGGTTTGCAAGCACACTTTGTAGACCGATTCAGTGAAGGATTTCTTTTTCAATAATGGAATCTCGGCTCTGCTGAAGAGCCTCCGCTTGTCCAGGGACTAGATTCCCCTGCAATCAGCTAGAGCGCTGACATCAGGGAAAGGGGAGGGAGGGGGGAACTTTGGTCCAGAATATCTCTGAAACCATAAAGATTTGAGAGATAAGACTGGGGGCATTTAGTTTTATTTTTAATGCCTACAAGATTAATGTTTGTAAAAAAAAAAGCAATATTATCCCTTTAAAGGGGAACTTTCACCCCGCAATAACTAAATCCCCCCTTACTGCTCACCTGGCGACTAGCTGCTTAGTAGCGCTAGTCGCCAGAAATCTTACCCCGTTCTCAAGATTTCGGCGTTTTAAAAGAGCAGGAAGCACGGACGTCTCTTCACAGTGACGTCCGTGCGCCTGCGCTGTCAGTCCCTTGTGCACCGTACGGTGCATACGGTGCACAAGGGACTGACAGCGCAGGCGCACGGACGTCACTGTGAAGAGACGTCCGTGCTTCCTGCTCTTTTAAAAAGCCGAAATCTTGAGAACGGGGTAAGATTTCTGGCGACTAGCGCTACTAAGCAGCTAGTCGCCAGGTGAGCAGTAAGGGGGGATTTAGTTATTGCGGGGTGAAAGTTCCCCTTTAAAGGGTTAGTAATGGTTTAAATTAAATAGATCGACAAGTCTTCTTTATTGTAAATATCACTGTTTGCGCTATATTTAGTAACTTACTTTTACATAGTTTTCAAGATATTACATATTGAAGGATCCCCCTCCCACCCCTTCTGGCCATGTCACTACTGCACCTCTGTCTGGTCCGGATAGATGCAGCAAGGGACAACCTTCAGTAAGCAAAGGAAAATCCTGCCCTCCTTACTGAAGTTTGTCCCTCGCTGCATCTGTCTGGTCCCCGGACCAGATTGCAGCTATAAGGGAGGGGGGGCTTCCAGAAAGGGTGGGAAGGGGCATGAGGGGGAACCTTCTACATGTAAAATCTTGAAAACTAAGTAAAAGTAAATTACTAAATATAGTGCAAACTGTTACATTTACAATAAAGAAGACTCTGCAATCTACTTAATTTAAACCATTACTATCCCTTTAACTCTTTCAGTCAGATAAGTACTTTTATCTTTAAGTACTTTTAACCATTTGCTTCACTTGCTGTTTTGCCCCCACATCGCTTCCTGGGTCATTTAATGGTGATCTCATTGAGTTCCCTGTAGTCAACACAAGGTCTGAGTGACCCATCTTTTTTCTCCACAAAGTAAATTCCTGCCCCAGTTGAAGAAATGGAAGGCTGACTAAACCCTTAGCTGGATTTTCTTATAGATTGTATAAACCTGAGTCGGGGTGTCTTAAAGATTAAGGAAAGATGCAACCAAAAGGGATCTTAGTACCCTAGTACCTGGAAGTGTCTTGATTGGGCTTTCATAAATCCAATATGGGGGGAGGGGTTGCTGATATCATCAGTAAAAAGGAAGCAGACAAATCCCTGTAAGCCTTGGGTCTGGAAGTGGATTCCACAGTTACTGATGCAATGAAGGGTAGAGATCTGGATGTTCTAGGTCATGAGACACACCTCTGATGAAAGAAGAGAGCAAAAAGTGACTTCACTAGTAGGCCAGTCAATACTGTGGTTGTGCAGGTGTAGCCATGGTAGACCTAACACTATAGGGAAAAAGGGAGATTGAACCATATCAAATGTCAACCATTCACAGTGTTCATTGACAGTGAGCTATAGGGCAGTTTATTCAAGAGTGATCAGGTCCGAATGCATAGTCAAATACTTGGATCTGCAAAGGATGAGTCTTAGGCACCAACTATATTTGGAGAGAGGATGGCAGATGTAAGTCAACTAAACTGATAGTACCTCCGGGCTCTAAGTGGGGTGACCTTTGACCCCAACTGCAAGGACAAAGAAAAGAAGCACTGAGAAGTTAGAATACTAGGACTGCCAGTCAAATGAGGAATAGTCTGCTGAGGAGCCCTGCACATATTGTTCTGAGGATGAACAAGACAGGAATGGAGTAGGTGGCCGTCTTCACCACAGTATAAGCTGAGGATCAAATTGTGGCTCCGTGACCTCTCTTCTGCAGTTAGGTTGGCATGAGCTGTACCGATTTGCATTGGTTCACCATAGCCTTGTGATAAAGTAGTCACATCCGTAATCGTCTATCAATCTGAAAGGAGAGGGTGATCAAAGGCTCTAGACAATCAGGTACCCCTACATGGGCCAGCACATTCCTCAAGGAAACGGATAACCCCAGTTGAAACTGATGTTTCACCACAGGTTCATTCCACTGAGTATCAACAGCCCAGCGTCAGAATTTGCCATCATATTACTCTGCTGGTCTCCTGCCCTGTTGAAGGGAACAAATGGGTGTTTCTGCCATGGATGTTCTATGGAATTCATCATAAATAGAGGCTCGAAAAAAAAAAAAAAAGAGGACAGGTCAGTAAGCAGAGGGCTGTGACCTTGTAGGAGATGATGCCCAGGAAGCAGCCTCCCCAGACAAATGGAAGATCACCGTACAAACCTTGACCCCCTTCAGAGAAGAAGGTAAGGGGCTTCAGGTAGAAGAGTAGCTTACATACATTCCAAAAGCTACAGAACTGAATTCTGTCAGCAGAAAATATGTCTGGAAGGGGTAGTTGTGGTTCAGGAAAAGATGCTGATGGGACTGGACCAAGGGCAGAAGAGCCCATCAGAGCTGGAACAGAAGAACCAGGCAATCTCAGATTCTCTACCCTATGCATGCAATTGGGCCATGCCACTCTGCAGGTCATCCACAGCTTCTGGGTCAAGCAATTTAGGGCCTGAGAAAGCACAGCATGATCCATACTGGTTCAGTTGTTCTGTCAGGAACACAGGAGACTGGATACCAATAGCAGGACAAACAGCTGATAAGAAGCCTTAGGCTCTCAGTCTCTGCTGAGGAAGCTAGGGAGCAAAACTTGAGTGCAAGGCTGGGGAGCAAAGCCAGAAACTAGTGTACCCATGCTGCAGTTGAAACTGTTTTAAAGGTGCTGGCTGCCAAGCCAAATATCTGTAAACCGGAATCGCCCAAATATAAGCTGTCTGAAACTCTGCTGAGGAGCAACTCCACAACAAGCAGACAGATATTGATGTATAAGAGATACCCAGAGCAAGGGCAACACTGGAGATAAACACAAGTGGTAATGAACAGGTACTAAGTAACTAAAACTGCAACAACAAGGGCAGGGGGAAGAACCTCAGTAGACCAGAAGCTAGGGCTTGAGGAGGGGGGTACAGTGCTGGCTGTTGGCGACATTCTTCCTACAGCCAAGGCTGGACTATAGTTGCTAATCACAAAGTCAGCTTAGTGCTGACCAGAGGAGCCGGCCTGCACCCAGGATAACTGCCTAGATAATATTAATTACCTACTGAGGTGTAGGGAGGACAAGAAAATAGGAAATCAAGTACCTGAAGTTCAAGTCGAACGCTGCTGTGTTGGAACAGAAGAGGTGGAAGTCTGGAAGTCAAACTTCGACTCAGTGATTCAACTGCTAGTGGAATGAGTCGAACTATGGGAGACAGGAGCAGGACTGACTGAAGGTCAAACAGTCGAACTGTTGAAGCCAGGAGCAGGACTGACTGAAGGTCAAATAGTCAAACTGACTTCGGAGGGAGAGACAGATGAACACAGGAGGGTGTTCAAGCTCAGGGAGAGGCAAGTCCAGAGGACTGATTGTCACACTCTTTTAGTTCCAGACAGACTAGGTCTTTTTGGGCTCTCTGGTTTAAGTGATCCCCTTTCCTAACTTGTTTCTGTTTTCTTTGACTTTTGCTACATGTTAAAACTGATCTAAACTGGTGGACTAAAGAAATGCAGGGAAGGTGTCACCTCCTCTAAAAGCCTTTTAAGGTAAGTGCTGCCTGCAGGAGGATACTTCACCCCATGGTTCTGGAGTTCAACATACACTAAAATAAAATGATTTATCATTAAAGTAAACAAAAATACCCTTCTAGTTAAATTTAAACAGAATTACAATCTGTCATTATGTTCTAATCATATAGATAGTGTTTGAGAAATGTCCCTGTATTTGTTGGCAGAACAGTGTGGCACTTTATGTTTTTAGTTTTGATTCTATTTAAATATTCCCACACAATGTGCAATAAATGAATCTGGGCAGAACCCAGGCAGTGGGGACATTTCTAATAGCACAGCAAGCAAAATGTTTGGCTTAGAACAAAACCAAGTAGCATACTGTGCAGAGAATTAGCATAAAGTGTCATACTGTGCCAAAGCACAAAGGTGGATTTCCTAAAATCTATTTTACAGAAAGACAGCTAGTACAACATAGAAGAAGATATTGATTATCTGTAAAACAAAGTGAAAACTTGTTTACAGTGACATATCCACTGTAAGTCATGACTTGATACAAGCTTACACATACAAAAAAGCAGTGCCTCTGTAGCGCAGCCACACATTCAGCTGAATGAACCATTAGTGTATCAGTGGGGTGTCCTTTGCATGGCTTTGCAAGCAGGTGAACCATATGGTTTCAGCACCAGATAAAGCTTAATTATATACACTGGCAAACAGTATTATATTTAAAGGGGCAGGTCCTCCTTGGACAAAGCTAAAATAAGTACGGTAACCGTATAAGGAGAGAAAAATCAGTTTGTCCTTATATCACTGATTCACATAAAAATGTTGAAAAGTTTTAAAAGCTTCACTTGTTGCTCTCAGTTTTGCTCTCAGTTTATCTAAATCTAGAGATGTCAGCTGTTCAAATCTTACCTGGCCATCTCAGGTCATGCTCTTCCGTCAAACCTCAAGCAATGGGATGGAAACGTTAAAGGTATTGTAATACTTAAAATGTAAACTATATATATATTTGTAGGGTTTATTCCCCTACTGAAAGGTGTTTTATTCAAAAGCTATTACAGTGCAAACTTGATTTTTTAGGTACAGTATCACAATGGACTGATATTTTACAGTGGCACTGTTCGTATACCATCAAATTAAGATTTTTGGTCAACTGACCATAGCTGTCCATAGGATTATGTAGGAACAGTGGGAGTTCTCTTGTTTTACTAATGGGGATAAACCCTACAACATTTTTTTTACATTTTAGCCCTATGAGTGCCAGAGGTGTACTCAAAACTTTGCTTTGCAATGCATTGTGTACCCATCTGACACTCAAAGGGTTAAGTATCACTATCCCTTTAAAGGTAAGAAGGACAGAATGATGAATAAACCAGCTGAATTCAGATAATGGTGAAAATATTAAAAACTAACTTTACAGTAGTGTCAAGAATAGTTTCTCCAGTGCTGCATTTATAAAGAAAATTATTTTTTACCCCTTTAGGTGGCACTGGCCCTTTAAATACATTTGACCCATTTTAAAGAATGCTGCCTATCATTTCAAGTAAGTCATTCAATAAGAAAGCTTCAATAAGAAAGCTTCAGTATAAAGCTGTAGGCAAACATACATAATCCTTTGTCAATTTTTAGCTCAATAACTTGCACCTTGGCTTCCTGTATACAAAATCACGTGCAATTTTCTTTTCAACCCACTCACATGTCATCAAGCCCCATACTTTAGCAAGCACTGTAGCCTAGTATTCTTTGTAGTGCTGCTGTTGGAATGCCACCTAACTTCATCACCCAGTACATTTCTGAATAATAATGATAAAAGGAAACAATGCTGGTTATGAAAATTATAATTGTTAAAAAAATTACATTGTAGAAAAAAATGAAAAAAATCAGTAGTTAGATAGGATAGACTGTTCAGTAGTTTCCAACATGTGTCATGACAAATTTAGATGTCACACTTTCTCAAAAATAATTATTTAGCTGCAACGTTTTCTCTTCACTCATGTCACCGAAAGTTTAAAGGGATAGTAATGGATCAAGTTATTTCCATTTAATATTGTAGAAATGAAAAAATAAACCTATTGATCCCAGTACGATCTCTTAGGCTTGTATAGTTTGAGATATATCAAGTTCCAAAGTTCCCTGCTCCATCCCCTTTCATTGACATCATCATCTATCTTACTGCACGAGATCCTGGTCCGGGCTCTGGAGGCGCGATCTGAAACTAAAGACTTCATTTGATTGGTCTGCAAAGTGTACTAGGTTTATAAGCACATCTGCAGGCCATTCAGATGAAGCATTTCGTTTCAGATCGTGGTATTTCGGCTCTGCTAAAGAGCCTCCAGCTGGTCCCGGGACCAGGATCTCATGCAGTAAGATAGATGATGATGTTGATGAAAGGGGACGGAGCAGGGAACTTTGGAACCTGATATCGCTCAAACTATACAAGTTTGAGAGATCTGAGATAAATAGGTTTATTTTTGCAACAGCTGTAGAATCTTTTCAAGCCGCAAGGTTGCAGGTTCTAGTCCCGGCAAGGTCAGCTCAGCCTTTCATCCTTCTGAGGTAGATAAAATGAGTCCAGGACATATTTGAAAACGAAAGACAATCTCAATGTATCCCTCCTGGTACAGTAATTTCACCCAAAAAAAAATTCCAGCTCCATGTCCCGAAAAAAAAAAGTTGTGACCCAACAAGATAATCTACTCATTAATCTAATAAGACCTTATGCATAAATGAAAATTGGAGCAATTATCTGCATCGGACCAGATCCAAGGTGTGGAACTGCTTCTCTTTTTCGCATTTGAGGTTGAGACAGAAAGAAGGAAGGTAGGATAATATCCTGTTTCCTAAAAGAGGGTCTGGGTCTGAGAACAATCTTATCTTGATGCATGGCCAGGTATAGAGACTTGCAAGAAAGAGCTTGAAACTTGCTAACTCTATGAGCTGAGCTGAAAGATGTAAGAAAATAACATTTTGTAACCAGGACTAGGAAGATTTTGAGGACCCAATTGCAGGACCCCAAGGGAAGGAGACTGTGGTGACAGTGAGGTATTGGAAAGTCTGGTGGTCGAGGTCGATGTACTATGACCTTCGGAGATTCGACTGATAGTTGGGATTGATGAGTTATGACTTCCTACTGATCGACTGAAGGTCGGTGTCAGTGAGTTGAGACAATCCCACTGATGAACTGGGAGTCGATGGGTAGTTGATGGTTCTATAAGCAAGGTGGCTAGGATCAGTCTGACCGTCTGTCAGGAAGCAGCTTGGCGGGGTCAGAGATCAACTTGCAGGTTAAGGCTGGGATCAATCCTACAGGTCTAAGGTGGCTGGTATACCTAGCGGAAGATCATCCTGCCATATGCAATAACAGGAACAATCTGGCTCACCAGTGGATGATAAGAGGGCTGAGATCGAGATCAACCAGTGACGCCAGAAGAAGAAGAATAGTCTAATCAGAAGCCAAGGTCAAGCCAGGAGGATGGGGGAGAAAGCAGGGCTGGAGACCAAGCCAGGTTGTAACGGGAGATCGGATTAGCACTAGGAGCAGGCAGAAGAGGTAGTCGGGTACAGTCCAAGGTTAGATGCTGGATAACTCTGGAGAAAATCACCTGGAATGCTGGGATGCAGAATAGTTTGAAGATTGGGTGCAGGAAGCCAGAAAGTGGAAGTTCTTAAAGGTGAATCTCCCAATCATGAGTGAAAGGGGTGGAGAAACCACAGTCGTGGTGACACATTTGATGTTAGGTTCTTCAAAAGATCTTGTACAAGGGCTCAAAATCTGAAGATGTATATAGTTGCTCCAAAACTAAATTGAGGTCCCAGGGTGGAGTGATTTCCTTGATAGTAAGGGTAACTTGGGAGATTGCACTCAGAAATCTTCTAACTAGGTGATGTTCAGCAAACTGTACTGCAAGAATAGCTGACAATGGTGACAGTTGCCCTTTGATAGAAGTAGGTTGAAGGCCTTGACTGAAGCCATCTTGAAGAAATTCTAAAATCACAGAAGTAGAGATATAATTTCTGTTAATACCTCTGTATTTATTAAACTGTGCAATTTAGTGTTGTCTGCAATTATTGAAATTTAACTTTCTGTACTTATTTCCAGGACATTTATAAAAATGTTAAAAAAACAGTGGACCGTGAGGTACTCCACTCTCAACTTTAACTGCTTTGGAGGATTTTCCATACAACAGTGTTCCCTATCCTTTAACCAATTTTCTATTCATTATTGCTAACCTAATTGCCATTTTGCAATTTTTGTTGCACAACCTGTATTTCAAGAAAGGTTTAACTAGTTTAAATTCCTTTTTTTCCTTACCATTTCTTTCATTACATTTTCATTTAACCACATTGGTTGCGATCTACTTCTTTTGCATTTGTTCCCAAATGGCATATACTGTTGAATATATTTATGCAAATTAAAATTTAAATTCTGAACATTTTTCCTCTCAGTATGTTTTCCTATAAATAATGTATCCCAGTTATGTGTTGCATCGATGCTTGTAACAATTTAACGTTTACTTTTTTAAATTGAGTTTTAGTTGAACCTATCCAGTTTTTCATCTTCAAACTGATCTCAAATGAAACCATGTTGTGATCACTGTTTCCCAAATGTTAACCAACTTTAATAGTAGACACAACGTCTATGTTATTCGTTATCACTAGATCCAATACATTGTTCTTTATTGCCTGCACTTTTTGATATACACTTCTACCATTTGTGACATGTAGCTATCTCTAAGCATACAAAATAGAAATGGAAGGCATCCAATAGTGCAATAACACTGATATCTTGAAATAGTAAATATAATATACTCACAAGGTATATTGTCAGATGTAGGAATACTCCCAAAAACCTGACAGACAAACACATAGAGAAATTTACCCATCTCCATTTAGGGATCTCCAGATGGTGAAAGGAGACTGCAAGACAGCTGCTAATCCAATATAAGATGTAGCTGTATGTCCAGGAGCATGTTGCTTTTTCCCCACAGACAAGGGAGTGGCATCCTTTCATTTGGTCATCTTGTCTCCTAGGGAAGCTGTGTCTACGGGGCACTGGGGGAAGTCTTCCATTTGGGGCACGAAGATATGCAGAGAACTTTAGGAGGTTTAATAATGATTAATTTTTCAATACAGGTAATAAGGACACCTTTGTTTTTTGTTGTCAAAGCTACTGGTGGGCCCTTGGCAAAGTATAAGGTTGTACGCCCCTGTTATCTCCTGGTTGCTAGAGAGGCCTCCAGTGCATTGCTTAATAATGCACTGGAAACCTCTTTAGAATTCAAGGGGTTAAGTAATAACTACACCTGTTTTCCTTTGTGCTAAAAGTGAATACTGAAGCTTACAATAACACAATTTTGAAGTTACTGAAAATCAGCTTTAAAGAATGTGGCGGTCACACCTAAGATCACACAATGTTAAGCGCTTACACCTAATTGTAGCTTGAGAAAATTTCACACCTTTCTGTATATAATGATGAGTTTACACACCTGGGGAGGTAATAAAGGGCAGAAAATATCACCAGGGTGATATATTCTCCACATCCTATGTTATTCTGTAGAGCTTATGAAAGAACCTACTATGAAAGATATAAACCCTTACGTGATCTTAAGCAATTAGGTACTCTTTTGAAGGAGAACTAACACCTCCTAATATCAACCCTTGCTTACTTTACTATGGACAGGAAATCTTAATAGTCCCGATAAATTTTTCTCTTTTGCCTTTGTTCAAGAGACAGAATCTTCAGGTACTCTTAGATATCATGTCCATTGAGGTGGACATAATATTTGCTAACAGGGCCACAGGACCTCAAGCTCTCCTCATTACTCATGGTAATGTTAACCCTTTAAGGACAGAAGTGTGTGCAATGCATTGCACACCCTTTTGTACCAGTAATGCTTGCCTGAAGTATATATAACCACAGAAATACTACTGGAAAGCTTGTCATCCAGGTGCTAAAGAGCAATGGACTGAGAACAATGCTAGAGATCATTGGCAGTCACTGGTTAAGCTTTCTGCTGCCAAGGCTGTACTTAAAGGTGCTGGTTGTGAAACCAGATGACAGGATGGAAACACTAATGGAACCACTATAGGGTGAACTAGCCTTTCGGGAGAAAGAGATCCTTTAGCAGACAACACTGATGGGCCAGCAAAACAGTCAGCAATGGGTAGACACTAAATGCAGTGGACAAAATAAAGGATACAGTGTAGCAGCACTGGATATATGTAGCAGAGGCAGCCAATAAACTATGATGGATGAGGCAGCAGAGGAGACTGCAGAGAGTCGAAGGCCTGCAGGATTCTTATGTAGCCACTGGCTCATATGTAGCACAGGCAGCCAACAGAATAGACAGTGTGAGGTGGTCGAGATGATTGGAGACTACAGCTTGCAGAATACAATGTAGCAGGAAGACTAGGGCTGATATGGCTGAGCTGACTGAAGACAACCGCCAAACTTGCAGGATAAAATGTAGCAATATGGATCATATGTAGCAGGAAGCCCCAGACTGATATGGCTATAAGAGACAGCTGAACTGATTGGACACAACATGCAAATTTGCAGGATATAGTGTAGCAATGTGGATCGTATGTAGCAGGGAGCCACAGACTGATATGGCTATGTGAGGCAGATGAAATGACTGAAGGCAGCCAGCAGTGGGAAGAGAAAAGATGAAGTCCAACAAGCCATAGTGTCACGGAGTGACTTGAGAAATAAAGACACTGACAAGTACAGATAAAATAAAAGAGATTTTATTGAAAATGTAATAGTAGCAGCAATGTACCTCTCCACTTTCACGAGACCAGGTAAAGACATGGCACGACACTTCCTTCACCCTTCACTAGGCGGGTATGAGATAGTACCA
Source organism: Rhinophrynus dorsalis (assembly GCA_037306005.1). Lineage (NCBI taxonomy): Eukaryota > Metazoa > Chordata > Amphibia > Anura > Rhinophrynidae > Rhinophrynus > Rhinophrynus dorsalis. The sequence goes on along the minus strand of CM074722.1, from coordinate 367,930,281 downwards.
CATCTGTACCGTAATGCTAGGGTAAACCCAAAGGCAACAGGAGTGAGAAACTCCAGAACGCTGGAGCAGGCAACAGGAGTGAGAAACTCCAGAAAGCTGAAGCACCACAAGGTAGTGACTATACCTCCACCACCTTCACGAGTCCAGGTGTGAGGACAGTGCGCAGCACTTCCTCAACCTTTCATTAGGCAGGTGTAAATAGTAGCGTATACGTACTAGCCCTCCGCAACCTTCACGAGACCGGGTATGAGGACAGTGCACGGCACTTCCTCAGCCCTTCACTGGGCAGGTTAACAATAGCACAACTGTACCCTACTGCTAGGGTATATCGAGAGGCAAAGGTAAACTGCACCTAGAATGCTAGACGAGGCAACAAGCCACTCGGACCACAGGCCGCAGAAGGTCAGTGACACGGACTGATCAAGCAAGCACTGCTACAGGGGTAGCAAGCGCGGCGGTAAATGTAGGCCCAGGAAGCCGAGAGTGAACAATAGCCAGGGCTGGGTAGCCGAGGCTGGCAGTAAACCAAAGCTGGGAGCGCAACAGAGAAGGAGGTAGACAGACGAAGCCAGGAGACAGAGCCGGATCAGGTAGTCAAACTAAGCCAGGGTTCAGAGCCGGATCAGGTTGTCAAACGAGCCAGGAGTCAGAGCCGGGTCAGGTAGTCAGACGAAGCCAGGGTTCAGAGACAGATCAGAATCACTGTGCCCGTGATTGCCTCCAGTGGGTAATTACGGTAACAGCGACATTATTACTTCCTGGCTGTCGCTCTATGCAAGTTGCTGTTCTTATAGGTCACTGTGCTTGTGATGCCATCTCTCTGCCCACCTGCAAGGCCTTTTAAACCTCAGCATGTCCTATTACCTTTGCCCTTTCGTGGTATACCTGAGCCTATTGCTGTGTTGGTCCATTTCTGTTCCTGTGTATTACTCCTGCTCCGTCTGACTACCCTTTCCGGCTCTGACTCCTGGCTACGTCTGACTACCCATTCCGGCTTTGACTTTTGGCTACGTGTGACTACCCGATCCAGCTACGACCACTGGCGACATCTGACTACACGATCCGGCTCCGACCTCTGGCTTTGTCTGACTACCCATTCTGGTTCTGATCCCTGGTTGCCTTCGGTTACTCTCCCTCTGTTGCGCTCCAGTTGCGATTACCAGCCTCGGCTATTGGGAGCTTTGCTGCCTGTGCCTACCCATTTCTACGCTCGCCATGACTAGCAGCGCTTGTTGGTCAGTCCGTGTACTGACCTCCAGTGGTTGTTCCAGTTTGTGTTGCCTTGTCGTTCATTCTGTGTTTCTGACCTCCCGTGGTCGTTCCAGTATGTTTGTTGCCTCACCTATCCCTCAGTGCCTTTTACCTTGCATTCGGTATACCCTAGCGTTACGGTATAGTTGCGCTTCTTTCTTCTGCCAACTCAGATTGTGGATGTGCTATGAACTCTCGTCCCATCTGTCTGTGAAGGTTCCTAGGGCCATTCGGAGACTAGCTACACCTGCCTAGTGAAGGGTTGAGGAAGTGTCTTGCACTGTCGTCACCTGGCCTCATGGAGGTGGTGGAGTTAGAGTCACTAGTGTGTGCTCCAGTGTCTGCAGCTACTCAATCCCGTTGCCTGAGTTACTCTATCGTCTGGGTACAGACGTGAGCCTTTCGCACTAGCCTAGTGAAGGGTGAGGAAAGTGAGTTCACTGTTCCTCCCTGGCCTTGTAAAAGTGTGTTACTCATTGCTGCCAACTATTGTGTCACTCATTGCTGCCACTGTTGTGTCATTCATTGCTGCCACTATTGTATTTAAAATAAAGTTTTATTTTAAGTTCCTCTGTACTTGTCAGTGTTGTTATTTCTTAGACACTCTGTGACAGTACGAAAGGGACATGAACACTGACAGTACTGATACCAGTAGTGGGCAGTCAGTGAATATCATATCTAGGATGGACATACAGGAACAACGTCTCGATCAGTTGTCGGTAGTGTTGCAGACACTCCTAGACCGAACTGTGCATCTGGACAAAGTTGGGCAACCACTGATGGCCTCCTCGGTATCGGCATCAATAACAACCACTCAGGTGGACAATACGTGTTATAGAGGATTGTCTGGTACCGCTCCACTTCCCCTAATATACGATGGGGATCCCATGTTGTGTCGTGGGTTCATCAACCAACTCGGAATTTTTTTGGAACTGGTACCCCATGCATTTCAATCTTAGAGAAGCAAAGTAGGCTTCATGATCTCCTTATTGACAGGCAAACCCTTGGCGTGGGCCAATCCGTTGTGGGAGACGGCTAAACCCATAACTTCTAATTTCTCTGAATTCATTGAGGCCTTCCGAAGGGTTTTTGATGTTCCTGGCCGGTCAATCACTGCTGCAAAAAAACTGATTACGATCCAGCAGGGCACCCGCATGGTAGCAGAGTATGCTATAGAATTTCACACACTAGCGGCAGAGGTAGGCTGGAACAATGAGGCTCTGGTGGCAGCCTTCTCACAGGGTCTGAATGATGCAATTAAAGATGAAATAACAGCTCATGGATATGGAAAAGCTCTTGGTAGTTTTGCAATGGCCAAGTCCTGTGGGCCTGAAGGCCATACAAAGATGCCTCAGATTTGCAAATTATTATAGAAAATACATTTGAAATTTTTCGACCTTGGTCAAAGCCTTGACTTATTTAATGCATAAGGGTGCTAACCCATCGGTTTGGTCTCCTGAGGCCAACAATGCTTTCTGCCTTTTCGATGGCTCCAGTATTGGTACATCCTAACACCGAACTGCCTTCTACCTTGGAGGTGGATGCATCTGAGACAGGGGTAGGGGCAGTACTGTCTCAGAGATCCGAGCCTGGCAAGCCCCTGATGCCCTGTGGATTTTTTTCTAAAAAGATGACTAAGGCCCAAAGCCTACATGATATTGGGGACTGTGAATTCCTTGCCATTATCCTTGCTCTTCGCGAATGGCGTCACCTCCTGGAGGGGACTAAGGCTCCTATTTTGATCGTAATGGATCATAAAAATCTGACATACTTATCAGAGGCCAAAAGACTGTCACTAAGACAAGCCAGATGGGCTTTATTCCTGTCTAGATTTAATTTTGTGGTTTCGTACCTCCCTGGTTCCAAGAATACTCATGCTGATGCCTTGTCTAGACAGTTTGGCCCAGACCGTGAGTCTGAAATTGAACCCATTCCGATTATCCCTCCTGATCGCATTTTTGCTACTATACGTGCTAGCATTACTTCTCCCTTGGGCGAAGAGATCCTGGCTTCACAAAGTAATGCTCCAGTTGAGAAACCCAGTGGAAGATGTTTTGTTGCTGACAATCTCCACACTAAGCTGCTTGAAGCCTATCATTCATCCAAAGCAGCTGGGCACATTGGTCGGGACCAATTAATTTGGTCAATTTGGCAGCTTTTTTGGTGGCCTAATTTAAGGGGCGGATTGTGAAGCCTTTGTGGAGGCTTGTTCCGTGTGTGCCCGTGCCAAAGCTCCTAGGCATCTCCCTCTAGGGCTGCTCCAGACAGGTCCTAATGGTGAATGCCCTTGGTCACACATTTCCTTAGACTTCATGTGGAGTTGCCTAGATCCAAGGGCTGCACAGTCATACTAATGATAGTGGATCAATTCTCCAAAATGGTACATTTCGTCCCACTTCAGGGACTACCCTCCTCTAAGGAATTGGCTATGGTATTTGCCAGGGAGGTTTTCCGGCTCCACAGAGTGCCCTGGGTTGTGGTTTCTGATCGTGGAAGTCAGTTTGTATCGAGATTTTGAAGGGCCTTTTGTGACCAGATGGGCATCAAACTGCTATTCTCTTCTGCCTACCACCCCCAGACTAATGGTGCTGCGGAAAGAGCCAGTCAAGGGCTGGAACAATTCTTGCGCTGCTTCGCTTCTGACCATCATGATAATTGGGTTGACCTGTTGCCGTGGGCTGAGTTTGCCAGGAATTGTGCCATAAACTACTCGTCCGGGAGCTCTCCCTTCCTGATTAACTATGGGTTCCAACCATCTCTGCTCCCGGATGCATTTCAGGCACAGGAGATTCCGGCTCTGGATGAGCATATGGAGCAGCTCCGCTCCACATTGGCACAGTTTCAGAATGCCTTACGAAGGTCCTCAGAGCGATATCAGAGACACGCAGATCGCAGGAGGCGTCCTGCTCCTGTCTTTCAGGTGGGGGATAGAGTCTGGTTGGCCACCAAGAATCTACACATGCAAGTGCCTTGTCACAAGATGGCTCCATGTTTCATAGGACCCTTCCAGATGCTCCGCAAAATAAACCCTGTGTCCTATGCCTTAGATCTTCCTAAGAATATGCGCATTCACAATGTTTTTCATGAAATCGCTGATCTGTAACTGCTACTCTTCCGCTCCTGTAGTCCCAGGTGCAGTGCGCATTCAGAATCAGGATGAGTATGAGATCCAAAACATCCTGGACTCCCGCAGGGTCCGGGGGCGCATCCAATATTTTGTCCACTGGAAAGGTTATGGTCCAGAGAAGCGTTCCTGGGTAAATCTGAATGATATTCATGCTCCTAGATTGCACAGATTTCATATGAAATTTCCCAATAAGGTATGGTCTCCTCCGCAGGGGGAGATAGTTGAGTGGGGGGTACTATCACGGTGCCCGTGATTGCCTCCAGTGGGTAACTGCTGTAACAGCAACATTGTTACTTCCTGGCTGTCGCTCTGTGCAAGTCGCTGTTCTTATAGGTCACTGTGCTTGTGATGTAATCTCTCTGCCCACCTGCCAGGCCTTTTAACCCCTTAGTGACAGACGACTTACCTGGAAAGTCCAGGAAGTCATTCGCTATAATGGGAAAAAAAAAACCCTGACATTAAGGGGTTAAACCTCAGCATGTCCTATTACCTTTGCCCTTTCATGGTGTACCTGAGCCTAGTGCTGTGTTGGTCCATTGCTGTTCCTGTGTATTACTCCTGCTCCGTCTGACTACCCGTTCCGGCTCTGACTCCTGGCTACGTCTGACTACCCGTTCCGGCTTTGACTTTTGGCTACGTCTGACTACCCGATCCGGCTCCGACCACTGGCGACGTCTGACTACACAATCCGGCTCTGACCTCTGGCTTTGTCTGACTACCCATTCCAGTTCTGATCCCTGGCTGCCTTCGGTTACTCCCCCTCTGTTGCACTCCGGTTGCGATTACAAGTCTCGGCTATTGGGATCCTTGCTGCCTGTGCCTACCCATTTCTACATTCGCTACGACTAGCAGCGCTTGTTGGTCAGTTTGTGTACTGACCTCCCGTGGTTGTTCCGGTTTGTGTTGCCTTGTTGGTCAGTCCATGTTTCTGAACGCCAGTGGTCGTTCCGGTTTGTGTGTTGCCTCACCTAGCCCTTAGTGCCGTTTACCTTGCATTCGGTATACCCTAGCTTTAGGGTATCGTTGCGCTTCTTTCTCCTGCCGACTCAGATTGTGGAAGTGCTATGCACTGTCCTCCCATCTGTCTGAGAAGGTTCCTTGGGCCATTCGGAGACTAGCTACACCTGCCTAGTGAAGGGTTGAGAAAGTGTCTTGCACTGTCCTCACCTGGCCTCGTGGAGGTGGTGGAGTTAGTCACTACTGTGTGCTCCAGTGTTTGGAGCTACTCGTTCCCATTGCCTGAGTTACTCTATCGTCTGGGTACAGACGTGGGCCTATCGCACTAGCCTAGTGAAGGATGAGGAAAGTGAGTTCACTGTTCCTCCTTGGCCTTGTGAAAGTGTGTTACTCATTGCTGCCAACTATTGTGTCGCTCATTGCTGCCACGGTTGTGTCATTCATTGCTGTCACTGTTGTGTCATCATTGCTGCCACTATTGTATTTAAAATAAAGTTTTATTTTATGTTCATCTGTATTTGTCAGTTTTGTTATTTCTTAGTCACTCCGTGACAACCAGCTGTAGAATCTGTTTAAACCACAAGGTCACAGGTTCTAGTCCCAGTGGGATTAACTCAGCCTTTCATCCTTCTGAGATAGATAAAATGAATACCATTAAATTAGGTAATAATATCTATACCCCCAGGGCATACTTGAAAAAGAGACAGTCTCAATGTATCCTTCCTGGTAAAATACTTTGATATTATTATAAATTGGCTTTATGCTGACCAGGAAGTACATCTACCCAGTAACACTAATATATGAACTAAGTATAACACCCACCAAGTCTGTGTTAATCAGGTATCATGCACAAAGCAAACCAAGACCTCTCAAACAAAAAATACTGTCTATAAAAGTCTGAGCAACCAAGAATACAGCAGAATGGACCAGAGCCCAAGAGCAGGCTGGGAACCCACACACACACACACACACACACACACGCAAACGTCCAAATTAAAAATATAGTACATGGGACTAAGGCAGAAGAGGGTCAGACAGGCCAGAGGTGAAGTCCACAGACCAGGCAGAAGACAGTTGAAGGTATCAGGGGCTCAGGCAGAAGAGTGGTCAGGCAAGCTGGAGGTAAAATTCAGAGATCAGGTTAATTCAAGGTATCAGGCATACGAGTAGTCAGACAAGCCAGAGCACAAGTCCAGAGATCAACCTCTGCCTGATCACTTTACAAGTTGAGATATCAGGCAGAGTTTAGTTCAAGGTACCAGGGGCTCAGTCAGAAGAGTGGTCAGGCAGGACAGAGGTCAAATCCATGGGTCAGGTAGAGCAGACTAATACAAGGGGCAAAAGACCAAAGACAACTGGACATGAAGAGGAGATCAGACAACCGAGCAACTGCCTTCCAGCATTCAGGCATAACGAATCAGACATCAGCACGTTGCAAGATGCTTCCACGTATGTACACTAAATCGGCGCAGAGCCATTTTGGAAAAGGGCATTATGGAGGTGAGGACATGCACACACACACACTCACACACACACATATATACAATGTACATAGACACACTCACAAAAACATGCAATGCACAACGCAAAACGATATACAGAATAAGATATATGCAAAAAGCAATAAGCAAACCGCTATACAAAAAAGCAAAATGGTGTACACAATTCTTTGTAAGCAAAAACAATATGCAAAACGCTATACTCAAAACACATAAGATGCTATAGGTAAAAACGCAATAGGCTATACACAAAACGATGTATGAAAAATGCTGTACTTAATATGTAAACTGTTATACGCAAAACACAAGATGCTATACACAACACATAAAATGCTATAAGCAAAACACTATATGAAAAATGCAATAAGCTATATGCAAAATGCTATACACGAAAAACACTATATACAGTTTGCAAAATACTGTAAGAAAGCTCTTTATGCAATACGCAATACATTGTATGCAAAATGCTATATGCAATATGCAAAATGTTATACGCAATATGATATAAGGAATATGCTATACACACTACATTATATGCAAAAGTGAAAAACTACATACACACTACACACAAACATGCTCTCACTCATGCATCCTAACATGTGCTCTTGCTCATATACTCTCTCATACGCTCACTTACACATATGCTCACACAATCTCACACACACACACACGCACACACACACACACACACACACAAACTGTTGGAGAGTTGTATAATGCAGTGCTTTGTTATGCATTGCACACCATTTTGGAGCTGAAAGGGCTACACCCTAAAAATTCAATATGGTGGATAAAACTCCTAATGGCTACTCTTGTTTAGGATGATTTTTTTAATTTGTTTTCTTAACTGCATGGGCAAAACCATGCAAATATTGATAGTTTTTATTTATATATAGTGCCTACAGGTGTATTTAGCACTTTACAGTTTATATTTAGTACATGGGAAGACAATAATTGCAGTAAAGTGGTTATACAAGCAATTACCCTAAGGGGAACACTAAGGGCTCGATCCAAATGTTGGCGTTAAAACCAACGTGAAGAAAAAAACTGCCTTCGCTCCTTAAGCAAGACCAGGTAACGTGAGATTCAAATCTTCCTTACCCAGGAAGCCTAAGGAGCGATAACCAACAAAATACACGTTAACCTTAAACCTGCGTCGCATAGAAAATCTTACCTAAAAACACACGATAAAAATGTTACCTAGCACCACAGCCAATCACAGCACTGCAAACTATCAAGTTCAGTCAGAAAATCCAAAACCCACGTCTCCAGTTCTGAATAGCTTTCTCTGTGCTTCCCTACCCAGCCACTAGGGGAACACAGAGAAGGCTTTCAGCACCATGGACAGCTTTGAATGCCATAGGGATGTGCACTGCTCACCCCTGTGGCATTCAAAGGGTTAAAATCAATAAAACTAGTACACCAAGCACTACACAATGCCCCCTTCCACATCCCCCCCCTTAGTATGTCACATATATTGCATATATGGGACATACTAACCCCATCCACATCCACCTCATGGACTTCCATGTAGTGGACAAATCTGCCTTTTATTCCACAATTAACCCTTTGAGTACCAGAGAGGTAGGAAAGCATTGCTTAGCATGTTTCCTACCCCTCTGGTACCCAAAGGGTTAATAGGCAACGTATGGACTACATACCTTGCCTATATATATATATATATATATATGTGTGTGTTTTAAACTTTTTTTTAATTAAAATAGTATTATTAGACAGTTTAACTTAGATCTCATTTATTGTTAACCCCCTACCTCCTGTGTCCCATTGCTATTAGTACTTTTGCTCCACTCTTCTTCAAACTGAGAGTGGAGCAAAAGTACTAAAAGCAAAGGGACACAGTAAGTATGGCATCATTAATGGTTGAGATCTAAGTTAACCCTTTGGGTGCCAGAGTGGTTCGCAACGCATTGCAAAGCAATGCGTTGAGTACCACTCTGGCACTCAAAGGGTTAACATACAACTGAGGGAGCAGCCTGCACTGTGAATGCAGGGCTTCCCTCAGTTTTAATTATACATTCCTTATTGTTTAATAATTTATTTATTTGTCATGTATTTTTAACTATAAATTATTTATTTATTCTCTTGCTGCGGGCGGCTGTGAAGCCCGCAGCATAATACACCGTTGTGCAGAGAGGCATTGGCGACAGCGGGAGGAGGGGACAGAGACATTGGAGGAAGCGGGTGGTAGGCTTGTACTTGCTGCCCGCTTCCTCCAATACCTCTCCTCTAGCGGTGGCATTGTGCCAGGCTGCCTGATCGCCTTGTGCAATTCGTCCCTTTGCACAAGGTGTTGTACAACGTTGTACAACGCCTTGTGCAAAGGGACGAATTGCACAAGGCGATCAGGCAGCCTGGCACAATGCCACCGCTAGAGGAGAGGTATTGGAGGAAGCGGGCAGCAAGTACAAGCCTACCACCCGCTTCCTCCAATGTCTCTGTCCCCTCCTCCCGCTGTCACCAATGCCTCTCTGCACAACGGTTTATTATGCTGCGGGCTTCACAGCCGCCCGCAGCAAGGAAATAAATAAATAATTAATCTAAGAAAAATATATGAACAATAAATACATTATTAAAAATTAACGAATATATAATTAAAACTGAGGGAAGCCCTGCATTCACAGTGCAGGCTGCTCCCTCAGTTGTATGTTAACCCTTTGAGTGCCAGAGTGGTACTCAACGCATTGCTTTGCAATGCGTTGCGAACCACTCTGGCACCCAAAGGGTTAACTTAGATCTCAACCATTAATGATGCCATACTTACTGTGTCCCTTTGCTTTTAGTACTTTTGCTCCACTCTCAGTTTGAAGAAGAGTGGAGCAAAAGTACTAATAGCAATGGGACACAGGAGGTAGGGGGTTAACAATAAATGAGATCTAAGTTAAACTGTCTAATAATACTATTTTAATTAAAAAAAAGTTTAAAACACACACATATATATATATATATATAGGCAAGGTATGTAGTCCATACGTTGCCTATTAACCCTTTGGGTACCAGAGGGGTAGGAAACATGCTAAGCAATGCTTTCCTACCTCTCTGGTACTCAAAGGGTTAATTGTGGAATAAAAGGCAGATTTGTCCACTACATGGAAGTCCATGAGGTGGATGTGGATGGGGTTAGTATGTCCCATATATGCAATATATGTGACATACTAAGGGGGGGGATGTGGAAGGGGGCATTGTGTAGTGCTTGGTGTACTAGTTTTATTGATTTTAACCCTTTGAATGCCACAGGGGTGAGCAGTGCACATCCCTATGGCATTCAAAGCTGTCCATGGTGCTGAAAGCCTTCTCTGTGTTCCCCTAGTGGCTGGGTAGGGAAAAGCACAGAGAATGCTGTTCAGAACTGGAGACGTTGGTTTTCTACTCTTACTTGTGGACTGTACTCCAAAAAAAATAGGCGTTAGATTTCTGGAGAGAAATGTTGCAATTTAACGCGAGTTAGCCCTAACTCCAACATTTGAATAGCTTTTGGCGTCCTTTGTACATTATCCTCTATGGGTGAGATCTTGCTGTTCTGGCGACAGGCGATGTCTGTTTCAGAACTGGTGTCGCTTGTTTCTAGTAGAACATTTGCATTGCTCAATTGACGTTAAAACCAGCGTCTCCAGTTTTTTCTGGCGACGCCAACATTTGGATCGAGCCCTAAGTGTGCATATGGTAGGATAGGAGGTCCATGCCCTGTAGAGCTTGCACTCCTGGTGGCATAGAGATACAATCAGGTAGAGGAGGAAGTGCAGGAGTTAATGTTTACATATTACCTTAGTGCTACATTTAAAAGGTGTTCTTTTAGCTTGGATTTTACATTGTTGAGGGTTGAGGCTTGGCGGATGTTGGGTAGTAAGGAGTTCCAGAGGTAGGGAGCAGCAAGGGAAAAAGTCTTCAGTCATGATACAGCAATAGAGGTTAGAGGAGCAGAGAGCCATTCACCATGTTGGGTATATACAAAACTTATAGGTATATTGCAGGATAGCTGTTAATTATTACTAGGTCCAATAAATTATTATTCGTTGTTGGCACTCCCACTGCCTGACTTGTAGCTATCCTAAAGCATGCACACAAACCTGCTACCATTTAGCTGTTGAACAGGTACAATTACCCCATTTTATTAAGTGGCTCATTAAAATCTCTCATAATTATAGTATGCCCAAGATGTGCAGCTTTTCTTATTTACAATACTATTTGGACCAGCAATACTTGATGGTTTGTAGCATATACCAGCCAACATTTTTTTTCTACCTTTTATGCCACTGTTCTCTTCAATTTTTTCCCCACAAGGTCTTCTAGTCTACTTTCTAGAACACATCAGCTCTGGATTATTTCAAGCAGCCTCACAGACACTTAAGCGCACATGTGTTGTGTCTTACTGACTAGCATTCCAAAGCTTAATTCCTGTGTTCAGTGTATGACCTTGGGTTTTGAATTTTGACCACACAGTTTGCCACCTGTCCTAATCTCCACTTCATTCCAGACCTGAATTTGTATGCTGATTTGGATCCTGCGACCTTGATTTGTTTATGATCTACTAGTCAGTTCTGTTTATCACCTGGGTGGGCCTACTGCTGCTGCTGTTTCTGCTGCTTTCCATCAACAAGCAAGTATGACTGTCTTGGTTCAGGTCTGGCTTAACAAGTCCTGGCTATTTGGCCTTGCAGCCAGAAAGTTTTCCCATGGCTTGTAGCCACAGCAAGTTTGCACTTGCAGTCTACAACTCTAAATAGCTATACTCCCTAGTTTCGCTCACAAGCAGCTTCCAGCAGCAGCCGGGAGATTTTGTTTTGTCTGCTACCCTATGGCTCACCAGCATCCTGCTCCACTCTGCAAGTTTTTAAGTCGTTTTATATTCACTTCTTCCTTTCTCTCCAGTATCTGCTGTTGGCTGCTGTTTCTGTATCTGTTCTGCCTAGTAACCCCCTCTCTGCCCTGCGGGGTCACCCAGGCCCGGATTTACATTTCAGGTGCCCCTAGGCACAACACCTTGTGGCGCCCATAGCCCCTCCTTTTCCCCACCCACAACCACACCCTCTCATATTTAAACACACCCACTTTTGTGGCCACACCTATCTTAGATCAATTATTCACATTAATATTAATTACATGTATTACGTACATGTTTTAATATTGATAAATACAGATATATCTGTGGTTTTTTTTTTTTACACCTATGCCCGGAACAACCCCACCACAAATCCAGATGCACAGCGGATGTGATGGGTATCAGTACCCAAGGAGCGTTATGCATGCTCCCCGTGTCCCACCCAGGAATACTCCACTGGAGCCACCCATTACATCATTAGCACCAATGTCTCCCCATGTCCCAGGAACCGCCGAAGCTCCCCTAAGATCCCACCTATAACAGACATGGATCTGGAAACCCCCTAGAAGGACTAACAGAAAACCCACTGGGGACTCCAGCGATGACCGCTGAGCCAAAAATCCTGCTGCAAGGACAGCGTGGATACCAGGTGCCATCACAGTGATAAGCAAAACAACACCCGCAACAGATACTTGAGCACCATCAGGGAGAAGAAGTATTCATAGGTTTAGTATCAGTAGTTGTTTTTGTTTGGTTTATCTACATATACATAGCTGTACAGACACACACATATATACCTACACATATACACATGTATATATATACATATACATACATACACATAGCCATACACACACACACACATATATATATGCTTTTTTTTTTTTGCGTTGTTTTCCCGCATCGGGTTTCCCCTTCATTATTTATGTATTCAAGAAACATTTTTATTAATTTCAATTTTTTTATTGTTTTCATTTGGTGTTGGTTGTGTTGTTTCCTGTGTCTTTTTTCCAATAAACTTTTTTTTTTTTTTTACATATACACACACACACATATATATTTTATATAACTACATACACCCACATATACACACACCCCAATACATACAAACTCATATACACTTTTTTTTTCATATATACACACATGATGATATATAACTACATACACACATTCGTACACCCCCACCCCCCAATACATACACACACATATACACTTTTTTTTCTTCTTCTTATGCATAAGACCAGTGGCTAGAAACCCACAGGCCATCACCCACCTCCTGCAACTCCAGCCAACATCAATGGGTCCCCAACCCTGCAGGCCCTGGTTGGACCTTGAAGCCGGTCCTGCTGTCACCTGCCTGTAGAAAACTGCTGGCAGAGGCTGCTCCTCCACAGACACAGACTCCCGCCCCGTTGCAGCCGTACTGGACCGGAAGGCCGCTCTCGCGATGCAGCCGTGGAGGATCCTGTACATGGAAGTGTATCACTTCATAATTCAGTTGGCTGCTGAGGCTCCCCCTGCTAACCTCACAGCCCAGGGGCAGGGGAACGTGCAAGCCCAGCATAGGAAAGGATGGATGGAGGAAGGATACTCCGCATCAGCTCAGTCCAGGCACTATCCTGTATATAAGCAGCCGCGCAAGCTATACATAGTGCACGGCTGCTTATTACCATGTCATCCTGCGAGACTTGAAGAGTAAGTGAGCAAAGACACATGGGCGGGTCAGTCCGGACAGTGCATCCGCTCTGAGTTTGGAGCGCACTCACCTCACAGCATTTACTGGGGAACCCCAAGTGGGCAGGCCAGTGGGCGTGACAGACCATTGCCAAGCCCGGCGGCGCCCCTAAAAATCTGGCGCCCTAGGCAGGTGCCTTGTCTGCCTATTGGTAAATCCGGCCCTGGGGCCACCTTCTGCCCTGTTAGCCAGCATGACAGCCATACCTCCTAAGTGCCCCTCTTTAGGAGGGACAGTCCCTCTTTGAAACCTAATTCCCTCTGTCCCTCTTTCCCACGCTGTCATTCCAAAGAACTGGCCGCACGGGCACGCGGCAGTCACTTAAGGACCACAGAGCATTTTCTTTTTCCCCGTCCGATTCCGGACTCCCCGAACGGCGTGCACATGTACGTCCTTGGTTCTTTAGAGACCGCAACCTCATGATGTACACGGACGTCATGGGTCATGAAGGGGTTAAGAGATCGGTCTATATTTAGGAGATCAGTGTAATATAAGTGTATTCACATTAATATTTGTTTAAAGTTCAGTATTTGTGTTTATAAATTACACTGTGTAAGTAAAATACTTTGGCCTTGTTATAAATTATTTATTCATTTACACAAAGTGGTGTCAATAGGTCATGAAATAACCTAAAAATTCTCATTAATGCCCCACCCAACAGCCACATCAGCAACACCTCGCCCTTTGGCCATTTGAAATCTTGGGAGGCATGGCCAGCTCATTATCTCATTATACTTCTTTCATTTGCTAACCTACAATTAATTGTGTGGTAATTTGTATTTTACCAATTACATGCATGAGTTAAACCGTGCTTAACTACATTTATCCTCTCCACTCTTATCCACCTCCATAACCCTTTACCTGTAGTTGAACCCAGAAGCATAATACAAAATGCAGGGGTCCCCCTGCAAACTCTAATAAGAGGCCCCTGTACACTGCCCCCAATTATGCCCAGTTAGATTTGCAATGGCAACTCCAGCTGCACTGTTCAATCAAATTCCCACTAAAAGACAAAGAGCTGAAGTCATAAGTTAGAGAGGATAGATAATAAAAACTGTTAAATAACTACACACAATATGTTATACATATAATAGTTTGTAAGCGTGTCAGACTCTGAAGCACTATCTAATTTGCTAGTGTGCCTCCCCTTCAATACTCCATTTTTCTAAGAGCTAAAGCTTTAAGGCAACAGCAGCTCAGAAAACACTAGAGAAAACAAATTATCCAACAGGAATCTCAGAAATTAAAATTTTGCTCATTAAATTACTTTTATAGACTAGTGATTTTGAATAGATTCACAACATTAAAGAAGTTAAAGGAACAACATCTAAAAACGAGCATGCTTGGATGTCATGCTAGACCGGTGTGTCTCAATCATTTTTCCACTCAAGGTACCCCTAATATGCAATATGTAATTTTCCAAGTACCCCTCACACTTTATATTTAGGATTCTCAAGGACATACTAAAATAAACAATATATATATATATATATATATATATATATATATATATATATATTCTCACAGTTTGAATGAGAACAAAGAGCATATTGTGCATAATAATTTTCATAAATATACATTAGGAAATCAACTTTAACATTTTTGTCAAAGTCTTCATAGAAAAAGTGGGGCACTCTGAGCCGACACCCACAGCACACCAAAATGCCACTGCACCTGGTTGAGATCCACTGTGCTATACACTTCCACATTCTCCATTTGTTCTCTGTGGCCTAAAATTAAATCTTACATATGCTCAGACAGGGAATTCCTCAAAAGATAACCCACATAGCAAAATTATTATACCTCTTTATTATGCATTTGAATTCTAGAGTTGTGTCCTAGGGGACAAATACAGTAAGGTGTGCTAAAAAGTTGATAAAGTCGAGATGTCTTCTCCAGGGAGATAAGCTCTTCAAGTTCTATGTTATTCTATGAGGTCAATGCACTAAGAATTCTCCAACTTGAAATATCTTAGTGCATAGGCTCCATAAAATAACATGGGAATTGGATAGTTTGTAACACTGAAGAAGCCATCTCCATGTTATCGCTTCTTCATCACACCTTGGTGCATAACGTCCCCCAAGAGTTAAATAAAAGAGTTGCTATTAAGTTTATCCCTGAGTTTGTATTTTATGGAAACATTACACCCTCATACTGAAACAGAGTGTATGGAGGGTTACAATTATCTGTGGGAGGTGAAACAGTGTGTTTGTGGGGTCATGATACTGAGTGAGAGTGTGTGTGGACCAGGAGAAGGTACTGATATCCCCTACTTCAGGAGAGAGTGTCAGCTATATTTTTTTTGTCAGTTGGATAGTGGTGGGCGGTCTGGAGGGGGCGGGCCAACTCCTGTATGATAAACATGCCCCCATTGAATCACCCAATGGGAGCAGTAAAGTCCCCACTGAATCACCCAATAGGAGTTGTGTCTCCTAATGAGACATACATTATGAAATGAGGGATTCTGTTCAATGTGTGTTTGTTTTCTGAGGAGACATAAATTATGTTCTGTGTGTGAGGTACCATAAATTATGCAATGAGGCTTATTCTTTTATATATATATATATATATATATATATATATATATATATATATATTGTATGTGTGAGGCATGCGTGTGTCTGTGTGTGGTGCGTGTGTTGCAAGGGTGTGTGTGTGTGTTATGGGCGTGTGTGTGTGGTGCATGTGTGTGTCTGTGCGTGGTGCATTTATTGTGTGTGTGTGGTGTATGTACTGCGTGTGTGTGTATTGAAGAAGGCCTCTGCAATCCCTTACCTTATCAAGTGGCAGATGAAATGGCCTATTTGTTTTTTGAAACAGGAGATAGTGTGGGGGAGGGCTACTCCTTGCAGATAAAATAACTAAGAGTATGGGTAGGTCACAGAATTGTGAGTTCCATTCAGGTCCAAGTATGGGGTGATTCCAGTTTGTACAGTTTCTTCTTTTTGGCCGAGGAACCATGAGACCAGTTTCTCACTTCTGGGTTTTCAGTTCTGTTGTTGTGGCAGCATAGTGTAAGGTAAGGCATTTGTAATTAATGTGTTGTGGAGCAGGGTAATAGATCAGCCTTTAACCCTTTTAAGACAATGTTCTTAATGACTGGATTGTTAGATTTGCATGTGTGTTTGTGTATTGTATTGCGTTGCACATGTGTGTATATTGCCTGTGTATGTGTATTGTGTGTGTTTTGCGCACCCCACATAAAGAGCTGTTGGGCATTTTGCACACATGATAAGGTA
Organism: Rhinophrynus dorsalis; assembly: GCA_037306005.1. Classification (NCBI taxonomy): domain Eukaryota; kingdom Metazoa; phylum Chordata; class Amphibia; order Anura; family Rhinophrynidae; genus Rhinophrynus; species Rhinophrynus dorsalis. Next base: position 367,913,636 of record CM074722.1, on the reverse strand, counting down.
TATTACATTGGATGATTTGCAGGTGAAATTACCGTTGATCTTATGGTGTAACTGGGTGTTCGGTATGGGTATCTTGTCTGTGGTGTAAATTTGTGCACAAGCTTTGCACCTACCTTGTAGGCAGGGTAATATGCCATTTTTTGTATTTTGTATTTTTTAAATTGGGAGGCTGTCTGAAGGAGAATAAGGGAGGCTGTGGAAATATGTTCTTAAGTCTTTCATCCGTATGTAAGGTTGCTTGAAGTTCTCTTGATATTTTGCGCAATTATGGGAGGTAAAATTAATGCTACAATTTGACTCTTTGACCTATGGTCTTAATAGAGACAGAGAGTTTCTGTCACATTACCACACTGTGAATTAACTTTTATGACAGTCCCTCTGGGATCATAAATACCTGGACTAAGAGGAAGAATGCAATTTAAATCACATCCTCTACCACTGACCGATCAAGAAATCTGTATCTGGACTAACATTCTTATCTGATTTCCATTATAAACAATGTAATGTATACTTGTATTTAAGAGAGAAGTTTTCATATTTATCTGTATTTATCTGAGGAAGAGACCTAAGAAGTCTTGAAAGCTTGCATTTGAAATCGGTTTAGTTAGCCAATAAAGGTATCAACTTTACAAAAAATTTCTGCAAAACAAAACCCTGGCACCCTTGAAAATGTCCATAGACCCACTGAGAGTAACTAAACCTAGAGAGACAAGGAAGGCCTAAAGCATCAAATACCCCTTTGTATACCTGTATATTAAATGGACATCTCAATAGGAAGTGGTTCACAGACCAGTCTTCCCCAGAACACTCTTCTAGTGTTCATCTGTGCGTCTACACTTGAGATTCCACCCAACATAGAGTTTCCCATGGAAAGAGTGCCAGACTACATCCCTAAAGTTGAGAGGAACCCTACCCAAATCCACATTGGCAAGCCCCATTCTAAGTATATTGTTTGGGCAGTCTCTTAAGGCCAATGGAGAATCAAAAAAGATATATAATTAAAGGGGAACTATCACCTCAAATAAAGTCTCCCTCCAACAATTAGGCTTCTAGAGACATGCTAGTAGTATTAGCCAGCATAATTACAACGTTAGTGAGAAATCCTACTTCTGCCGAGATTGACGGCTAGGCAACAGTGCTTTAGAGGCATCTGTGCACTTGCACCATCAGTCCCTTCTGGTACCTAAAGGATACCATGCAAAGTCTCCTAGAGGAGACTGGGACTGACAGCGCAGGTGTGCATACATCTATAAGCAAAGATGTCTGCTCTGTTGCCTGGCCGTCATTCTCGGTAGAAGTAGGATTTTTCACTAAAGTGGTAATTATGCTGGCTATTACTACTATTGTTAAGCTTATTGCAACATGCCTAATTGTTGGAGGAGAATTTATTTGGGGTGATAGTTCCCCTTTAATGTGTGTAACAGAAGCATTTACCTCGGTAAGCAGCCATAAATATAAAGGCTAGACTAAATTTAAAGGGGAGCTCTTATCTCTATTAATGTTGTCTTCATCTGAATGTTCCCTTGAAGTGAATCTGTAATCCTTTTTTTTTATATAATGCTGTATTGCCTGAGATACTGCCATGAAAAGTTAAGGTGGTGACATCAGTTCTGTACAGACTGTGGTACACCTCTGTACCACAGCCTGTCAATCTTTGTCTGTTCCCCTCCCCAAGTATTGCCTCCTTCCCACCTCCTCCGATGATGGAGGATTCCGACATGTGACCTGGGGCTCTCTCTTGTAAATGCACATCCAGGTCATTGCATAGGTACAGACTGAGCACATTCATATTCTCAGTACTTTATAAAAAGTGGCAGTCCACTTGCAAACTAAATTAGCAAAAGAGACAAGCGGCCTGATCATTCATTGTTCACTGCCCACACCGAACACAACAGTGTCAGAGGTCCTGTGCATTCATTACCCTCCACCAGTCCTTGCTCTGTGTAGCAACTACCCTTACTCTCTGCGAGGTACTGGAGACTAAAGCAATGGAGCTGCAGTCGGTCAGAGCTTCGGGACACAGAGGCAAACGGTCAGGCAGGCTAGGAGCATATGGAGCAAGTAGTCAGCCAGAGCCACAGGTCATACAAGCCAGGGAGACACGGAGCAAAATAGGAGCCAGAGTGTCACGGGCACCCAGGAATGCTCAGAACTCAGTACAGTAATATAATGCAAAATATTTATTAGAATAAATCACAGCGATAAATAAGTGGTACAACAAGCAAAGAGTTACTAGCTGGCGACACTACTACCAGAAATAGTAGGCCTCTTGCTAGACCACAATGCGAGAGACTGGGCCGAAGCCCCTGTTAGTCTCAGCAGGATACAGGAACGCCAACTCTTGATCCGTCGACTGGAACACTGGAACAGGCGACCACTGTGAACACTGGCTCGGCAATCTTGATCCGATGAACAGGAACACAAGAACTGTTGGACTGGAGAACTGACCCACACCTGCAGTCAGTCAAACCAGCAACACCACACCTTTGCAGCAACACGGTGACCCACGCCTGCAGTCACTGCTAAGAGACCCTGTGACTCTACCTACAGTCACTATATCGGACCCCTGTGACTCACTCCTGCAGTCACATATAAAGACCCTGTGGCTCACGCCTGCAGCCACCACACGAGACGCTGTGACTCACGCCTGCAGTCACTACACCAGACCCTGTGACTCTGCCTGCAGTCACTATATCGAGACCCTGTGACTCATGCCTGCAGTCACCAATCAGACCCTGTCCACAACAGTGGTCTGTCTTAAGCCAATAGCACAAATTGATCACAGTAAGGGATACTCGTGATCACTGGGTCATACACAGAGTGGGTTTTCGTAGATAGCCAGGTCACACACAGAGCCCAAGTACTTCACCTAATAACAACAACGCAAGGGCGACTGAGTCAGGATTCAGTCTGCCTTTTAAACCCCTCCACAGGAAGTAGGAGGAGCAGCTCAGAGGGAGGAAGTAGGAAGTAGGTAGGAGGAGACTACAGGAAACAAACAGATAAAACAGAGGCCTGCTGCATGCTAGAAGCCTTGCGCCTGTAGATGCTGCTGCAAACAAGGTAAGCTGAAACTGTAACACAGAGGACAGACAAACCTGGGACTACACAGAGCGAGTAAGTCAGCCAGAGCCACAGGTCAGAACCGATATGGGTAGTCAGACAAACCAGGGTCATACATGGAGCAGATTCTCAGATAAGCAAAGGTTACAATGAAGCACAAGATTAACTAACAGGAACACCACGTAAGGGCAATGACTCCTAGCCTCAAGGAGCATTAAAAAGGTGCAGAAGGAGGCGGAACCCAATTAGGCCACCCAGAATAGGCCCATAAACAGGCATCTGAGCCAGTGCCTGTAACAGACATAGTAATGCAGAGGTGGCCTCAAGGATGCCAGCAGACACACCACAGAGGAAGAAATCACAGGCTAACTAGGCCTCAAAGGTAGATAACTACAGTCTGAATTCAGAGTTCCCTGCTCCGTATCAGCCGCAGAGTGAGCAGTCTATATTGTGCATGACTGCACCTCGGCCGTTGCTGGGTAGCACTGTGGCCCGTGTACACGGGCTCTTCAACTAGTACAGTTATAAATGCATATATACACATATGCACACTTATACTCTTTTATACACATAAACTACACACACACACTTTCTGGGCCAGGTTTAAAGCTTGCCAGGGATGGACAATAAAAACAGACACAAAAAATACCTACTGTACACCTTTATCCCAGTCCTGGTGCTTCGTGATCAAGGAATTGGCACACTGCGATGACATCATCACAGTGTGTCCACATTGGGTCAAACAGCACCATGGTCAGGCAAGCAGTGCAGGAGAAGGAGAAAAAGATTCTAGGAATACAAATAGATAGAGAAGCTGTACTGGTTGCTAAGGACATGCCAGACTCAAAATTAAGTTACATATTTAATCCTTTTAATGCCAGAGGCTTATGCATCACAATGCTGTGCGTACCTCTCTGGCACTAAAAGGGTTAACCCTATGAGTGACAGAGAGGTATCCAATTCATTGCAATAGGTTGGATGACTCTGGGAGAACTCAAAGGGTTAATTTATGATATTGACTGTTTGTTTTAATATAGATTTAGTACCTGCAGGATGATCCAATTCAGGCAGGTAACAGGAAGGACAGTGCAGGCACAGTGATATCGCCTCTCTCAGATTAAGAGGCATAGATGAACAATGCAGCTCAGTCTCCCTACCAGAACACACTGCAAATGGGACCCCCAGAAAAAACTGCAGTTAGGTGAATGGGGCTTGACAGGGCTAGGAAGGAAGTAGGCAGGCAGGAAGTTCTGGGGAATTGTGGGTAGGTTGGACTCCGGACAATACTTGTGGCAGGGCTTCCGGTCCTGCAGCAATTTTGTAAAATTGTGAAGCGAGAGGCATTCCTTAACAAAGCTCTGCTGGTAAAGACCGGTTCCCCCAACTTTTTGCTCACCTGTCCATGTCTGATGAGTCTGACATTGAAGCTCTCCTTTCCTCAATGAGGGAGGAGTTGTGCAAGCAAGGTGGCTTAAGCAGCACCTCTCTAATACACCCTGGGAAGCCTCTGGCTCCAGATCCCACCCTGCCTAAATTTTGAGGCTGCCTAGACAGGTTAGCCCCTCCACTGGTGAATTTGCACATATCTTAGGTGTAGTACCCAAGAAGGAGGCAGGTACATTTTGTCTGATCCATCACCTGTTATACTTAGCTGGAGAGTTAGTGAATGATGGCATTGATTGTGATCTTTTTTCAGTTCAATGCACATCCTTTGATTGGGCCATGGTACTGCGGGTGATAGAAGAGCGCTCATGACCAAGGCAGATATTGAGTCTGCTTTTCGGCTTCTTCCTTTCACCCAGGTTGCCATCTATTGGGTTGTTATCTTGAAGGGGTGTTCTCTGTGGACCTCTGTTTCCCAATGGGTTGCTCGCTGACCTGTGAGTACCTCCAGGCATTCAGTAGCTTCTTGGAATGAGTGATGAGAGAGGAATCCCGGTTCACCTCGTTAGTGCACTACGTGGATGATTTTCTCTGGGTGGGTAGCAGGGATTAGTGGGCATCTTTCATATGCTTAAGCAGTTGGCCTCATTTTTTGGGGTGCCATTGGCCATGGATAAGAATGAAAGTCCTTTCACTTGCCTGATGTTTCTGGGGAACAAGATTCACTCAGTGGCTCAGTTGCTGATGTTTAAATTGGCTGACCTTCAGGGCTTAGTGGCTTTAGGTCAGGCTTCCAAGAAGGTTACTCTGCACCAACTTCAGTCACACTTGAACCAATTAAACTTTGCACGTCACATTATTCCCATGTGCATGGTTTTCTGGAGTTATATGGCTGATGCACTAAGAAAAAGTGGTGCGATAAGGAAAGACTGGTGCGATAAGGAAAGACTAAAAATTTCATTAACTGACATGGGGCTTTTAGCCCTGTGATGATCAGCTTTTGTAAATTAGTCTTAAGATCTGTATTTTGCCATACTAGCATATTTGTATTTGCCTCCCATGTACTCCTCCACTCTTCTTTTGAACAATGGTATCTTAAAGCAGATGAAAGGTAAGAAATGTGGAGTAATTCTGGCACAAACCAGATGCATTATGGGGAGAACCTAAAAATTCCCACTGAATTTTCCCAATGGAAATGTTCAATGTTATGTTCTATAACATTGGGCCCAGTGCGATTTGCCTGATTTCATAGGGATATTAACCTCTTAAGAAGCAGAAGGTTGTGCAATGCATTGCTTTGTGCATCCTCGTACTGAACCAGGCTTTCCTGCTTTCAAGACAAAGTATGCATGGACAAAGGCCTCTGTGTGCACTTTTAAAGGTAAATATGGTCATTTTTGGCTTCTATCAGCCATACACCTGTATACAAGTCTCTTTGGGTGACAAAATGTACAGTGTGTTCAATTTTACACTGGTTGCGCTTACACTGTCTTTATTTTAATTGTACAATATGAAAACATATAACTATGAGACAGATAAAAATTCCTTTTTGTAGGCTTCCTCCATGTTGGTATAGTTGTGGGAATGTTTTTACAGTACACACAAAAGTGCATTGTGTGCTTATATGCACGTATGATCATATGCATGCTGGTGCATCTGTACTTTAATTGTCAAGCATAGCGCTATGAGTGTAACAAAGACAACATAGGCATATTTTGCAGTGATTGTTTTTCATATATGCCTCTCATTGTACTGGCCAACACTATCACTCATTGTCTAACAAAATGAGAGATGGCAAACTCCACCAATATAATTTGTATTGTGAGAAAAATAAATATCCCACATATTTTCAGTGTGCTAGAAATTAGAACCCTGGTGTACAACAGCTGGCCTTGCTTCATGTGAAACTGTGAACAATTGTACTCTGTCTTAACCCTTTGATTATCATAAACACAATGCTTTGGATACCTCTATGGCTCTCAAAGGGTTAAGTATATTAGTAGGTAGTCTTTATTAATATGATGCAGGTTTAAAATATTATTACTAGAGAACCTGCTTATACAGGAAGTGGCTGATTGTAAAGACTTCCCCGGACAGGAACACAGTATACAGGGAGGTAAAGCATGTGATATGGGAGGGTTGACCTAGACAGGAAGTGGGTAGGAGGAAAGAGGTGTCCTTCCAGCAGCTGTGTGGTTCCAGCCTTCCTGACCCCACATCTGTTCGCCTGTGTTTTGAGCACTCTCTCCAGTACCAGGGCATCTCCCAGCTTTTGTTTTTTTCTGTCTGCTCCCTCTCACAGTCAGCTGGTGCTGCCCTTCTACCTATTCTGATTCTCAGTGGTCGCTCCTTTCTCTCACCCTACCTTGCTTTCTCTTAAACTGTTTGTAGCTTTCTCTCTACTACTTTTCCTCTCTCTGTCCCTGAACATTCATTATGTTTTCTTTCCTACTCTCACACTTGCCACCGCAGTTGTGGGCCTCCATTTCGGGTAGTCTGGTGGGGGCACTTGCACAGCAGCACCCGAATGAGCCGCCTCGGCACCCAGCTCAGGAGCACCTTTGATTTTGTATTTGCAAGGGCCTCCTTCTCCTACTCGCTCCCCGGTTTGGTGTGGAAGGAGGGACGAGGCGCTGCAGAGTGTCGGGTGTCATTTCCTAGAAGCATCTGTGCAGGTCGTCCTGGGTGCATGGAGGGGCGTTCAGAGCAGATAAGTGTGGCGTTTGTCCCTCTACCCTGCTGCGGGACATATGTGATATGTTCCATGGGAGGCCTCAGTGTGCTTGACGAAGGGGGTAGTTAGATGACGGTGTGTGACTGGACGTCGGAGCTCCCTCTCTCTAGGTTGGGGATGGAATGGCACTCCAGGAAGACACTATTCAACATCACTTTGCACACCGATTCAGTGGAACTCTAGGTGGGCCGCTCATACGTTGTGTCGCCCATAGCGGCGCTACTTCTCTACGATTTTCCACATGCAATCATAGTGGCTCATCAGCAGTAACACTGACGCACACAGGCTGCCGCTTTCACACGCAATGCTGCTGGCATTTCCAGCTATGCTACTGTCTCTGCAAGCACTTCTGGCTCTGCCACAGCGCACTTTGTGCCTAACTCAGGGGCTATCGGAGGAGGGGAAACATGACATTTCTCCTGAGGATGGGGATCAGTTGGGTGCTCCCCACCCCCCACCCCGTTGACTGGACTGGTGTCATGGCTCTGTTATTCCTGAGGGCATCCTGCACTGGGGGATCAGTGGTGCTTTTAGCACTGGTGAGTATGGCACCTTTGACCTTCCTGAATACTGACCTGTGGTTCATTACATGCTTCTCCTGGGTTGCTTATAATCATAGAGAATTTACTGGGTTCTGTATTGCTATATATGGCTTGCAGAGCTCCCAGTTACTGTTAGGGACCAGGAACCAGACAGACACAAAAATGTAAAATGCAAAAAATCTTTATTAAAATAACAAAAGTAAATCAAGCAAAATCGTGTTCCAGAAGCGTAAACCAAAAGACAAGCCGGGGCCAGGAACCACGACAGGTACTCAGCCATGCCGGGATCAGAAATATGGAGATTAGTGATGTCAGGAACAAGCCAGGAGTTAGGAGCCAAAAGGGACGTCAGAGGAAACCAGGTCATGCACAGGTAATCAGGAACTCAGTAGAACGCTTTTGCAGCCAGAAGCAGACACAGGGGCAAGGAGGAAGTGAGCCAAGCTGCTTTAAATACCCTGAGAGGGTTGGCTGATAACAGGCAGGTGAGTAATCCCAGAGAGATCAGCTTATTCAGCCTGACCCAGGAAAGGGAAGGCAGCAGCAATCAACAGCAGAACACTAGATTAGCTTAGGCAGCAGAATCAACAGCAGAGTTAGAGCAGCTCAACCAAACCTTGACAGTACCCCCCCCTCAACAAACCCCCCCACACACACACACGGGCCAGGACCAGGTTTGAGGGGAAACCGTGCATGGAAGGCACAAAGGAGGGCGGGGGCATACACGTCCGAGGCTGTAACCCATGAGAGCTTCTCAGGACCATACCCCTTGCAATGGACCAAAAACGGAAGCCTCCCATGGAATCTACGAGAGTCAGATATGGAGAGGACCTCAAACTCCTCATGGCCATCAACGGGTACCGAATGGGGTCGAGGAGCAACTTTAATAAAAAGATTACAAACCAGAGGTTTCAGCAGCGAGACATGGAACACATTGTGCATCCACAAATTGGGAGGGAGGTCTAGGGCATAGGCCACAGGGTTTACCCGTTGTAGGATACGGAACGGCCCCACAAAATGGGGAGCCAGTTTCTGAGAGGGCACTCGGAGGTGGAGATTTCTGGAGGACAACCAGACCCTCTCCCCGACCAGGTAGGATGGTGCAGGTAGGCGTTTACGATTAACCTGGAGCTCCTGGGATTGTTGCGAGCGTTGCAGTAACTCTTGGACCTGCACCCATGTGGAACGGATCTGCTGGAGATGATCCTCCAGTGCCGGAATCCCCTGGGGAATGAACAAATCTGTAATCATGGAGGGTTGATACCCGTAATTCACCATGAAGGGGGAGAGCTGGGTAGAAGCTGAAATTACACTGTTATGAGCAAACTTTGCCCAAGGTAGCAGGTCCAACCAGTTATTCTGATGGTCCAATATATAGCACCGCAGGAATTGCTCCAAGGCCTGATTAGCCCTTTCCGCAGCCCCACTCAATTGCGGGTGGTATCCTGAGGAGAAGGAGAGTTGGATACCAAATTGCGCACAGAAGGCCCTCCAGAATCTCGAGACAAGCTAGCTACCCCGGTTGGAAATTATGACATTGGGAACCCAGTGTAGCCGATAAACCTCTATGATAAAGACCCTAGCCAACTCTTTAGCGGATGGAAGTTTTTTTTGAATGGTATGCAGTGGATCATCTTAGAGAATCGGTAAACAACCATGAGGATGACTGTGTTACCATTGGACAGCGGTAGGTTGACAATGAAGTCCATGGCAAGGAGTGACCATGGCTTCACCCCTTTGGCTATGGGTTGAAAAAGGCCCACTGGAATGTGACGGGGTGATTTGGTTTGCGCACAGACTGGACAGGCAGCGACAAAGGCAACAATATCTTTGTTAAGTTCTGGCCACCAGAAGAGATGGGGAAACCGACCAAAGAAGCTGGTTCTTTCCAGGATGCCCAGCTGACTTTGTATTATGATAGGTTCAAAGTACCTTGCTACGGAAGTTAGGTACGAAACAGAGCCCAGAGGGAGTCTTAGCAGGTGCATCTGCTTGGGCGGCCCATATTCTCTCCCCAAGGGGAGATGTTATGCTGGTACATATGGTGGCCAGTAATAGGATTAGGAGGGCTCTCTTCCTTAGTGCCCGAGAACTGTCTAGATAGGGCATCAGCCCGGACGTTTTTGGTACCCGGCAGGTACGAGACCACATACTTGAAATGAGACAAAAATAAGGCCCATCGTGCCTGCCTTGGAGACAAGCGCTTAGCCTTGGACAGGTACGTGAGGTTTTTATGATCTGTGAGGATTAGGACTGGCATGGAAGATCCCTCGAGCAAATGCCTCCATTCTTTGAGAGCAAGTATTATCGCTAGCAACTCATGGTCACCAATTTAATAGTTGCACTCTGTAGGACTTAGCTTTTTGGAGAAATACCCACATTGATGCAACTGGCTCTCAGGAGTAGGACGTTGAGACAGGAGGAAGCTTACTCCTGTCTTAGATGCATCAACCTCAAGTACGAATAGAAGCTTGGGTTTCTGGTGTGCCAAAATGGGTGCTGTGGCAAAAGTGGTTTTTAATGACTCAAATGCTCTGATGGCCTCTGGTGACAAGTGAGTGGAGTTACCATCTTTTTTGGTCATGTAGATATGTTGGTATAATTGTGGGAATGTTTTTACAGTACACACAAAAGTGCATTGTGTGCTTATATGCACGTATGATCATATGCATGCTGGTGCATCTGTACTTTAATTGTCAAGCATAGCGCTATGAGTGTAACAAAGACAACATAGGCATATTTTGCAGTGATTGTTTTTCATATATGCCTCTCATTGTACTGGCCAACACTATCACTCATTGTCTAACAAAATGAGAGATGGCAAACTCCACCAATATAATTTGTATTGTGAGAAAAATAAATATCCCACATATTTTCAGTGTGCTAGAAATTAGAACCCTGGTGTACAACAGCTGGCCTTGCTTCATGTGAAACTGTGAACAATTGTACTCTGTCTTAACCCTTTGATTATCATAAACACAATGCTTTGGATACCTCTATGGCTTTCAAAGGGTTAAGTATATTAGTAGGTAGTCTTTATTAATATGATGCAGGTTTAAAATATTATTACTAGAGAACCTGCTTATACAGGAAGTGGCTGATTGTAAAGACTTCCCCGGACAGGAACACAGTATACAGGGAGGTAAAGCATGTGATATGGGAGGGTTGACCTAGACAGGAAGTGGGTAGGAGGAAAGAGGTGTCCTTCCAGCAGCTGTGTGGTTCCAGCCTTCCTGACCCCACATCTGTTCGCCTGTGTTTTGAGCACTCTCTCCAGTACCAGGGCATCTCCCAGCTTTTGTTTTTTTCTGTCTGCTCCCTCTCACAGTCAGCTGGTGCTGCCCTTCTACCTATTCTGATTCTCAGTGGTCGCTCCTTTCTCTCACCCTACCTTGCTTTCTCTTAAACTGTTTGTAGCTTTCTCTCTACTACTTTTCCTCTCTCTGTCCCTGAACATTCATTATGTTTTCTTTCCTACTCTCACACTTGCCACCGCAGTTGTGGGCCTCCATTTCGGGTAGTCTGGTGGGGGCACTTGCACAGCAGCACCCAGATGAGCCGCCTCGGCACCCAGCTCAGGAGCACCTTTGATTTTGTATTTGCAAGGGCCTCCTTCTCCTACTCGCTCCCCGGTTTGGTGTGGAAGGAGGGACGAGGCGCTGCAGAGTGTCGGGTGTCATTTCCTAGAAGCATCTGTGCAGGTCGTCCTGGGTGCATGGAGGGGCGTTCAGAGCAGATAAGTGTGGCGTTTGTCCCTCTACCCTGCTGCGGGACATATGTGATATGTTCCATGGGAGGCCTCAGTGTGCTTGACGAAGGGGGTAGTTAGATGACGGTGTGTGACTGGACGTCGGAGCTCCCTCTCTCTAGGTTGGGGATGGAATGGCACTCCAGGAAGACACTATTCAACATCACTTTGCACACCGATTCAGTGGAACTCTAGGTGGGCCGCTCATACGTTGTGTCGCCCATAGCGGCGCTACTTCTCTACGATTTTCCACATGCAATCATAGTGGCTCATCAGCAGTAACACTGACGCACACAGGCTGCCGCTTTCACACGCAATGCTGCTGGCATTTCCAGCTATGCTACTGTCTCTGCAAGCACTTCTGACTCTGCCACAGCGCACTTTGTGCCTAACTCAGGGGCTATCGGAGGAGGGGAAACATGACATTTCTCCTGAGGATGGGGATCAGTTGGGTGCTCCCCACCCCCCACCCCGTTGACTGGACTGGTGTCATGGCTCTGTTATTCCTGAGGGCATCCTGCACTGGGGGATCAGTGGTGCTTTTAGCACTGGTGAGTATGGCACCTTTGACCTTCCTGAATACTGACCTGTGGTTCATTACATGCTTCTCCTGGGTTGCTTATAATCATAGAGAATTTACTGGGTTCTGTATTGCTATATATGGCTTGCAGAGCTCCCCGTTACTGTTAGGGACCAGGAACCAGACAGACACAAAAATGTAAAATGCAAAAATTCTTTATTAAAATAACAAAAGTAAATCAAGCAAAATCGTGTTCCAGAAGCGTAAACCAAAAGACAAGCCGGGGCCAGGAACCACGACAGGTACTCAGCCATGCCGGGATCAGAAATATGGAGATTAGTGATGTCAGGAACAAGCCAGGAGTTAGGAACCAAAAGGGACGTCAGAGGAAACCAGGTCATGCACAGGTAATCAGGAACTCAGTAGAACGCTTTTGCAGCCAGAAGCAGACACAGGGGCAAGGAGGAAGTGAGCCAAGCTGCTTTAAATACCCTGAAATGGTTGGCTGATAACAGGCAGGTGAGTAATCTCAGAGAGATCAGCTTATTCAGCCTGACCCAGGAAAGGGAAGGCAGCAGCAATCAACAGCAGAACACTAGATTAGCTCAGGCAGCAGAATCAACAGCAGAGTTAGAGCAGCTCAGCCAAACCTTGACAGTACCCCCCCCTCAACAAACCCCCACACACACACACACGGGCCAGGACCAGGTTTGAGGGGAAATCGTGCATGGAAGGCACAAAGGAGGGCGGGGGCATACACGTCCGAGGCTGTAACCCATGAGAGCTTCTCAGGACCATACCCCTTGCAATGGACCAAAAACGGAAGCCTCCCATGGAATCTACGAGAGTCAGATATGGAGAGGACCTCAAACTCCTCATGGCCATCAACGGGTACCGAATGGGGTCGAGGAGCAACTTTAATAAAAAGATTACAAACCAGAGGTTTCAGCAGCGAGACATGGAACACATTGTGCATCCACAAATTGGGAGGGAGGTCTAGGGCATAGGCCACAGGGTTTACCCGTTGTAGGATACGGAACGGCCCCACAAAATGGGGAGCCAGTTTCTGAGAGGGCACTCGGAGGTGGAGATTTCTGGAGGACAACCAGACCCTCTCCCCGACCAGGTAGGATGGTGCAGGTAGGCATTTACGATTAACCTGGAGCTCCTGGGATTGTTGCGAGCGTTGCAGTAACTCTTGGACCTGCACCCATGTGGAACGGATCTGCTGGAGATGATCCTCCAGTGCCGGAATCCCCTGGGGAACGAACAAATCTGTAATCATGGAGGGTTGATACCCGTAATTCACCATGAAGGGGGAGAGCTGGGTAGAAGCTGAAATTACACTGTTATGAGCAAACTTTGCCCAAGGTAGCAGGTCCAACCAGTTATTCTGATGGTCCAATATGTAGCACCGCAGGAATTGCTCCAAGGCCTGATTAGCCCTTTCCGCAGCCCCACTCAATTGCGGGTGGTATCCTGAGGAGAAGGAGAGTTGGATACCAAATTGCGCACAGAAGGCCCTCCAGAATCTCGAGACAAGCTAGCTACCCCGGTCGTAAATTATGACATTGGGAACCCAGTGTAGCCGATAAACCTCTATGATAAAGACCCTAGCCAACTCTTTAGCGGATGGAAGTTTTTTTTTGAATGGTATGCAGTGGATCATCTTAGAGAATCGGTAAACAACCATGAGGATGACTGTGTTACCATTGGACAGCGGTAGGTTGACAATGAAGTCCATGGCAAGGAGTGACCATGGCTTCACCCCTTTGGCTATGGGTTGAAAAAGGCCCACTGGAATGTGACGGGGTGATTTGGTTTGCGCACAGACTGGACAGGCAGCGACAAAGGCAACAATATCTTTGTTAAGTTCTGGCCACCAGAAGAGATGGGGAAACCGACCAAAGAAGCTGGTTCTTTCCAGGATGCCCAGCTGACTTTGTATTATGATAGGTTCAAAGTACCTTGCTACGGAAGTTAGGTACGAAACAGAGCCCAGAGGGAGTCTTAGCAGGTGCATCTGCTTGGGCGGCCCATATTCTCTCCCCAAGGGGAGATGTTATGCTGGTACATATGGTGGCCAGTAATAGGATTAGGAGGGCTCTCTTCCTTAGTGCCCGAGAACTGTCTAGATAGGGCATCAGCCCGGACGTTTTTGGTACCCGGCAGGTACGAGACCACATACTTGAAATGAGACAAAAATAAGGCCCATCGTGCCTGCCTTGGAGACAAGCGCTTAGCCTTGGACAGGTACGTGAGGTTTTTATGATCTGTGAGGATTAGGACTGGCATGGAAGATCCCTCGAGCAAATGCCTCCATTCTTTGAGAGCAAGTATTATCGCTAGCAACTCATGGTCACCAATTTAATAGTTGCACTCTGTAGGACTTAGCTTTTTGGAGAAATACCCACATTGATGCAACTGGCTCTCAGGAGTAGGACGTTGAGACAGGAGGACGCTTACTCCTGTCTTAGACGCATCAACCTCAAGTACGAATAGAAGCTTGGGTTTCTGGTGTGCCAAAATGGGTGCTGTGGCAAAAGCGGTTTTAATGACTCAAATGCTCTGATGGCCTCTGGGGACCAGTGAGTTGAGTTACCATCTTTTTTGCTCATGTAGATATGGGGTTTCACCATAGAGGAAAAATTGTGGATAAATTTCCTGTAGTAGTTAGCGAACCGAGGAAACGTTGAAGAGAGTGGAGACCTACGGGTCACAGCCACTCGAGAACAGCCGAGAGTTTCTCAGGGTCCATATCAAAACCAGCCTCTGAGATTACGTACCCCAAGAAGGAGACCTGTTTGCAGTGGAATTCACACTTCTCCAGTTTGCAAAATAGGTTATTCTCTCTTAATCTTTGCAGAACTCAGGCTACATCTGCGTGGTGGCTTTCCATGGAGGCAGAATGGATCAAAATATTGTCTACGTCCCAGAGGGCATCATTTAGGAATTCCTGGAAAACCGCAGGAGCATTTCAGAGACCAAGGGAAACTACAAGGTATTTGTAATGTCCGCTCCTGGTGTTAAACGCGGTTTTCCATTCATGGCCCTCCTATCACAGTGCCCGTGCTCATGGCCGCAGGTGGCGACATTATTGTTTCCTGATTCACTGCCTCTCTCTTATTGGTCTTGTGATCCTAACTCTGCCCAGGGCCAGCCTTTATATACTCTGTCATGTCTATACTGAGGCGTCCTTTCGTGGTGTACCTGTTCCTGCCGTCACCTGTTTTTGCTCTGATCGTGTATGACCTGGCCTGCCTGACGACGTTCCTGCACATCCTGTGTTGCTGTTTCCATTGCTGACTGATCTGGCTGAGAACCCACTCCGTTGCTGACTGATCTGGCTGAGAACCTGCTCCGTTGCTGACTGATCTGGCTGAAAACCCGCACATGCGAACTACCAGTTCAGTGCTGTATAGCGCCGACTGTGTTACTATGTGATACATCTGTGTCCTCCTCCGCTATCCTAGCTGGGCTCACTCCCTGTGGGAGTTGCAGACTTTATTCTGGGCGTTACCTCAGGACCCTTCCAATGCCTAGATCCTCTAGGCAGGGTCAGTGCTCCATTCCTTCCTGCAGTAGCCTCAAGAGCCAGCTGTTGGTGGCATTACACCTTGCACGTGTGCTGGGACACAAGTTGCCTTTCGTGTTGTGCTGTCTCGATCCACCCCTAGCGTTCTAGGGTTTTCCTACCAGAAGCGGTTGCCTTGGTCTTACTGTGACCCTAGTCCTTAGGGTCAGTGTTGCCTCGTTGCTGCTGGGTTCAGTGTCCCCAGGCGTCTGGGTCTCGTGCCAGTTACCTTCCTCTGGACTCCTAGTGATCTAGGGTCCTGCCGCCAGTACTTGGGCTGCATAGCCTCCACTAGCCCCTAGTCCTCTAGGGTTTGGTTGCCTATAGTCTCATGTGCCTTCAGTCATTTGGGTCCAAGATCAGAACTCTCTCCAGCCAGCTGTTGCCTCCATCTCTCCTTATCTCTCCAAGGACCGGCTTGTTATTAGTATATCTGTTCTGATATTGTGGGCTTGTGGGCCTAACTTACTGTATGTACTTTATCTTAATAAAGTTATTTTAACCTTACCAGTCGGGTCTGAGCGTTCATCAAAAAACCGTGACACCTCCATTAGCCTTACCTGCCACAGCCTACCTAGATCCAGCTGGCGCTGAAGTGGTATGGCTCTAAATGACGCTTCCACATCATCTCATACATCGCTTGTTGGACTGGGCTTGGGAGCGATTGGCGTCAATAGCGGGTGCTTGTGCCCCCGTGGTAGGCGTTTTCTATGGCTCCTATTGATGCAGTATTGCAGATGTGCAACGCATCTCACGGCGAGATGTGTCAATTAAGGGTGCGAGGAGAGGTTCTTGATGCAGTCTCCTTCTTATGCTTGGGTTTGGGTCTGGCTTCTGTCTCCTCCTATCTACTTTCCTGGCGCCTTGTATTTAAGGGAACTGGATCTCCATCCAGTTACCCTTACGTTGGTGTTCAGTACAGTTCTATTTCTTGATTCTGATCCTTGTGTATGCCCTGGCTTGTCTGACCATGCATCCTCATGCTGACCTGTGACTCTGTCTGACTACTCTCTTGTCTGACCCCTTGTAGTAGATACCCAATCTGGTACAGACCTGTGGCTCTGGCTGACTACCCGCTCCGTGTATGACCCTGGCTTGTCTGACCATCCCTCCTGGTGCTGGCCTGTGGCTCTGTCTGACTACTCTCGTCTGACCCCTTGTAGTAGATACCCAATCTGGTACAGACCTGTGGCTCTGGCTGACTACCGCTTCATGTATGACCTTGGCTTGTCTGACCATCCATCCTGGTTCTCACCTGTGGCTCTGTCTGACTACTCTCTTGCATTACCCTTGTAGCGGACATCCAATCTGGTGCAAACCTGTGGCTCTGGCTGACTACCCACTCCGTGTATGACCTAGGCTTGTCTGGCCATCCATCCTGGTGCTGACCTGTGGCTCTGTCTGACTACTCTCTTGTCTGACCCCTTGTAGTGGACACCCAATCTGGTGCAGACCTATGGCTCTGGCTGTCTACCCGCTCCATGTATGACCTAGGCTTGTCTGACCATCCATCCTGCTGCTGACCTGTGGCTCTGTCTGACTACTTTCTTGCTTACCCTTGTAGCGGACACCCAATCTGGTGCAGACCTGTGGCTCTGGTAGACTTTGGCCCTACTAACTGCAGGCGTGAGTCAGTGGGTTCATTGGTTACCTCACCTTTAGGCTACGGCCTTCTCCTAACTGACTGCCGACGTGAGTCAGTGGGTTCTTTGCTTAACTCACCTTTAAGCTACGGCTTTCTCCTAATTGACTGCAGGCATGAGTCAGTCGACTTTCCAATTACCATCTACAGGAGAGACCATCTGGCCTACTCTTCCTCTCTGACCTTAGAGACTACAATTGGTTTTGGCTTTGTTTCTGCAGTTCTGGGATCTGAAGACATACTACCTTTGCTGATAGAGTCCCTGTCTCTTGGTTGCTCTCTGCTCCATTCAGTATACAATTATTAAATTACATTTACTTTAATAAATGTAAATTTTACTATACTGTCTGACTCTTGCCTTGCATGCAGCAGTGACATTACCAAATTATACTCCCCTCGCAGGTCGAGCTTAGTAAACACCTTGGACCCTTTCAATCTATTGAACAGCTCGTTAATAAGTGGAATAGGGTAGGCGTTTTTAATTGTGATATGGTTGAGCCCCCTGTATTCAATACAGGGTCTCAGTTCTCCACTCTTTTTCTTCATGAAGAAGAATCTGGCCCCAGCGAGAGATGAGGACTTGTGGATGAACCTCCGGGACAGCGCATCCGGAACATACTCCTCCATGGCCTTATTCTCCGCGACAGAAAGAAGGTAGACTCGACCTCAAGAAGGTATGTATCACGGTGCCCGTGATTGCTGCCTTTCTCTGTCAGTTACATGAAGGGGCTTTCCATTGGCTGCCTGCCTACATTCCACCCTGTATTGCCTATTTAGACTGAGCTTGGGCACCCTTTGGTTGCCCTTTCGTTTTGTCTTTATGTTGCCTGCACCTGCATTGTGTTCCTGAGTTTCCTGGGTCGTGTTACCACTTTGCTCTCCTGTGATCGCCTGAGTTCCTGCCTGACAGCTTCCTTGGTTCCAGCTTCCGTTCCTGATCCAGTTGGGGTTGCTGTTTCTGCTGCCGTTCCTGATCCGGTTGCCTGCCATGGTGATTCAGTTCCTGTCCTGACCGGCTGTGTTCCTGCTCCTGGGTTGTCTGCAGAGCGTCTCTCTCTCCTCCTGTCGCTTGGGCGACATTTTCACTCTCTTGAAGGTGCACTCCAGTACGTGGGTACTGGTTCGCTCCATCTACAACCGGCTGCTTGTTGCACCGGTAGAGGTCATGTTACTCCAGTACGTGGGTACTAGTTCGCTCCATGTACCATGTAAACCGGCTGCTTGTTCAGTCCTAAACAGCACCGGTAGAGATTGTGTTACTCCAGTACGCGGGTACTGGTTCGCTCCACATTACCGGCTGCTTGTACAGTCCCTAACAGCACCGGTAGAGATTGTGTTACTCCAGTATGCGGGTACTGGTTCGCTCCACGTTAACCGGCTGCTTGTACAGTCCCTAACAGCACCGGTAGAGATTGTGTTTCTCCAGTAAGCGGGTACTGGTTCGCTCCACGTTAACCGGCTGCTTGTTCATTCCCTAACAGCACCGATAGAGATTGGGTCACTCCAGTACGCGGGTACTGGTTCACTCCACGTTAACCGACTGCTTGTTCAGTCCTAGACAGCACCAGTCGAGATTGTGTTTCTCCAGTACGCGGGTACTGGTTCGCTCCATGTACGACCGGCTGCTGTTTGCACCGGTAGAGGTTATGTCACTCTAGTACGCGGGTACTGGTTCGCTCCATGTAAACCGGCTGCTTGTTCAATCCTAGACATCACCGGTAGTGATTCTGTCACTCCAGTACGCGGGTACTGGTTCGCTCCATATTGAACTGGCTGCTTGTTCAGTCCTAGACAGCACCGGTGGTGTTTGTGTCTCTCCAGTACGTGGGTACTGGTTCGCTCCATTCGCACCTGTGGCTTGTTATGCCCAGTTAGCACCGGTAGAGATTGTGTTCCTCCAGTACGCGGGTACTGGTTCGCTCCTAGTACACTGGCTGCTTGTTGCACCAGTAGAGGTTGTCACTCCCGTACGCTGGTACTGGTTCGCTCCATTGTTGCCTTGGGAGCTTATTACAGCTTGACAGCCCAGCAGGCCTCTGTTGTCCATCATATGCGACTGGTTGTCCTGCAGTCTAAGGCTGCCTTGCCCGGTATATTGGTAAGGCCGGTAGAACCTATCCTATCCTGTGCAGTCTAAGGTTGCCTTACCCGGTATTGGCAAGGCCAGTAGAGCCTTTATACTCATTGTACCAGTCTTAAGGCTGCCTTGCCCGGTATATTAGCAGGGCTGGTAGAGCCTCACTACTCATACCAGTCTCAAGGCTGTCCTGCCCGGTATATTGGCAGGACCGGTAGAGCCTTTTCTCCTCGTGATACTAGCCTCCCAAGCTGCCTTGCCCAGTATATTGGTAAGGCCGGTAGAACCAATTCCATCCTGTACCAACCTATGGTTGCCTTACCCAGTATTGGCAAGGTCAGTAGAGGCTGTCCTACATTCTGTTACCACTACGCTCTATTATTGTGTATTGTGTTTAAATGTCGAATTTGAATGCTACCCGCAAGGGTCCCTTTAAACTTTTCAATAAAGTTGTGTTTTTATCTTAACTCTGTGTCTGAGAGTCATAACAAACCGTGACGGTATGGCACCCGTTTGCAGTTCAATGGTACAATCGCATGGACGGTAAGGCAGGAGCTCACCCGCCCGGCCCTTATCGAATACATCACTGAACTCTTGGTACTCTTCAGGCAACAAAGAGATCGGGGATGTGGTTAGCACCTTCACCACTTTCACTAGGCATGTCTTGGAACAGTTGGGTGACCATGCCATGACTTTAACCCTTTCCCAACCGAATGTGGGATTGTGTTTGCGCAACCATGGATAACCCAGGACCACAGGATAGTGAGGAGAATTGATCACCTGGAATTGTAAGATTTCATGATGGGGAGCCTCTACAGCCCTAGACAAAGGAGCGGTTTTGTGGGTGACCTGCGGCATCTGTAGGAGTATGCCATCAATCGCTTCAATGGCAAGTGGAGTGGCATGGAGCTGCAATGGAATGGAGTGCTTCTGGGCGAAGGCACTGTCGATAAAGAGGCCCACTGCACCGGAGTCAATAAGTGCCTCTGTAATAATGGAAAACTCGCCCCAGGAGAGCCCAATGGAGGCTAGTGGTTTATCCTTCTGGATAGCCGGGGAAACTGAGACACCACCTAAGGTCTGTCCCCTATAGAACCTTAGGTGTGGGCGTTTCCCAGACGTGTGGGGCAAGTTCGCATCAGATGCGCTGCTTTACCGCAGTAAAGGCACAGGCCCTCTCTCCTCCTCCTGAAGGCCTTTCCCGCCATTGAAAGGTGAGAGAACCCAAGCTGCATGGGCTCCACATCATCTGAGATCTCAAGACTAGGAGGAGAGGGAGGCATGGGTGGGGATGAAAAGTTTGGGACTAAATGGATGGGATGCCTCCGCAAGCGCTCCCTAAAGGAAGGTCTCTCATGGATTCGGGAGTCAATCAGGATGCAATATGAGACCAGTTCCTCAAAATCTCTGGCGAGGTCTCGGGCTTCAATCTAATTTTTAACCATATCCAAGAGTCCACTAGAGAAAGCAGCCACGAGAGCCTCATTATTCCAACCAATCTCAGCTGCCAGGGTACGAAACTCTATGGCATAATCCGAAACTGTCCTTGTGCCCTGCCAGATGGACGTAAGTTGCTTGGCAGCCAAGGTGGAGCGGCTCTGTACATCAAATACCCATTTAAAGATGCCACAAACTCAGGGTAATTGTGTACTAATGGTTTCTGTGTCTCCCAAAGGGGATTAGCCCATGACAAGACCCTGTCAGAAAGGAAGGAAATCAAGAGGCCCACCTTACACCTATCAGACGGGAAAGCCTGTGGTACCATCTCCAGATAGATACCGACCTGGTTCAGGAAACCTCTGCACTGGTTAGGGTCACCCCCATAATGCTGGGGAAGCGGGGCGGACTCAGTCATGCCTCTCGCAACATTGGAATCACCACTGACAGTCGGAGCAGGGGAGGCAGCAGCTATAGGGACGGACTGCACCGGGGGGCTGCTGAGGCAGTGGAGCCAGATGCGGAGTAGGGAGCAACAGAGTCTGGAGGGATAACGCAAACTGATCCATGTGCTAGTCTATCTGGTCCAGCCTGGAAAAAACGTTTGGTGGATTGCCTGCGCCTTCTGTGTTCACAGCCCTTGTGTATTGTTAGGGGCCAGGAACCAAACAGACACAAAAATGTAAAATGCAAAACACCTTTATTAAAATAACAAAAGCAAATCAAGCAAAATTGCGATCCAGAAGCGTAAACCAAAGGACAAGCCGGGGTCAGGAACCAAGACAGGTACTCAACCAAGCCGGAGACAGGAATACAGAGATCAGTGATGTCAGGAACAAGCCAGGAGTCAGGAGCCAGAATGGACATCAGAGGAAGCCAGGTCATGCACAGTTAATCAGGAACTCAGTAGAACTCTCTTGCAGCCAGAAACAGACACGGGGGCAAGAAGGAAGTGAGCCAAGCTGCTTTAAATACCCTGAGAGAGTTGGCTGATAACAGTCAGGTGAGTAATCCCAGAAAGGTCAGCTGATTCAGCCTGGCCCATGAAAGGGAAGGTAGCAGCAATCAACAGCAGAACACTAGATTAGCTCAGGCAGCAGAATCAACAGCAGAGTTAGAGCAGCTTAGCCAATCCTTGACAATTACTGTATCTGGACCTTGGGTAGTTTTGCATCCATTGCTGCTTGCAGATCTGTAAGTCCTTGCAGTGTCCATCTTTGCTGCTTAGAAACATGTAGATTATTGCCCCAGGTAATGGCAGTATATTGTGGTGATATGGGCTTACCTTCTTATTTGGGAGTGTGGTGTTCTTAGTTGTTGCCCTGGTGGTGCTGTAGTGATGGTGGCTGATGGGTAGCCTTCACTGGCATCAGCTATAGTTCGGAGGTAGGAGGACTGTCCCCGAAAGCACTTGGTGCTGCGGGTCTGGCAAGCTGACTTCCTTTGTTGGTCCAGCCTTTGATTTTGGGTGCTGGTGTGCGCAGAGGCAGCCTGTCTGGAGTACCCAGGGGCAGATTGCTGCAGGTGGTGTGGGAATGATCAACATGGGACCTGCTCTTGCATCCACTGGGGACTCCGGCTGGGACTTGTGGTGTCTCCATCTAAATGGCGTATGGCTGCTGGATACAGGACAAGTCACTTTGCAGTGAAACGGGAGTCCACGCTGGAGTCGGATGTGGGCTGTCCTAGTGGGTTTTTCCAAGGATTGCGGGCCTTGGCTTCCTGTTGTTGTTCCTGTTTTGGTCTGCCAGGTGGTAGCCGGACAAAGCTGCCTAGAGGTTCCTTCGCCTTAGGCTTGTTGCTGAGGGGAGTGGGTGGCAGACCTTCCCTGGCCGCCATTGCAGCTGGAACTCTGGCATATCGCCGGATGCGGTTGGCACTGCAGGTCTTCCAGGCGGGCAGCCTTCTAGGTGCTGAGGTTTTCTGGAGGTATCTCTGGATAAGAGTCAACCTGTAGGATGCCCAGGCTGTGGGGGCACGTTCATGGTGTGACATTTCCACACATGCACTTTGGGATCCAGTTGTGTCTGGTTTGAAATTTTTCTCCTGTGAGTTTTACGGGCTGGCATCCTTTGGGGCCAGGCTTATTTGAAGCATCATTCACTTGCGGAGACGGGGCCTGACAGGTGCCTAGGAGCTCACTGATGTTGACAGTGGGGGCACGTTCTAGTGTCCGGTGGCAAATCCTGCTAACAGTGGTAATGTCCAGTTATGGGTGAGAGGGGTGCTGCAGGTGGTGCTGTAGAATTTGATGCCGCATGCGGCCTGCATGGCAATCCTGTATTCTTTTGCCTCCTGTTCATCAAGGTTGTAGATGGTGTGCGATTGAGGGCCGTTCTTCGGTTCCCATTGGCTGTGGTTCAAGTTGCTGACTGGCCAGTATCAGGGGTCTGGATTGCACCTCGCTTGGCTGGATTTCGGTTACATTACCCCCTGTGGCTGGATAGAGCGGGGTAATGTGTTAATCATGGAATGTTTTCCATGAGCCTGTTCCATTTTGGTTGTGTGATGAGTATCAAGTTGATTGTGTTCCCTATTAAGGAAGTTGGCACAGGACTTAGGTTCCGGGTGGTTACTTTACCCTCTGGAGCTGGCTCAGTCTGGCAAGCAGGGTAACTGGTTATTCTGTTTATGTGATGGGGATATTGGGTAATTTTGTTTCCTATTACGGAAGTTGGCACCGGACTTTGGTTGTGGGTGGTTACGTTACCAGCTGGGGCTGGATTGGTCTGGCAAGCGGGGCAACTGTTTTTTCTGTTTTGTGATGCTGGTGGCCAGAGCTTCGCATAAGCTGTTCTATTTGGCCTTGCAAAGGGTGTTGGGACAGTTGTATTTCCTATTCAGGCAGTTTGGGTAACTTCTGTCTGCTTTTAAGGGAGTGTGCACTGGACTTCAGTCACAGGTGGTTTGTTTTGTCGCATGTGCTTTTTATTTGGCTGTGCGATGGGTGTTGGGTAAGTTGTGTTTTTATTTTTAGGGAGTTTGTACTGGACTTTGGTTGCAGGTGGTTACATTACGCTGGAGCTGGCTTGATTTGCCGAGTGGGGTAACTGTTTTTTCGATTATGGGGTAGTTGGTGGTCATGATTGGTTATGTGTATATGGAGTGTTCCTATTTTCTGTATGTAGGTGACTGGGATTTCTGTTGGCTATGTGTCTGTGTTGGAGTCAGTGTATGGGTTGTTACAGATGTGGTGGTTTCTCCGTATACCTCTGGCCATGGTGTATTTGAGTATGGCTGACACGGTATCTGGGAGTATATGTTTGGATATGCAGGTGTGTCTTTATAGGTAGGTCATGATGCTGCTACCTGTAGTTTGGTAGTTGGTGGCTGTTTGTTTCTGTTGGTATATATGGGTGAGTGTTGCTCTTCGTGTGGTCGGATTGGTATTGGTTTGGGGTTTTCTTGTATGTGTTGAGGGTAGTTTGTGGTATGTGAATTATTCTGTCCGTTTGCTGAGTGGTTGAGTGTTCTGCTCTGTTGTTTTCTAGGTCCACGGTATGTTGCTTGGTTGTTGGTTTGCATGACGCTGTACGCGGTAGTATGTTAGGTTGTCGGGGTTCATGGGTCTAAGCTGCTGGTTATTTGCTTGTGGCTCTAGTTGCCTCTATGGGTTCACTGGGTTTCTGTGTGTGTGGTTGGGGTGCAGGCCATGGTCTTTTGGGTGGAGTAGGCCCGACTGTTCAAGGTGTTGACAATCGGCCCTTACGCCGGGTAGTCCTTGTCTAATTTGCAGAGATTAATAATTTATGTGGTAAAAGGTATGTGGATTTATTCTCGGGTGGAAGCCTTTTGGGAGTTTGCCCCGGACTTAGGTTGCCGGTGGTGAGGTTACCCATTGAAGCTAAGGTGGATGGCTAATGCAGTAATTCCTTGGGAGTCAGTTGTAAGTGCTGAAGAATGTTAGATTCATCTGTAAGTGCTGAAGAATGTTGGGTCCAGCTGTAAGTGCTGAGGAAGGTTAGGGTCAGCTGTAACATTGGGATTCCAGTATGAACCCTGGGCAATTTGGCCATGCTTGGATTCAAGAATGTGGATTTGCAAGGAATGTCAGTTGATTCATGATTAATTAATTCTATTATGATTGAATACTAATGTATTGGAAATACATTAAGGCTGTAGCCTGTTATCCCTAAGATTTGTGTCTGTGATTATTTGGAATCATACCCTCTACTTAGGACATGAATCCAGCCAGAACCTGTATAGCTAATACATCAGTTCAGTGTTTATTCAGGAAAAAGAAATACTTTGGTGTAATACTCCCTGCAGTAAAATATAACCTTTATTATCCTATATAATAATTAGCTAAAATGTGTGTAACAATGCAGTCATGCTCAGTAGAGACTGCTGTGCATGCTCCAAAGGAGCATCCAGCTCTGTATCTACTGCGCATGACTGCCCCGCGACCAGCTGGCAGGGGCACTGTGGCCCGTGTAACGGGCTCTTCAACTAGTATATTCATAAATAAAGGGAGGACTGGGTATCTTGATCCCCCAAATACTAATGTTTTGTTTTTAAAGCTAGTGTGAGGTGTGTGTGAGGGCGGGGTTCCGATCAGCAATACCTTTTATTTAATGATTGGGGTCAATCACCCTTTTATTTATGAACTAGTTGAAGAGCCCATTACACAGGCCACAGTGCCACTGCCACCTGGTTGTGGGGCAATCATGCGCAGTAGAGACTGCCCACGCTGCAGCTGATACAGAGCTGGATGCTCCGAAGGAGCGTCCAGCTCTGTATCAGCCGCAGCGCGGGCAGTCTCTACTGCGCATGACTGCAGCACGTGCAGCAGTGTCTACTGGGCATGATGCGGCGTTACACGTTTTAGCAAATTATTATATAGGCTATATAATAAAGGTTATATTTTACTGCAGGGAGTATTACACAAAACACAGTAGTATTTCTTTTTCCAAAAAAAAGCTGAACTGGTTTATTAGCTATACAGGTTCTGCCTGGATTAATTGCAATCCATTCCTCTCCACCTGTGTGTTCTGTAATTGCCAGTACAGCTTATCCCCATGCAGTAAAGGCACTCTATGAAATGGCGGCTGCGAATGATGTCAGTGCAGAGCATAACTCCTCATTTAAATCAGCCCTGAACAACCACTTCGAGCAATTGCCTCCCTTGCATGGAGATGAGTGGTATTGGCCAGTACACATCGCTAATTTAATTTTAAGCTGCACTAACAGTATACCTGATATCAGGGGAACAATGTCAGAACATACAGTTTAAAATCTACCACCCATGGACAAACGAGCCATGGGCCGCATATGAGGGCATGTCGGGCCACCAGTTGGACAGCCCCAATATAAGACATACCTGAAAACAAGTGAAATATCAATTTATTCTTCCTGGTAAAACCAGGAACACCATCGTTTAGTAATCTTTCTAATATCATAACACTACAGAAGTCATCTTCACAGGTTTATAATTTCCTGGTTCAGATCTCTTCTGAAATTATCTGCCAGCATGAAAATGGCCATAACCATTACAGGAAAAGGTGTGGGAGGCATGCCATTTTGGAAATTTAACATTTACCCATAAGTTACTTTTCTTTTAACCCCTAGATTGGTTTGTGCAAATGTTTCCAGAAGGTGGCTATAGGAATAAATACAGCTTTTTTTATTTCTGCCTTTCAAAGATACTGATAGATTTGCAAACCATACAATGTCCTTTCATTATTCATTGCTGTGCACAGCTCTGGCCTGTAATTGTCCTGGGACTGACAGCCAGGAAACAGCGCAGACATCTTTCCATAGTGACGTCTGTGCGTCTGCTCTGTCAGTCCCAGCCTGCTCTAGGAGGAGTTGTTAGGAGCCGTTCCACACCAAAAGGGACTGACAGCGCAGGCTCGCAGACGTCACTATGGAAAGATGTCTGCTCTGTTTCCTGGCTGTCAGTCCCAGGAGCAAGATGAATTCTTGATAACACGGTAATAATTCTGGCGACTAACGCTATTGAGCAGCTAGTTGCCAGATTGGTAATTATTTTGGGCCAAGTTTAAAAGGGGTGGTAGTTCCGCTTTAATCGTTAAAATGGTTAATAAATGTAGCCATTTCTATGTGTGAAACACCCTTTTGCCTCTGACATTTCTACAAACCAATATACATAGGATCCCTGCTAAATGTATATGTTTCACCAGTACAGACACTGCAGACTGTACTGTTCCCAGCCATTTCTTTGTATCTGCTTTTCCTCAAACTTTTGGCCGTGATCATTATTTAACCCCTTAACGACCGGCTAATCGGCGCGGTCAGTTAAGGACCACGGAGCTTTTTTTTTTTTCTTTCTTACACTTCTGGACTCCCCGAAAGGCGCGCAGCCGCGGGGGAGCCCGGAATTCCATGACGGTCATAGTACGTCATGGGTCGTTAAGTCAGATCGACCCATGATGTACTATGACTGTCAAGGGTCATTAAGGGGCTAAAGTCGAGATTTCACATTAACTTAAGATTGAATATTTCAAAACAGCATTAAAAATGCCTGTAGATGTATAGTTTAGGATCTATTTACACTTTCATTTCTGAGCAAAGTGAAACTGAACATTTCCTGGTACTGCACAAAGCTTAATTAGCATATTAAACAGCATTTAAACCTTCATTAGCATATGGCAAGTTACTGAAAAGGCTTCATTAGCATATGAAACATCACTGAAAAGCTTAAAGGGATAGTAATGGCTGCTTTTACCAAAGTTTAATATTGTAGATATTAAAAAAATAAATTAATTGCCGTAAGTCCGGTCTCTCAAACATGTATAGTTTGAGAGATGTATATGCTTCTAAAGTTCCCCCCTCCTGCCCCTTTCACAGATGTCAGAGCTCTAGCTGACAGCATGAGATCCTGGTCCCGGTACAGGCCAGGGGCTCTTCAGCAGAGCCAAAATAGCGCTATCTAGAAAGAAATACTTCATTGTAACGGTCTACAAAGTGTGACTGGTTTGCAAGCACACCATTCCAATGAAGTATTTCTATCTAGATAGCACTATTTCTGCTCTGCTGAAGAGCCGACGTCTGGTCGCACAACCAAAATCTCACGCTGTCAGTTAGAGCTCTGAGGTCTGTGAAAGGGGTGGGAGGGTGAACTTTAGAAGCGTATATCTCTCAAACTATACATAGCTGAGAGACCGGACTTACAGAAATTTATTTTTTAATATCTACAATGTTAAACTTTGGTAAAAGCAGCCATTACTATCCCTGTAAATAGCATTTAAAGCATCACTGGTATTGCACAAGTACCACAATTAGCATACATTTGCATATGTTAACAAGTGTATATATTTTCTTAACTGTACATTTGCTGGTCTTTTGGCTAACATGACACATAAGCTGTTTTAATGCAGTTTTAAAATATGCAGACTTGAATTAAAGTGAAAGTTTCACTTTAAGCAACATGGATGCTGTTATGTCACATAGCAACAATGAAGTTTGATGCTAAAAGAAAGCCCCCCTGCACCCTTCTGAAATACCTCATGCTCCCCCAGTAAGGCACCTCCTGACAATCTGGGAACCACTGACCTACAGCTTATACTTAGAAGCAACTCCGTGCATCCACCTCATTTTCAGTTAGAAAGCACTTGGTCTCATTAACCCAGGCCTGTGCATAAGTTTCTACACATTTATTTATAGTTTTTTGTCTATATTATGGGCATGAATTACATTCACTTAAACAAATGAAACTATGAGCCATACACACAAAGACCAGAGTGATTCTTGAACAAACCAACTGCACCAGAGAAGACAAATAAAAAAGCCCCAAATCTCTTAATTGCTAGAGCGGTCTCCCACACATTACAGAGCAATGCTTAGAGACCTATCTTGAATTACCATGGCTAAAACCCCCATTTACCCCACTGGGAATACATTTGTTCCCCAGGGTGCACTTGGTTTCCACCATAAATAGTTCCATGTTTGCTTTGTCATTTGCTAAATATGTTTCTTTCACAAGTGCAGTGGTTTCACTGAAGTTCCTTTAATTTCCAATAGACCATTCCAGTGTGCATTGAGCAATGCTTGAGAAACATACTGCAGCATCTGTGTGATTTGTGTTGGTGGCTCAGAAGTGAACTGTGAGGAATGGCATTCTTCCTTTATACCAGAGGGACACACCTCATTGACAGTATTCACAACCAAAATACCTAGCACACGTCTCATTGTCCAGTTCACATCATCTCTGACTGCTGACTTTAAAGGAACAGACAATTTTAATTATACTAAAATATATATTGTAGCGCTTTTCCACCTTGGTAATCCTTTGAGGACATGAGAGATGTGCAACACATTGCATAGCAATGTGTTTGGCACCCTCTAGTGTTTAAGAGCACTTATATTTTACTACGGAAGCAGACTTGATAAAATGCCCAGGGTATAACTGTGCAGCCACAAATAATGGCTCATATCATGCAACCTGTACATATGTAACTCTCAGCCACAAACTTTCTTGGTTCTTTAACTGCCTTCATAGACCTTTTGTGTTAAGTCACCTTTCATGAGCCAGTAGAGATTACGTTGGTCCTTGAGTAGATAAAAAGACTGCTCACCAAGTCCTCATTCCCCAACTAATCTCCTTATTTAACAATATCCTATCAGGCCAAAGCTGAACTCCCCAGTCCCCCAGTGCCCACATTACACTCATATCCAAGTCAGGCAATGATAATGCGGATTGTGGTAATTATAGACCTATTTCGCTGATTAACGTGGATGTGAATCTCTTTTCAAAACTCTTGGCAGAGCGTTTGAAGCTGCTTCTTCCTGTGTTGGCTGGATGAAACCAAGCAGATTTTGTACCAAGCCGCAAGACTCGTGATAATGCCATAAAGGCAATTTCCCTCATGCAGTCGCGTATTTGTCACCCAGGCCTTCTCTGCTCCTATCGCTGGACACAGAGAAAGAGTTCAACTGGGTAAATTGGGACTTTATGTTCTCTGTGTTGGGTAGGATGGGTATAGAGGGTTGTTTCCTCTCGGCGATTAAATCACTGTACTCTTGTACACCACAAGGACTTAAGTGAGGTGGGTGAGATTACGGGAAGCAGGGTTTGAGCTGAAAATAGTCTAGAATGCTGCAGGTGAGTGGGTGGAGCAATAGCCAATGGGAATCAACCTCTGTCCCTTGATACCTGGGGGGGGAGATGCACTAAGGGTCGCTGCATGTCTGTTGATGTGTGGTGAGAACTTGGCCTTGGCAATAGAGACACACATCACCAAATTTATTAAGAATTAGGGATGCAAGACGAGGAGGAAGAGACTGTGATCATTAGCATATCATTCTGTTGTAAAGCTGTCAGTGTTTTGGGGAGAGGAGAGATGATGCAGAGAGACTTCAGCACAAAGAGAACAGCAGCCCTCCCTTAACTCTTTGAGTGCCACTGTGGGAAGCAACACACTGCATTAAATGTATTGCATTAAATACCTCTCTGGCACTTAAGGGGTTGGAACAAAAAGGACCTAATTAAAGCTCTTTATGCAATTAATGAAAGGATTTAGAACAAGACCTAAGTGTTTTAGATGCACACAGTAATTTATAAACATATATCAGGGACACCAGGGTAGCACATGGAAACAGAGGGATTTGGGTTTCAAAAGAAGGATGCTTAATAATAAAATTGTTAAATACCCCAGAAGGTGTTCCTATACCATGGAACTCAGGAGACTGGAGATAAGTAAACACAGGAGACTTGAGAAGTGCTACATCTCAGTGCTGTTATGTGAACATTTGGTCTGGAAGAACCTCAAAAACAGCGCATGAGACAAAGACAGACAGGGAAAAAATTCTAAGTGTAGTATTTATTACAATGGAAATATATAAGAACAAATGATTGCACTTACAAGAGCCCTACTTGGGCTTATAGCGTATAGCAGGTCCTGTCCCGTGTAGCCATCGAGCTGTGTCCACTCAAAACACCCGCCTCCCAGATGTACTCTCACCAGTCGGCTCAAGAAAGGAAAATTGTATAATTCCAATAAAGACTAAGACAACGAGAATCCTTTTGGATATACGAACTGGGCACATTACATCCCAAGGGCCTCAATGTAGAATTTGACTTTGCATCATTTTTATAATCTTAGTACACCTTCCTGAGAATAATCAGCTGGTTTGATCATCACACTTCCTCCCTATCCAACCACACACACTATCACTCCATCTTCACTCAACACACATTTTTCATTCACCCACACACGTTTCACTTATTCACAGTTTCCATTACTTATTTTACATTTCATATTGCGTCACACACACCACTCCCTCTACCCCACAACACACTCCCACTACCACCTCTCTCTGGTCCCACTTATAGGTTGCTTCACACCACCAATTACACATGTATTTCACAAATTCAAGCTCCTTGGAGAAGCTGTGAGTTTTTTATCCTCTCTGGGTGTTTCGATCAATAATTACGTACTGACTGTAAATAAATTACAGTTATCTTTAAATGGTTTCCAATAACCAATTTGGCTCTGTTAATTTCTTCCTTCAATACTTCGGCCAGATAATCAAATATACACATAGTAGGAGTTGAATTTATGGGAATTTCTTAACTAAAACTACCTTGTTTGACTATTGGAATCTTTTCAACGGAATTGAAAATATATGTCACAATTCAGTGTTGCCGTTCCACCGCATACAACACTTTATAGCCAATCTATCGAGTAGACTCCCAAACAAACACAAATGCTTTTTATCCATGCAGATCTTCCTTTTCTTTTCTTCATCTCCGTACTTTTTCTTTTTCATCCAATCCATAATACACTCCTTTGATACTTCGGTAACATTCCATATTCTCATTACATCAACCAATCTCCCACAGACAACTTTGTTTCATATCATACTACAATTTTAATCCTTGTTCTGCAGAACTCTTGGCATTAACATCAAGGTTCTGCAGAACTCATGGTACTAATACCAAAAGTTACTATGTTGCACCATCAGACATTATGTTAATAATTTCGCACCTCTTAATCTATTCATGTTCACATCACCTTCACTTAATCCATTACAAATCCATTTACACATACATCTCTTTATTATCATATAGCTTAACCCTTATTAATATCCATTATATTATTTTTACTTCACTATTGGTGATTTCAGTTCCCACAAACAAGCGACATTGAACGGTGACAATATATCGTTTGTTAAAACTCTACGGCACCATATATTTCTTATATTTCTTCCATAATTTTTATCATATATCTTTTTATCAGAATAAGGTTTTGGACTTTTTTAGACTGTTTCTCAAATTCAGTGCATCACAATATAATTCTTCTATTATGGTTCAATTCTCACTCTGGGACTAATATTTTTAATAAGTATATTTAACAGACAAATACAACTGTTTTTAATTCCATTTTTATTTTTTTAGTAGTACCATTTTTTACATACATTTATTTTACTGCTATGATTGTTCTAATGTTCTTATGCATAACTATTGTGTTTTTATACAATATTATTTGGTTGTTATTATATGTACCCTCTGACCCCGAAAAAACTATTTATAGGGGCGAGTATTCTCCCAGCTTCTCTCTATACGCTCTGGAAAAAGCAGACAGTAAGCCTGCGAAAACGTTTGAGCCACTTGACACTTACTCGAGAACAGGTCCTATCCACGCCCCCTGTGAGTTTCCCCGCCCCGCCCCCATCATCAGTGGATTCACGATGCTAAAGGAACGAATCTACCTCTGCACGAGGTTTGACCATCACCATCTGCAAAACGCTAACATCTCTTCATTCTTAGAAGAAATCACCTTCTTCATCGTCCATAAGGCTAATTTATTGGAATTATACAATTTTCCTTTCTTGAGCCGACAGGTGAGAGTACATCTGGGAGGCGGGTGTTTTGAGTGGACACAGCTCGATGGCTACACGGGACAGGACCTGCTATACGCTATAAGCCCAAGTAGGGCTCTTGTAAGTGCAATCATTTGTTCTTATATATTTCCATTGTAATAAATACTACACTTAGAATTTTTTCCCTGTCTGTCTTTGTCTCATGCGCTGTTTTTGAGGTTCTTCCAGACCAACTGCTTCTCTATAGTGGACAAGGCCACTTTACACCTCATCCTGCAGCATTTTCCAAGACAGCTCATCACCCATTATCATTTCATCGTGACTTCATTTCATCTCATTATATCTTCATTTCATCACTAACAAGAATTCATCTCAGTCATCTCATCTGCATCTTTTCTTGGAACTGTCTATAAAGTCTGGTACCTTTTATTTACATCGCTATGCCATTCAATATATTTCCTTATAAGTCTTTTTATGAGCTATAATTATATGTACATTTGACCATATTCTCAATAGATACTTTTTCATCTTTTAATTTATTTTATATAGTATTTTATTTACTGCTTGCATATATTGGTCTTATATTACTTGATTCAGGGATCTTTTGTATTGGAGCGCTCACATCACAGAAAATTCTGTGTCTCTTTATATTTATATGTGAACATTTATTTGGAAAATATGTAGGATGGCTGCAAATAGAAGATGCAGTTCAAAACTAAGCAAGTTTAAACACAAGTGGATTCCTTCCGGCCGGAGGTCTAATATTTGTGTATCAGAGTCCTTTAGAACATTATGTAAGTGTATGATTGATATATTAAGAGATTTTATATTTAAAGGGAATGTGTATAGGATTTTATTGAGGTATTTGTGTGCAATTTTGTGTAAATGCACCATAAATTCATGTCCATTGTTTATTAAATATTGTATTGAAATAAATTTACATTTATATATATATATTGAGGCCAAATTATTTTATTTTAGAAGACATACTGTTTTTTTTATATTTTATATATTATATTTAAGGTTTTCCTTTTGGGAGAGTAACGGGTGTCAGCACAGACTCATTGTATAGAGTTTACAAAGTGAACCCTGCCCTCATTAGCATAAAGCAACTTTTGAGAGGCCAGAATTTAGAAAATTAACCCTTTCTCCATTAGCATCAGCATACAAACCCATTCTTAAAAAAAGCTCATGCAAATCTAGCCCAAAAATGCCAAAAGGCACAACATTCCCTTTTTCAAGTCAACAAACTCACCTTCCTGATCTCCGTTAACCCTATTTTTATGTTGAGGGATGGAGCTCAAAAAACTGTGAGCGGATTCTAGCAGTATTGCATGGCAAAGACACATCTGCTCACAATGCCAGACAAAATGTGCAAGGTCAGCGGTATTAAGCACCTCTGTGGACCCGTTGCATTCAATTCTTAGGGAAACCAATTGTACCTCACTGACGACGCCCAACAAATCCAAAATGTATGTCTGGGGTTAATGGATGCTCCCATGCAGAGAGGAATGCCTGTGATTTTGGAACTGGACTGCCCTTTCGGGCGGGATTAGTCTAGTATGTATGTGGAAATTTCTGCTCTGTAATTGCACTAGAGAGCTAAAACGTGACGCTTGTGAGTAGTGAGTAGCCATAGCACAAGCCATTGTGCTGTTGTTTGTCCTCAAAGCCTCCCACATTTTTGTGCCATTTTAGAGAGACTAGCATCATTATATTGCTCAAGCTTTTAACAACCCAGAGCTGTAACTATGAGACCTGGGGCTTTATCCCCCTCAGTCAATACCGAGAAAAACCACAGACAACAGTAAATGAACAGCAGGCTTTCCGAGATTCTTGTCAAGCTTTTAAAACAAGCAAGGAAAAAAAGAAGCTGTCTTATATCCACTGACTTTAACTCTTTAAAGAGGAACTATCACCCCTGTACAAGTTTGGTTAAAAAGTAACTTTGTAGAGTGAATAGCTGGAATACTACTGTCATTCTTTCTTTTTAATTCGTTGTTTGGCCAAAAATAAATGTTTAAAGATGATCCTGTGCCTTACTTCCAGACAGACTGGGGTACAGCTCTGCACTGCAGTCTGTCACTCTTCCTCTGTTCTCCTCCCATGTAGCATCTGGATCCAGCCTCCTCCAATTATGGAAGATTTCTCATTGCAAGCTGGAGCGCAGAATTATCTTTAAACATTTAATTTCGGTCAAACAACAAATTTTTTTAAAAAAAAATACACTAGTATTACAGCTATTCCCTCTAAAAAGTTACTTTGTAGCTAAACTTTTATGTGGGTGATAGTTCCCCTTTAAGGACTATAGAGGTGTGCAACACAATGCATTACATGCCTCTCAGGTCCGTAACGGGTTAAATCATTCCAAATATATGTAAATCCCTTAGGACCCAAATGTCTGCAAATATCAGAAGGTACTAGGTTAAAATCACACGATATATATAAAGTGAAGACTTGAAACAGACTCAAAAGGTCTTGGACATTCTTATAAACAAACTCCACAGTGCAAATAAGGAATGATGGGGGGGAAGCTATAGATTATATACATTTATTGGTGTTATTAAAAACACACTAAAATAACACTGAGGCGGATGTACTAAGAAAGTGGTACAATTCTGGAACAAACCAACTGCTCCAGATTTGCACCACTTGCCATTTATTTAAATTATTTTTTTACACATTGAATTTTAGAGAGGCTGCCAGTGCATTGTGAAGCAATGTGTTGGAGACCTCTTTAGCATTCAAAGGGTTAAAAGTCACATTTAAATCAAGGTCAATTTTGAGACTTTGTATTTGTTCCCAGTAGTGTAGTTGGTGTGCTCTAGAAATACACAAATTTATCTCATGCATGATAAAGGGTTCCCATATGTCAGGGCTGTCCAGGTTCAGTCCTCAAGGGCCACCAACAGGCCAGGATGTAAGGATTTCCCTGATTAAGCCCAGGTGAGTCAGTCAAAATGAATGAGCCACTGATTACCTCACCTGGGCTTAATTAAGGAAACCCTTACGTCCTGGCCTGTTGGTGGCCCTTGAGGACTGAACTTGGACAGCTTTGCCCTATATCGTTATATGTAACAATAGTTGTGGAACCTCCAGTCACATGTGTACATAATATGTATAGTAAATACAATAGACCTTTTTAAGTGTGGTATGGATATCTAACATGCATCCATGTAAGTACCAGAAATGATTAGTTGACACAAGGAATAAAATCAAAGAGAAATAGTATAAAAGGAAACATATAGTAACAGTCTATGGTCATATCTTGAATCCTTAATGTCCGTATCCCCCGGAGTAACAAGTGGAAGTGTCCAAATGATGCAAATTGTGTCATTATGTATATGAGGTTGTACTGAATAGAGGCAAGGTTTGTCCTAAAAAAAGGCGGAATGAGTAGAGGAGTGGATGGAATGGATGGGTGTGTGGAGTGGTTACCAAGGAACCTACTTACCTGGAGATTAACCCCCTGTCCCACAGATTTGGAAAAAAGGAGTCTCCAGGACAAATCTGGAGAGTCCCCAGGTATGTTTATGGTACAAGTCATTGCTTGTATAAATTATGGTACTGTGTGTGGTAACATAGTGGACTAGTCTGAAAAAATGCATCCATCAACTTCAGCCCATGCCATATCACCCTAGCTGACCCAGAGGAAGGCAAAAACCAAAAACAAACAAACTCTATTGAAGCCATTTCCAGTTAAGTCCCAAGTGGGTAGAGAACATAGTAACATACTTGATGAGGCTAAAAAAAGACATAGCCATCAAGTTCAGTCCATGCCATATCACATCTGTTGATCCAGAGGAAATAACACTGAATACATTTCTAATTAAGCCCCAAGTGCCCCACACCCACTCCTGTGAAAAATTGCTGTCCACCAGGTCCCCAAAGTGCAACGTATGCCCAGTCTAGCAGGCAATGCCTTACACCTTTTGCTAGTCATTAATAAACAGGTGAAAAGGCAACTTGAACCTTGTGGCACCCCTCTTGCAACTTATAGTAACTTGAAAAGGTTCTGTTTACAACAACTCTCTGCCATCTATAATTTAAAATGTTCTCTAATCATGCACACATATCACCTTCCAAACTGAAGGAGTAAATGATGCATCATTAACCCTTTGCGTGTCAGAGGCTTGGCCCATTTCTAGTACCTTGGTGATCTGACACATTTTCAGTGTTTTGCTATCCATCTGTTAAGGTCTGTTTCCTGTGTGTAAATGCATACTTCTATATGGCAAACTATATACTTTATTTTTTAGGACGAGATGAGCATTTGAATGTTACCTCACTTGAAGTAAATTTTCTTATCATGCAACAAGATATGGAAGGAGATTCACTAAGCAGTGATAATGTGGAGATGACTTCTGCAGTTTATCACTTCTCTAGTTCCTATGTTATCCTACAGAGCCTATGCACTCCAAATCTCCAGATCTCCAAAGTTGAAGAAATCTTAGTGTATAGGCTCCATAGAATAACACAGGAATTTTAGAAGTGATAAACTGGAGAAGTCACTTCCACTTTATCACGGCTAAGTGAATCTCTCACAATATGTCATAATTAAGAAAAAAAATGATAGTACTTATTCCATAAACTATATCTCAGTCAAAATTAAGTTTTTAGCTAAACGTTCAACTTTTTGAAAACCATATATCCCCTAACACAGAATATGTATATTTTTATCTAAATGCATGTCCTGCACCAATGTGAAATTAAAAGGAGCACAAATGAACATTTCACTGGTTACATAGTAAAATAGACAGAAAACAACTCAATAACCAGATAAAAGCATATATTTCCTGAAAGTAGGCAATCTGAAGAATCAAAATTGATAAAAAGTATTTTTTCAGAAATGATTTTACAACATAATGTCCCACATTATATTATTGTAACAAACAAAAAGAGTATGAAATATAAATGCCACATATCACCTGAGCACAAGGATATCTAATACGTATCTATGCACACAGATACTATCACGGTCTATCCAAATGAGCAACAGTGCATGCATTTTCTGGAAGAAAACCAACACCCATAACATGATTTAGAACCAATAACTACCCTATAACAGCAATATAACACCGTAAATACATACATTCCTTGTAATAGCCATGGCAAACAAAGTTTATTTGCATTTGATACTCAGAAATTTTTCCCAGGAACTGATAAAAGGGCTTTCAATCTATAGACCTCACTCATAGGACTTTTAATCCATTTATTAACCATAAGAGCTTGCAGTTAACAAGAAAGTAACATCAGCTCAATGAAGACTGACCAAGAGAGCTCTATTCATTTTAATAACCCACAGAGCTAACAATGCAACAAGGAATCTAACAAGAAGGGCTTCAAATCGTGTGCAGTTTTTTCACTTTATTAATTTGTATTCTTTTTTTAAACTGTTGAACCTCTAGCAATATCCATATTGATGTTACTGGAGGTTCCAATATTTTTAGAGAGCTGTGATGAGTCTAGTGAGCTATGGATGATGCTCCCCACAAACTGCTGTGATCAGCTATCTCACTCACAACTTATTATGTCGGCATGTGGTGCTGACAAGCAATGATGTGTTTTGCTCACAGTGACATAGCTGATCACACACCTGAATTAATGGAAGCAAAGATCAGGGTCTCACAGTCACTGACCACAGCCCCCATTATACTACCCCATTATATTATGTGATCATTACTAATGCCCCACTGGTAATTATTACCTACTGTCATGGTTTCCCAAGAATAATTCAGGAGTCAGCCAGAGCCACAAGTCTGCACCAGATTGGGTATCCGCTATACACAAGGAGTAGGCAGGAGAATAGTCAGACAGAGCCACAGGTCAGCACCAGGATGGATGGTCAGACAAGCCAGGTCACACACAGAGCCCAAGGGACAGGGACGTGCACAGACATTTTGGAGGGCAGGGGCTCAAATGAAAAAAAGGGCACTTCTCAATAAAATCAGACTGATTAAATTATTATTATTATTATTTTTTTTTGTTAAAAGGGCACTTTGGACAAAAAGGGCAGGTGCTCAAGCCCCCCTTGGTGTCTATGTGTGCACGTGCCTGCCAAGGGAAATGAACTGTGTTGAACAACAACGCATGGGCAACTGAGAATTGGCTCAGTTCCCCTTTAAAGACCAGCCCAGGAAGTAGATGGGAGGAGAATAAGCGGTACAGCATAAAACAAGGGCCTGTGTCATTCTGCCACTTCGCAACAATGAATCTGCAGAATCTTGCCGCGATGTGTCAAACCAGCAGCCTGCACCTGCTTCAAATCGAGCGCCAAACCTGGTTAGCAAGAGGACACGGACGGCCAATAGCTCCGCCAAGTGCCCCCAAACCTGGCACCATCAGCGACGTCTGGGAGGAAGCTACAGCGACATATCGACGCCTTCTGAATCATCGTCGACAGCGGTGCTGGAACTAGGTAACTGTAACACCTACACAGTTGTGTAAGAGAAAAATACTAGGAACTGGAAGGCACTCCCCTCCTTCCTTTTCTCTTCTCCACTCAAGAAGGCAACCCCTGAAGTTCCGATTTAATGATAAGGCCATGGAAAGCATACATTTCTTTTCTCATATCTAAATATTCCCTTATCCACCCTGGTGCTCTTCACATGACCTTCAGCTTTCATCCACAGTCATAACCCCCTCTCATTTATGTCTTCACGACTTCTCACATGCTGCATGTCTGCTATTGAACTCACTAGCACACCATATTAGACTTTCACACAATTTTAGTAACTGTAATTTAGGTTGAAAAAAGACTTGCATCCATCTAGTTCAACCCTTTTCCTATTCCTGTTTACCATCGTTGATCCAAAAGAAGGCAAAAAAAACCCTCAATATAGCAATTTCAAATTCTGCCTTGAATGGGGGGGGAATACCTTCTTGATTCCAAATGGCAATCAGATTTTTCCCTGGATCAACAAGCCCTAACTAAATATTAATCCCAATACTAACGTGCATAGCCCTCTATGTTATGCTCTTTTAAATAAGTATCCAGGCCCTTTTTAAAGGCATCTAATGTATTCGATAGCACCACCTAATCAGGCAGTGAATTCCATACCTATATTGTCCTTACTGTAATTTAATTAGTTTCAAGTGCTCCTTGAAATGCCATCTCTTCGCACAAGTCTTTTCTTATCTGGGACCAATTGTTTGTTTAGCTGATCATATAATAAAAAATAAAAGGTTCAGCGGCTCAGTAGATATGCAATCAGGATACAAAGAATAATAAAAGTTTATTAAGGGCCATATCACTCTCTACATATAGTTAGATGTACTCACCAAGGGCTCCGTCAGCCCAGTATACTAGCAACAAGAAACAAAAAAGGCTGTCCATCCAATACACAATGTAAAGAAAATGAAATATGTAAAACAGTTTTCTTTATCCAGGTATAAACTCGGAATGTTCATGAGACATACCTAGATAAGACTTACAAATACTGGTCCACCAGACTCAACTTCAACAGTCAACGCATTTTGCGTCCAAAATGCTAATTCATGAATAAGCACTATGGACACAAAAAGCGTTGATTGCTGAAGTTGAGGCTGGTGGACCAGAATTTGTAAGTCTTAACTTTGTATGTCTCATGAACTCTCCATGTTTTTACAGTGGATGCATGAAGAAGATTGTTATACATCTTTCACTGTCGTTATATTGTGTGTGTGTTGGATGGTGCAGCCTTTTTTTGTTTGCAACTTTTCAGATTGCCTAACTTTATTCTCCCTGCCTACCTTATGTTCTCTCATGCTCTATATAGTAAGCTCTTACATGCAGGGCACTCATAATTTGTTTTGCTCAGGTTCTGCATGTCATTTTATGTTCCCACTCCTATTGTGATGCTTCACTTTTTTTAACCCTTTGAACATGTATTTATATTATTGATTTGCATTTATTTATTTTGTAGTACATTTTGAAGAAACCAATTAATTATACAGATTTTTATGCACTGCAGATTTAGAAGTATCACCATAGGTACACATATCAAAAGTATGAACACAGAAGACTATGATGTGCAGAACGATCTTTCACAAACTTCTGACCATGATTGCTTTGTGGATACTTTTATGTTGTATAAAAATGCAGATGTCTGTCCCTGAAACAAAGCCTCATAGCCTCATACCCCCATAAAAAAACCTCCCTAAAGAGGCATGCCCCTCAGTTAGGGAATTATTGGGTTAAGCTCAAGCATATTTCAACAGTGATGGAATTCGAAAATACAGCAATGGTTAGAGCACTTAAGTGAAAGTAAAAAACTTGTATGTGACATTGAAGAAAAGCCAGAAAGGTTATATCTGTGGGACTCAAGAGTGTTGGTGTTCAATATTCATGAAGAAAATCTGCAAAAGAAGACACATTAGAATAGTAGCCACTAATTGTACTCGACTCCCACTCCTTTTGTCTTCTATGCTGGTGTAGTATAAAGATAAACATCACACATAATTTATGTCACTAATTGTGTAGTACTAAAGTAACAACTTGTCTAAGATGGCAGATAAGCTGTTTAGTTTATGCACACATCTGCAACAAATTCTGTTCCATAGAAAGGGCAGTCTGCCTCCCTCTACACACCCACAATGGTTTCGCCACCTAATAGTATGCTTTGTAATGGGTAACATGTGGCCACTTAGGTAATCCAAGTGTTCAAGTTCAAATGCCTCAATGTAATCCTTGAATTTGTTTAACTCTTTAAGGACCAGAAAGGTGTGCAGTGCATTATGAAACAATGTGCTGTACAACCCTCTGTTTGTTAAAAGTATATCAGACATCATTAATCAATCTCACTGCAAAATAAAAAAAATATATGAAAAAATAAATATAACGTGATCACTGGCAATGGTCATAGTCATCCTGGGGATGCCTGGACAGCAAATGAAGTGTCTTTAGATGCTGCATCTCCAAAACCTCCACTATGCATTGTTCAGGTGGCAGATAGCCAGGGTAACCACACATGGACATACCCGAGTCAACGTGTGGTTACCATTAGCTGGTCAGTCTTCATCAGGATGATTGTGATTATTGCCTGTGATGTAGGCTGACCATATTTCCTTGAAAGTCCAATCGTAGTAAGCTGCAAGCAGAGAGAACGCGTTTGCTCCGCCTCTTACTATCAGTGTTCTCTCTCTCTGGCCAAAATGCCTGCCCCTGCAGTAAATCGGAACTTCCTCTCTTAGTAACTCACACTAGTGGTTTTTTCTGTGTTTAGTGTACGCATTGATTACCATAGAGTCTTATGACTTGTCGTCATATCACTGTCTAACAGACTCTATGGTAATTTACCATAGGCTCGAGAGTCTTAGGGCTAGATTTAAAGGCTCACGTTAAATCAGTCGCTAAGTGAAAAAGGCACATCGCTCGCAAATAATACATGAGTTACGGCAGATTCAATAGGTACTCTACAAGAATAGCTATCGAGCGTAGGCACAGCCAAAAC
Source organism: Rhinophrynus dorsalis (assembly GCA_037306005.1). Lineage (NCBI taxonomy): Eukaryota > Metazoa > Chordata > Amphibia > Anura > Rhinophrynidae > Rhinophrynus > Rhinophrynus dorsalis. The sequence goes on along the minus strand of CM074722.1, from coordinate 367,871,701 downwards.
ACGTACCACAAAAGCCGTTGTCGCTCATGTTAATGCACAACGGGCAGCCAAATCACACGATAACAAAGCTCAAAACAACATGTAACATAACGGCTGCCGTTATGCCGTCTAGCAACCCTGATTGATGCAACAACAAATTCAAACACACAGCCAATCCCAAAGCCCCAAAGTATCAAAAACTTCAAATACACCTATATATACCCAAAAATAACCGTCACACACTGTCTGTTATCGAGTTCTCGAAAGCTAGTTATCAAGACCCAGGACCGGAAGATAGTGATCAGAGAGAGGGAGACAGGAGCGTACATTGGTACATTGGAGGTAGAGGAGTTTTGGAGTTTGGAGAGAGGAGAGCATTGCACATAATACGACACATATCACACCTTTGCACATATTACATACACACATACAAACACAAACACATACATACACATAGTCCTTTTATTTTATAACACCCTACACATTTTACATTTTATATTGACAGTGTGAATCTGTGAGTGAAAGTGCGTGACAGAGAGTGAGTGGATCGAGTGTGTCTGTGAGGGCCAGTGGGAGTGCCTGGGTGTGAGTGGGTGAGTGATGGCAAGGAGAGGAGGACAGGAGAGAGGGATGGGGAGAGTAGTGGAGGAGGAATCTCCTCAGGAGGGCCTCCTGGGGAGATCAGGGGTGGGAGAGGGAGATCCGCAGGGCGGAGGGGGACCCGGCCCACAAGAGCAGACACACGCAGGACAGGGACAGAACCTGCAGTGGGACGAGGGGTAGTTGCTGGGGAGCACTCCACACAGTCAGGGTCAGACCAGGCAGGACACTCCGGCTCAGAATCCTCCCATGCCGGAGGTGATGAGGGCAGGATCAGGGATCCTAAGTACACAGAGGAGGAGAACACAGCTCTTGTGGAGGCTGCCCTGGAGAGGGAGAGTGTTCTCCACCCGATGGCGAAGGTCCCTGGCCTGTCAGCGAGGAGGAAGGCAGCCTGGAACCAGATCTGCAGCCGGGTGAACGTGGTGGCTCCATGCAGGCGGGACGTGGTGTCCATCAAGAAACGATGGGGCGACTGCCGGAGGGTGGTGAAGAACAAGCTCACAGTGCTTGCCAAGCACGGCCGAGGCACTGGAGGTGGCCCACCCATCCCTATCACCTTCTGCGGCTGGGAGGAGATGGTGCGGCAGACCATGTCCCCGACCCTGATCGAGGGGGTCGTTGGAGGAGCTGACACTGGGGATGAGATGAGCCTTCACACTACCGGTAAGTGCAACACTACATAACCACACACTACATCAACCAACACCAGCTGCACACACAGTCACACCTCAACACATGCCCATCATTCATCCATACAACTGCACCAACACAGCACCCTGAGGGTTAAAAAGAGGACACAACACCAGGACAAATGTCAAGGTCCAACTTGGGACAAACCTGTCAAAGTCCTACTTCAACCCTCCTGTCGCTGTACTCATCACATACAATATACAAACCGTGATGTTCAAAATGTCGTCTGTTAATATCATCACTGTTCACACACAATGTCACCAATGTCCCCACAGGGAAGTCATCACCTAACCCCTTGAGTGCTAGAGGGATCATCAATGCATCGATCAACAATGCTTTGGCAACCCCTCTGGGACTCAAAGGGTTAACCAGACAACAAACAAGTCAATAGGCCAACGATCACATGCTACACAGGGGATATTAACTAAGTGGTGATAAAGAGATGGTGGAGACAAAGTAACCCTCACACACCCTCACTTCACCAATACCAGTGTTAGTCTATGGAGAATATGCAAAAACAAGAATCAAGTTGATAGGGTCCCATTGTACAGACTTCATGGAAAATACTGGAATTGGGGAAAGGAGATCACTGGAGAAGTCACCATCATGTTCACTTCATCACTTCAACATCACAGTTTACTGAATCACAAAAAGGGTGGATCAGGTCACACATCACAGTGTCCCAGAGAATAACTGCTTGTATGTGCAACACACAGGCCGAATACTATTCCACAGAATTAAAGGTGGATGAAGTAGGCCTTGGTGTTGTGCTGCAATCATTTACTCTAACTTGAAATGACATATCCCACATCTGACTCCCACATGGATCCACAGGGGTGCTGATGCCATGGATGGATGGTACACCAGCCGCTGTTTGCAGGATACACATGGGAACCAAATATCAACCATTGTACCTTGGTCACCAACAGGCCATGACTGATGGATATCTCGGATTGAGTACGGCTGACTCACACAGAAGGATGGATGGGCTCATACACAGAGAAAAACAGGCCTCAATCAAAGATATCCCTCACTACTGGCTTGATTGTTGCCCTTAGGATTCAACTGGAACATACAACACAGGATCTTGTCAAATTCATCAATCTGTGATTGCCAGGGTGGTATCCCATGCATCACAATGTAATGCATAGGATATCATCATGACAACCAGAGAGTCATCTGTCAAGTAATTCAAAATTGTGCATTGTACGGGATCAAATAAGAAGATAGGGTTGAATAACACTTGAATCCCGCTGCAGATCTATTCACAAGAGATATGGACACTAATGAAAACAGTCAGATATGTACCTGTCAAATGTTTAAAAATATGTCCCAACGCGATGTGAAAACAGAGACCAGTTCACTGGATGTGATTGCCTTACTGGTCAGATATGTGCACCCATCAAAAATCAACCTACATTGCTACCATCCAAATACACATACATAGTATATCACACTTTACGTAGATGGGATATACAAGGTATGTTCATATCCATCATATCAATCCAATGTATTATTGGATGGGTGCACATATATAGCCAGTAAGGCAATCACACTTACTGAACTGCTCTCTGGCTTCACATCTTGGAAGGATATTTTTGTATCCATATGAAGGGTACATATCCACATACATATATGACCATTTCTACTTGTGTGTGACTGTAATGGGATAGCAATGGGTAATGTCATCATAATGTAATATCATTGGCATCGTAAAAAGATGTGTCTCGATGTAAGTCCTATCCCTCCAACCCTCATAGTTATACAGATATTGCTCTATGTGACAGGTGGAGATATCTTTCATTTGTCCACATGGAGGCTCTTCAGCAGAGCCAAATTCGCAACATTTCGAGATGAATACCTCTTTGGGATGGTCCACAGAGTGTACTTGCAAACCATGCACACTTTGTACACCATTCCAATTAAGTATTATTCTCTAAATGGGACAATTTTGGCTCTGCTGAAGAGCCCTCGTGTGGACAAATTAATGAAATCTCCATCTGTCACATAGAGCAATATCTGAATAACCATGATGGTAGGAGGGATAGGACTAACAGCGAACAACATCTGTTTTCACAATATCTACAATATGACATCAAGGTGGACTTAACCTTTGCTAGACCCTTGGAGGGATAGCCATCCCTAAAAGTTGTAAAGACAAATAATTGTTGTAGGATTCACCCCCCGAGTTAAACAGTGGTATTCCTACTGCTGAAAGGTGTGTTGATTGAAAAGGTATCACAGCTCAGACATGGATATGTCAGGGGCAATATCCCAGTGGCCTGAAATTGTACAGTGGTGCTGTTACTACACTATCATATGGACAGCTCTGGTACACGGACCAGATATCTACATGGGAGGGTGTTGCAACAGCCCCACTGTACTATTTCGGGCTACTGTGATATTGCATCTCAAAATGAAACCTTTACCCGTAATAACCCAAACAACACCTTTCAGCAGTGGGAGTACCCTTGTTTAACCCAGGGGGATTAACCCAAACACATATATTTTTCTTCACCACATATCAAAGTATAACTGTCTCCCCAAACCTATGGCTAAGTTCACTAATCACAACATCTCATTTCTCCACACAGCTTATGGCCCTCAAGCCCAGCGGGAGCCCGTGGAGGAGGCTACGTCACCCCCCAGTGAGGAGTACACAGAGGAGGGGACCAGCCAGTGGTCATCATACCCATCATACCCCATCTCTTCCAACACAGGCTGCACCACCACCTTCTGCACCACCACAGGCTGCACCCCTCGAAGCTGCACCACCACAGACTGCACCCCTCGATGCTGCACCACCACAGGCTGCACCCCTCCAAGCTGCACCACCACAGGCTGCACCCCTCCAAGCTGCACCTCCCCAGTACAGTGGCTGGATGCAACAGGAGGAGAGGTGGATGTATCCAGCCACCTCCACCAGCTACTACCCTCCAGCAGCAGCACCACCACCGCCAAGGAGGCAGTGGCTGCCAGGGACAGTGGCCACCACCCAATATGGGCCATATGCCTCACACATCAACACACCCTCCTGGATGGCTCCACAGCATGCCCCAAGGTATGATCCCAGGTGGGGTCCAAGCACCTATCAGTGGCCACCATATGACCCTTGGCCACTGGACTACCCACACCTGGGCCTGATTGGTGAGCCCCAGCGCCCCCTACCCAGGGACATATTCACACCTCCACCAGCACACACATCATTGGGCAGCTCGGAGTCACTTGATGTGGTGGGCACATGCCCATCATCTGCACCAGCCACTCCAACAGCTGTCACACCAGCCACTACACCTCCAGCAGCAGCAGAGGAAACAACACCTCCAGCAGCATCAGAGGAAACAGCAGCATCAGCAGCAGCAGAGGAAACATCAGCAGCAGCAGAGAAACAGCACCTCCAGCAGCATCAGAGGAAACAGCAGCATCAGCAGCAGCAGAGGAAACATCATCAGCAGCAGAGAAACAGCACCTCCAGCAGCAGCAGAGGAAACAGCAGCATCAGCATCAGAGGAAACAGCACCCTCAACAGCAGTGGAAACAGCAGCACCAGGGTCACCGGGCACATCCACCTCCAGCACTGCACGCCTCACAGCGATGGAGGAGGAGTGTATGGCCCTTCAAAGGAGACTACTCCGCTCGAGCAGGAGTACAGATGGCAACATCACCAGGAGCAGGAGGGAAGCCAGGAGGAACATAGCCCGATTGGAGACCAGAATCCAAGCCCTGGAGTCAGAGGTGGCCAGGGGGAACACACAACTCCACCAGCTCCAGACAGGTATCATGGACATGTTGATACAGGTACTTGTGGAGTTGAGGGAGATCAACCGCAGGGAGAACCCGAGGATGGAGAGGGAGAACTTGCGTTCCACGGAGGGATCTACTGCACCCATCACCCCCTCCAGTGTTACCCCTGAAGCCATACCTAGGGGGCAGAGGGTAAACAGGCGATCACCTCTGGCACCCAGTCTAAGGCCCCCCCCCCCAAAAAAAAGAAAAAATGAAAGGCCCAACCTGTTAACTGCCCCCTCAATAAAGAAACATTGTGCTTTTGATTCTTGTCTGATCTGCTGTGTCTTCAGTTATGGATTGGGTGGCAGGTTTGTCTCCAATGCATTGCCATGCAATGCAGTGAACACAACCTCCGCCTGGGTGAAATGTTTGTGGGATGCTACAACATGGGTTCACACACACACACACACACACACACACACACACACACACACACACAGTTGTACAAATTCAACTGGAAATACATCCCTGGAGCCATATTACTCAACTGTGTTATATGGCGATGTTGTGTGTTGAATCTGAACAACAAAACATACCCCTTAGCACAACAAATGGTACAACATTGAACATTTGTCTACATAATATGCTGTGTTTAACCCTTTGAGTGCCAGAGTGGTAGGCAACACATTGCAAAGAAATGCGTTGGGTACCACTCTGGCACTCAGAGGGTTAAGGGGATAACCAAACAAACAGCTATGTGACTTAGCGCTGACATAACAAGCAGGACAGGTAAATGGGACATGCATCAATATTGTCTTGGATTCAAACACTTATTGTGCAACTGACTTACTGGGGAACCCAATGTTTTTAACCTATGATTTCAATGTGTAGCACACACATTGATATCCTGGGGTGAGCATTGGGGTCTACAGTAAGTGGAGTTGTTGTTTCCCTAAGAGTGTAACAGACTTCACCAGTGATACAAAAGCAGAAAAGAGAAGAAAGCTCACAGCGCTTACTCACCATAAAATATCCATATCATATTATAAATTAAATATAAGAATAAAGTTAGAAATATAGATAGAAGCAAGGAATGAGAAGGTTCTCCAGTCCCCATAACATTAGGCCTAAACCCAAAAGTGAAAACACATACAAAAAAGACAGTCCTGCGCTCCTCTATATACTGTGAACATGAGTGCCCTGTATTTAGCATATGTAATAACTCTTAGTAAATCTAAGTGAAAATAAGTGAGAATTTCGTTCCACAAATTGGCCAATCCATGTGTAAGCTTACCACCACGCCAAGGTATCTCACTTTGCGGTAAGTCCTACTCTAATACACCTATAAAGACCCTATCTAAATTAAAAACAGACATTCTCTGAAGAAAGATGTTATAATAAACGCGTCAGTGGGGACCCTTTAAATATCTTTTTGATGTTTTTATTTCTTGTGGATCCACATGTCCACTTAGTCTGGTTGTTCGTTGATGTAGCCCATGTACTGAGATATGTCAAAGTGGAGCAATATCTCAGAACATTGATTATACTGAGCAACACAGAAACTGTGGACAGGAATTCACTGTGGAAGTATGTCCCCTGTATCACCTCTTAATCACTCCCACAACACATTAGTGTATCACTGCCACCATCATCTGTTTGCATGAATACATCACAGAGTCCACTCACTGGCAAACAAGTGGTGGACTCCTGTGATGTGGTGATGCCTTTTCATGTATGGGGGATACTCTATCCTGAGTGTGGTTACGCATTGACAAATGTGTAATCCAATATATCCTCATACAGACACAGACTGAATAGTGATGGTTCATCTTTATTGTGTCTCAAAGTACATCAGAACGTACATGTGTTTTCTGTGTGTATTGCCTATAAGCATTGAACACTTGTATGAGAACACTAAATGTACTTTGAAACAAAGTCGTACTACTTTAGTAACACTGCTGTCCTGCTCATGTGTTGTCCACAAGGTTTGACAACTCTGTTGATGAGCATCCTAACTGTACAGGTTATTACACTCATGAATTTGTGTTTTCTGTGTCTATATGAGAATGTTCCAGCAGAGGTTGCTGTGAACCTCAGGTCAAACATTGCATCACCAACAAAATCACCAGAAACAGCAAGGGGTGATCTTCATGAAGGTGTTGCCAAGACATCAATCCAGTCACATGGAAGATCTTCAGTTCAAGGATGGATCATGTTATGGATGCCTGTGGGACAAGATGACAGGATTTTGAGCAGTAGACCGGAACTGATCATCAAGCAACAAAATTTCGACTTTATAATCCCCTCAATTTTCTTAATTACAGGTGAGTACACAAACCATTGCTTGGTATTGTGTTGTGTACTCATCTGTAACCAATTATGTGGAGAACTAAGGACATGTGCACCAGCCCTATGGATATGTGCCCCTGACATGAATACACACATCAACAAGTGTTCTGAGAGCTCCATGGAAGTAATGAATTTGGGCTGCCACTGTGAAAGTGACAGTGGCAGCCCAATGTCATTTGTTCCATGGAACTATTAGGACATATTTGTTGATGTGTGTATTCATGTCAGGGGCACATATGTCTGCACACTCACAGGTCAGCATGGAGTCCCTGGTAATCTGATCTACATTTCATGACCTCTACGTTGTGTGACAATACCACTGTACATCCACCCCTCTGCTGCTCTTCTCAGCTCTAGCACAGTACAGGTCCCATATTGAGTCCAATGGGCCTTTAACCCCTGATGTGACGGAGTATTATTCAATACATAGCATTGGATAATACTCTTTCGCTACAAGGCTAGCATGGTTGCTCAGGCTATGATCATGGCAAATCAAGTTAGTTGCTGTCAATCAAGCCCTGTAAGGTGATGAACATGGGTTATGTGTTGTACCTTGCTTCTCCTGGGGGTGTGCATGATATCCTTGGGGTCTGTATGTCAACCTGAAGAGTGGAATGGAGGATGGTTTTTGAATCCACACACACAATTTGCCACGTCCATGGTATGGTTGATGTTTGGGGCCATGCTGCTGCCAGTGCAGTGCTGTGTCAATGTTCATGTGGGGTGAGACAGAACATCATGTGCAGAGTGGTTAGTGTGTTGGCACCAATTCACAGGACTGATGGGGGACTTGCATGGATTGTTTGCATGCCTGTGTTATACTCACAGGTAAAGTGTTCAGTGATGAGCGTGTTGCTGATCTGCGCCCCTCTAAAGGTCTCCTCAACATGGCCGATGTCCATGGGCACTTCAGGTATGGGGGGGTCCTGGATTTGATCCAGCAGCCTGGTGTCCACTGCAATGTTGTGCAGTATTGTGCACGCCACAATTATGTCGCACACCTTTCCTGGTGCATACTGCAGTGCTCCCCCTGAGTGGTCCAGACATCAAAATTGTGACTTGAGGAGGCCAAAGGTCCACTCAATGGCATTCCTCGTTCTGCCATGAGCCTGGTTGTACCTTTCCTGGATATGTGTTTGAGGATTGGCCACAGGGGTCAGTAGCCAGGACTTGCAGCCATAGCCAGCATCACCTGTGTAATGTGAGTGACATGGTGAGACAGGGAGCACATGTTGTGTGAATGATGTTTTGTGTGGTGGACGTACTAGCTGTGGGTCAGGAGCATGCTGAGCAGTGTTGTGTGTACACCTGTGGATGTGGTGTGATTTTGTATTGTGAACTCACCCAAAAGCCATCCCCCTGTAAAAGTTCCATCCTCGAAATCTCTGTGGACTGAGGAGTTTTGGAGAATGTAGGAATCATGTGAGCTGCCAGGATACTTTGCACAGACATTCATAATCCTCATATTGCTGTCATGCACCATCTGCACGTTCATGGAGTGGAAGTTCTTCCTGTTGATGAATAACTGGGCGTCACATGCTGGGGTTTTAATACGGATATGGGTGCAATCTATAGCACCCATGACCCTGGGCATGCCTCCCCTTGCGTAAAAGGTCTGCTTGACGTGTATCCAGTCCATGTCGGTGGTGGGGAAATGTATATAAGTACTGGCCTTGCTTTTGAGGGCTGGCAAGACCTGGGCCAGCACCCTGGAGAATGTGGCCTGTGACATGCCAGATGCGTAACCCTCAGTGGACTGGAAGGCCCTGCTTGCCATGAAGTGTATGGCACACAGTAGTTTCTGCAGGCCAGATATGGCATGGTTGTGGATGTAGATGGGATCCACCTGATCCTTGATGACCTCATACAAGGCAATGATGCTGTCAGGCCTCAACCTGTAGCGATCAATGACCTAATCATCGGTCATTCCAAAGAGGGTGACCCTTGGGCGGTATACTCTGGGCCTTGGTGGTCGTCTATACATCCTCTGCTGCTGTGGAGTATCCTGTTGCTGTGGAGCATCCTGTTGCTGCAGCTGTGCATCTGCAGGCAGGTGCTATCCTCCAGGGGGGGATGGACTCCTGTGTGGCTGCTGAGCCAGAGCCTCCTCACTTGCAACATGTGAAGGCTGTTGATCAGGCGTGCCTGGGGGTTGCTGGTGTTCCCTAGCTCTTTCCCTTGCACGCCTTCTCCGCAGTCTTCACAACAATATGTAACCCAACATATTGATTGCGCTCTCTGTCTCTCTCTATCTCTCCCTCCCTGAGTGTAAAACAAGCCACAGGTGAGTGTGGTGATTTGTCCCTTTAAGTACTTGATAGGGCATTGTGTAGGTGTGGTGATGAGGTGAGTGCTGACCAATGGAAAGTTGTTTTTGTCCAGGTAAGTATTTGCAGGTGTTTGTGTGTTATAAGAAGTGGTGTGTTGTGCTTGGTATGTGTCTGCCATTTGCGGGTGTGTAGTTGTGGGGTGCAGGTCGCGTGTTGATGTTGCACAGGTGAGCTTGTATTTGCAGGTGTCCGTGTCGTGTGATAACCCCCATTGTTCCGTGCCATGTTGTGTTGGTGTTTTTTTGGGGGGTCCTTGTCCCTGTGGTGTTGCTTGTTGTTGTGTGTGGAGTGATTTGTGGTGTCTGTCCATGTTTTTGTGCTGTTTTGGCATTGCACGGGTTAATTTTTCCATTTACATGCTTGTGCGGTAAGCATTTTGTGTATTTTCCTATGTAACGGGTGTTTGGTTTTGACCGTTAAGTGTCTAACGTCTAAGAAAAGTGGGTCTTAACTTTTTCTCGTTAGGTGTCTCTTTTTTTCAGCCGTTAACAGTACTGCAAGCCTTTGAATGGCTCTGGGGAATCTTGTTCCATGCGTCTCAATGCACGTAAGTGTATCGGCTGTAAGGATTCTCAAACTGCCGTTAGCTGTTCTTTAGACGGATCTTTGATCTTGGAAAATGATAAATGGTTCTGCTAGGTTCACCATAAAAAGGGTCACTTCAATTATGCTGTGGACAACGTTGTACTACTTTAACCCCTTAAGGACCAGCTCGCGGACACGCGGCCAGCACTTAAGGACCACTGGGCTTTTTTTTCCGGTTCAGGGCTTCCGGAGCGGCGTGCAGCTGCGCTGGGAGCCCTGAACTCCATGACGTGCCAGGACCATCACTAGTCCTTAAGTGCCGGACTGCCGTAACGGTCCTGGCACCTAAGTGGTCGTTAAGGGGTTAAAGAGTATGTTGAATATGATAAAGTTATGCAGCTCCAGTTTGCTGTTTCATGGGTGTTTTATATCAGATGGACCTAACATTCAAGGTGTTCAATGGCTCATTCAACTCAATGGACATTATATGTCCCTTTCTATGCAATTGGTTTGCAACAAAAATGACTAAATATTTATTTTAGTATATGATCCACTGTCAAACATGTACACAGCTTAGTCTGACAATAAAAATTCAGAATACTAGGTAACCACACAAACATACCTCCCAACATTTCAATTTGCCAAAGAGGGACACTTGTGTTGTAGGGGGTGTTGCTGGGCGATGGGGCATTACAGAGAATTTTTAGGCTGTTTCATGACCTATTGACACCTCCTCGTGTAACCTAATAAATGACTTATAACAAGACCAAAGTATTTTATTTACACAGAATAATTTATAAGCACATATACTGACGTTCCATACCATACCGATTTACGTGGGACAGTCCCGATTTTAGGGCCCAAATCCGCTGTCCCACCCGCATTACACTGTGTTCCGATTTACTGGACTGTTCCCCGCTTTATGCGTTTTGTCCGTAGAGCTACTGCAGCCTACAGACACACCATGCTCATCATGTTGAGCGGTGAGATGCCTAACTGACTGCACATGCAGGCAGGCAGTATTTGCGCATCCTTAACCTTTGGTTGTGTGAGTGAGAAGAAGTACTGAGTCAAAGTCATGTGTCTGAGCAGCACTGCCGCACCCGACGCGCCCCCTGAGAACAACCAGCAAGTTGTGTGCCAGGTCAAACAGCCTACTATCGCGTCCTGATCTAGTACTCCAACAGGTACATTCACTCTCTCTCATTTCGAGTTGTCTCCGTCTGAACTAGTATTCAGCGCGGCGGCACCTGATTATGCATGGGGAGTGGGGGGGGTCATGGCCACAGCGGGGCTTTGCAGACATGAGTACTGTTACTGTGTCTCGGTGCCTGGCCTCAGAGTGACAAGGAGGCGGCAGGCAGGATATCTGATAGAAGTTGGAGTCATCCAGCCTCCAGTGTTACTGAGTTTAAATTGAAGTATTTGTACACAGTGACTGCAATCTGGCCTGAGTCACAAGGCATACAAGCAGCCTCAGCAGTAAAAGCTGACACTGCTGGGCCTTGTTCAGCTGGCTAGCAGTTTCTTGATCAGTCAATGAATATTCAGGTGATGGAGGTGGGACCGGGGGGGAAGGGGGTCCTGCTTTGGCAATTTTAAATGTTGGGAGGTAAGCTTATATACTTTTATCTGCTATCAGATGAAAAATTAAGGAAAGAAAAAAGTATTTACTGCACTACAATATATTAATGTACTATGAAATTCTCTCATATATTTGATCACAGTTTCTGTTATCACAAAATATCAATGTACAATATATGTGATGACAGATACTGTGATCTAATATATGTGAGAATTTCATAGTACATTAATATATTGGAGCACCGTAAACATTAGAAACCTCTCTAGCATTGAAGAGGTCTAAAGCCCCATTTAAACCAATACAGATTTTAAAAATTTCTGTTATGTAGGTGGTTTGCTCTAGAACTCCTCCTGGGTGGGGGGCGAGAGGCACTAAGGTGTGATAATGAGGTGATAAAGCGGAGATGACTTCTCCAGTGATATCACTTCTCCATTTGCTATGTTATTCTGTGGAGCCAATGCACTAAGATTTCTCCAGCTGTAGAGATCTTAGTGCATAGGCTCCATAGATTAACATAGGAACTGGAGAACTCATCAACTCTTTATCACGCTTTTTTTTATAACCCCCAAGGTCTCCAGTGATATCACTTCTCCAGTTCCTGTGTTTTTGTATGCAGTCTATGTCCTCAAGATCTCTCTCAGGAAGGAAATATACCATACAACCTCAGGTATAATATGTATTTTTTTTTACCCCATTTCATCTTATGTGAAGTAGGGGTGACGTGGGTAGAGTAACTACACGAGTTTAAAAAAAATATGAAAGCGTTGGTTTCCGCTCAATGCCTATCCCCCTTCCCTCCCTCCCACACCTCAATACTGTATTTTGATTCCCCCTACTCTTCCTTCATCTCCCCACCAATACTTCTATCCAGAGGCATTATGAGCCTCTTCAGAGGTAGCCTGGAACTCCGTCTAGTGGGTGGCATGCTTCCAATCCCGCCTGCTTCCTCAGCTGCTCTTTGGTCCTTGGAGGACCTCTGCCATTGGGAAGATTTGTGAATATCTGAAGGTCCTGGCAATGCCTTCCGTAGTGTCAATGCGCAGACCAATGTACATTGAAATTACAGTTGTACCCTGTCAGGAGGTCCTATCGATAGAGATATGGGTGAGTAAAGGGAGAGAAAGTGGGGGGCTCAAAATACAATAATGAATTGAAAAGAGGGAAGGAAGGGGGATAGAGACTGAGGGGAGACCAGCATTTTAGTTTTTTAGTGAGTGGATGGAGAGAAAGGGTGTGCGTATTATACACATGTATTTACATTTTACCTAAAATATTTGTTATAATTTATATCTGAGTATTATACACAAGTGCTACCTGCACCAAAAATACTTCCATTAACCCAGTTTGCATCAAGAACATGGTAATGGAGCAGTCTATGGGCATTGCATTCCTTTCTTCTGCCTTGTTTAATGGCATGTGTTTAACAAGGCACAGTGGAAGGTAATGGCATTTTTCTGTGAATGCTTCTGAGGCAGACTTTGCAGCATAACAGAAGATTATGTGCATTGGTATGCACTGCAATGATCAGACTACCTACTGCATACTCCCTATTGCAGCCCCTGGCATTAGGGTATAAAGCCAGTAAGCTGTTCTGGGCTGAACTGTACATTCACCTCATTGATGCACATATAAATGTCCAGTCTCCGGGCCTAACAATTGTTAGAACTGGGCATTTTAATGAAAACCACCTTGGTAGTAAAGATAACAGACACACACAGATCAATGACCCAAGTCAATCTGTAACAACGTCATCAGGTAGCGAATACTTGTGGTCAATGTTTTCACTAATTCCCATGATAACGCTGTTCCTGGTTAGTTCTTAACCCCTTAAGTACTAGCCATCCAGGGAAGTTACCTTCCCTTAAGGACCGCTTTGATCCTTGCCGACACGCCGGTACATGTGACCTGTTACGCATACCGGCGTGCCACTTTGAGGCCTAAGAGAGATCGCTCCGGTCTTGGAGCGATCAATTTTAGGCCCCGTTTTTACTTACAGCGCTCCCGGTAGAGCGCTGTAAGTAAAAAGTACGTGATGTTCTATGACCGTCACTGGTCCTTAAGGGTATAAGGACCGTTACGGTCATACCACGTCACGTAGTCCTTAAGGGGTTAAAGTGGAACTTTCACTTTGTAACAAATAGTTGATTTTTCAAAGAGCTTTAAAAAAATACCACTATTTTTGTTAGGTTTTTTTTTTTTTTAACAATTGTTTATGAGATATTTTGTTTTATTTATTTCTCTGTTTATACAAATGACCTATCTGGTAGGAAGTGGCAGTTGGGATGGGGAGCAGTGTGGCAAGGCCTGCCAAATTTCCACTAACCAAAATATAAATAAATAATATCAAAGTATTTTACCAGGAAGGATACACTGAGATTGTCTCTTGTACGTCCTGGGTGTATAGATGTCATTATTACCCAAATTTAATGGTACTCGTTTTATCTACCTTGGAAGCATGAAAGGCTGAGTTGACCTTCCTGGGACCTTGAGGTTAGAAAAGATTCTACAAATGGTGCATCAACCAACTGAGCCATCTCAGTATAAGTTTAACTGCATAATAAGTGAGTGTTTTAAAGTAAAAAAATGTCCAACATAAATATAGGTGCTTTTGAAAGCTCTTTCAAAATCACCTGTTTGTTACATAGTAACAATTCTGCTTTAATTATATGAATGTCAGCAAGACCTGATATCTGTTTTACTGAAGAAGAGAGAACATTATTATTGTATATTAAGAGGGAAATATATTTTTAAGATATTATTTAAAGGAAAAGTGACATCTACTAATAATACTCCTACCCCACATACCTTGCTATGGCCAGAAAATCCTAATGGCCCTTATTAATTTTCTTTTGTGCCTTTGTTTAACCCTTTGAGTGCCAGAGAGACATCTAATGCATTGCGAAGCAATGTATTGGATGCCAAAGGGTTAAGAGATAACATCTTCACTCAATCCTGGATGTCATGTCCATTGAGGTGGGAGTGACAGTTGTGATCAGGACTATAGGACACAAACTCTTCCCACTACGCATGTGTAATGTGACGCCTTGTATCATAAGCTGGATACCTCTTTTATAGTTCCTTTCTCCCTCAGAATAACACTCCAATAGTAAACTGACCCTCCTGTTCCCAAACATCAGCCGAGACTTGATGAAGGGAAGAACTCTCTTTTATTGACTCAAACACACAGCTTATATACACTACAGAGACTCTTATCTAGATCAGCATGCAAACGAATACTTGGGACAGTGTTTCTATGCTTGACCAATCAGTCACCAGCATCCTTATAAGGATAAGAATGCAGATTAAGACTTGAAATCATACATTCTTAACTGGCTCATCAATAACCTCCTCTGATTGGTCAAGGAAGCACAGCAGGAATCAATTAACATTCCTTAGCACAGACCTGGAGTAGAGTGGAAGAAAAGCCCAACCCCCACCATCTCTGCACTCCAGAAATTTATTGGAAGCAACTATGGCTATGCTCAGTCTATGGTTGTTTGTCTTTTGGGACACCAATATCTCCCATAGTTGCCACAGTTCCGTCACAGCATGGTAATCATATCTGTACCAGGGAACCCTCAAGGTCTGACCCTGAGACTCAGGATTCTGACCCATATCTCAGGGTAAAAGGTCAAATTCTCAGGGCGAGAGAGTCCAGTGTTACCTACCACAGCTGGGCTGTCCTGGGGGGCAGGGGGCAATTATGCCCTGAGATGATCATCTGTCTTGGCCTATGGGTCAATGCCTCACTAAATCTCTGCTTGTCGCTGTAAATGGAGCTACACTAGTGATACCACAGAGCTTTCAACTGCATACCTCCCAAGTGTCCCTCTTTAGGATGGATATTCCCTCTGTGAGACACAAATCCCTCTGTCTGTCTTTCCCACCCTAGAGTCCCTCTTTTTAGGAGATCAGACTGTGTGGTGTGTATATAAGTGTATCACATTGCTTCACAGCCATAAAACCCACATTAATGTTTGTTTAAATGTCATTATATGTGTTTATAAATTAGTCTGTATAAATAAAATAATTTGGTGTTGCTCTAGATCTTTTATACATAGGGTTGCCACCCAGCCGGTATTCTACCGGAAGGCCGGTGAAAAATTGGCTTCTGTCCAATGTTAAGTCTATGGCGGGAATGCCATAGCTGGTATTTTTTTGAAGAAATGGTGGCAACCCTATTTATACAGTTACACAAAGAGGTATCAGTAGGTCATAAAATCACCTATAAATTCTTGGCAATGCCCCACCCACCAGCAACGCCCCCAGTAGTACCCCCAAAAACAAAATTGCCCCTCTTTGGGCATTTGAAATGTTGGGAGGTATGCGTTTAACCACCGTGCATGCTGCTATCATTCCAGGTTGAGACTTAGCGCTCCGGTACAAGAGCGTTCAGTCTCAGCCCTTCTCACTTGTGCCGGGTCATGTGATCACTGCAGCAGCAATTACATGTACCTGCATTCTGAATCAATGAGGCCTCTGTGTCTCCCCTCTGTCCCTTATGATTAAAGTAAGGGAGAGAGAAGCATAGAGCAGCAGCTGGGAGTATTAGCCCCTTCACTGATGTGCTGGATGCAGGTCCATTTTTGACCTGCTAAAATAATTTTTTTTTTTTTAAAACACAACACAATTTTTTTTTACAAAATACAAATTTCATTTAAAAAAACAAACAAGTCAATTAACATAATTGGAAGTGTGAGTGTTGTGGAGCCATGTAATACACTCATGCACACCACCAAATGTCATCAATAAAAAAGTGGGAAAATAGGGTGGGAAAAAAGGACATGGGGATTTTCACCCAGGGGGACAGTGCCCACTTAAAACTGCCCGTTTTGTAGGTATGACTGATTGGTCATACCTTTCATGCAGTCTCCATAAAAATGTAACCCATTGCTCCCAAATGATCACGAGAGAAAAAAAAAAAACGGTGTTTTTTTTTTTTTTTTTTTACAGTTTTCCTTAATTTTACTAAAATAAATGCTGGGCTATCCATATAAGAGCGGTATCAAAAGAAAGCCCTATTTGTGCATAAAAAAACGGTATAGAATTGTCATGGGTAAAATAAAGTACTTAGAGGAAAAACACTGTTGAACAAAGACATAGTCAAAAAGCATTGCTCCGGTCCTTAAGTGAAATCCACCTCAGATTTTCCTGGTCCTTAAGGGGTTAAACAAACAATAATGTGAGTCTTATTGCTGTAGAGCGATGATATGATACACTTATACACACACAGGGGAGGGCTGGCAACATACAGCCCAAAGGGCAAATACAATCAAGTGGCCCATTTCTACTATCGGCCGAGCCCACTGTCCCAGCCCACCCCTGTTTTATTAATTTTAAAATTGCCCTTAATATTAAGTAAGACAAGTGATACTACAGAGCTTACAGTTGAAATTGGCCTACATTAGTGCTTACAATTTAAGTAAAGCTACACTATTGATGCCATAGAGCTAGGGTTACCACCCAGCCGGTATTTTACCGACAGGCCGGTAAAAAATTGGCTTCTGTCCAACGTTAAGTCTATGGACGGAATGCCATGGCCGGTATTTTTTGGAAGAAAAGGTGGCAACCCTACATAGAGCTTATAAGGTAAATGGCCCATACTACTAGTGTAGCTCTATTTGGATTGTAGCTCTGCATTATCATTTAGATTAATTTCAAATGTAAGCTCTGTGGTATTACTAGTTTAGCCCCATTTACAAGTGGGAGATTGAGTGAGGCAGTGGCCCAGCAGCCCAGACACACGACCAGCCCAGGGAGCAATTGCCCTCCTGCCCCCCAGGCCAGCCCTCCCCCATACGCACACCACACAGTCTAATCTCCTAAAAAGAGGCACATTGGTGGGAAAGAGGGATCTGGGTCTAAAATAAGTATTGTCCCTCCTAAAGAGGGAGACTTGGGGATATGCACAAATAAAGTCCTCTCGCTTGTGTGTGCAACACCTACCAATAACAAAGCCTCATATTTTTAAATACAAACTGGAGTTATTCCGGAGTAAACAAACTACACCATATGGGACGAATAAAATTTCCTAAATCCCCGTGCAACTCAGCAGAGTTTTTAAACTCCTTGAACACTAGAGATCTCCAACGCATTGCACGGGTCTTGTGTTTTTTTCCCCGATAGTCTGCCTGTCATAAGATGGCCGCGCTATCAAGTCACTGATACTAAAACGATTAATCGTAGATTACGTAAGTTTAACCACTCAGTGATAGGTATGGATATCCACCAATAAAATTGCAGCGCGGGTTCTGTCTACTTTGTGTGGCGGAAGTGAATGCTGAATACTGATTTTGTGTGTTTTGGTTTTCATGGTTTCGGGAAGTTTGCTATGTCTGGTACAACTGTCAGCGGACAGAAGAGGAGCCTGGAAGAATTGCTGGGTACTTCTGTCTGTTGACTTGCCACTTAAGTGATGATACTAGTTTTTAGTACTTATGTATGAGCGCTAGGCACAGGATGTTTGTGATCCGAATTGTCACTTTGCTTTGTACACGTTTTTCTTCCTGGGTGGGAGTCACACGTTTGAATGTAATTATTGTACATCGTGTAGATAATAATATCTTAATGATGCTATCTATTTTGCAATAAACGTGTATATGAATTGAAGTGTAAAACGGCAGTACTTATATGGTATGGATGTGAAAAGTGTATGTTTATATAAAGCGTGTTAAGTTGCTGCTTATATTTTATTAATGCTGCTCCTGTACAAACAATGGTTTACAAAAAAAAGCTCAGGGCTATTTTACACAACGACAAAAGGGCAACTTCAGGCCGGTTTTACATTATAGTGGATATAGATACAACTGGCTTTATCTACATCTTGAACGCTCCCATCCTATACTTCGACTGGAGTCAGAAATAAAACAGTGATTAAGTGTAACCTCTGTGTTACTAGTGAACAGTGGAGTTCGTATTTCCCAGCCCGCTTCAAAAACTGGCACGAAGACATGAGACCTGAAACATTAACCCTTTCAGTGCCAGAGAGTAATCCAGCTCATTGCAATGCAATGTGCTTGATACCTTTCTGGCACTCAAATATTTAACTCCACTCATCTAGTACCTAGCAACGTGGAAGTCGCAAACTAAAGTTTCTGTTCATGCAGCGCTCTTAAATGCCAGTATCATGTTTGAAAACCTCTTTACTTGCAGTCGGATGCTGTATGAAAAACAAAACACTAAAATACTAGAGCAAGAATAGAGTACTAAAATGGATACATACACATGTCCATCGATTTAAATAGGACTTTTGGAGCACTTGGGTGCTGGGGGTTAAACACAACTCATTCCTAGACTGCTCTAGTCTTTTATGGTTTTAAACATCCCATTTAAATCTTAAGGAATTTGTGTCTCTTATGGTGCAATTGCTTTGCTTCAGAATTTCCCAATTTACTTAGCACTAGATAGCAATGTGTTGGATACCCCTTTGGCACTCAGAATTAACACAGTGGCCTAAAACTCCTGCACGTAAAAGGGAGTTATTGTTTGGCTAATGTATTCTCAGCAGATTTGGTCCCCCTGGGGTCAATAAGCCCTTCTGGACAAATAACATTTTGCAGTTCATTCTCATTTGGATGTTTGCACAGGTGTTATAGTCCCTCAGGTCTGAGCTTGAAAACCAGACCTAGGAGGTCTATGGATGGTGAGCACGCAACTCACAAAGCTCGTGGCTAAGAGCTGCATATTTCAGAACAATGCCAGCATGGATAGACTGAAAGGAGCTGTTTTGTTGCTGCAGCGTGCAGCCTGGTGCATTTTACTAAATCTGCTCCCATAGGTCTTGACTTAGGTACACTTCAACAAGCAATTGTTTTACTGTCACCTTAAGATACGTTTTAAAGAGAGAGGTTGTACTATCCATTTGCTTGTAAGTAATGGATTTTGAGAAATAAACCTACATCTGTGGCACTGTATGCTAACTTCTTTCTGTGCAGGTTCAGTATTGGCACACACTGTGCTATGAATGAATCTAGCCCATCGAGTAGTGAATTTGGCCTAAAATAGAATTATTAGCATACTGTGAAGGGAATTGGTATAAAGTGCCATACTGCTACCAAAACATTAATGTTAATATCTCAAAAACATATTTATTTTCCCAAAAATGAATTCTGTCTAAAACATACTAAACTTGTCTTATGTTGACAGATCTTTATTTCTCTCACATGATCAGCTTGATAGCCACAGTGCATCCCCAGCTTCCTCTCCAGGCCTGTTTCGTCTGGAACAGACCTGCTGATAGAGCAACATTTCTGTGATTGTTGCCCTTTAACCCTTTGAGTGGCAGAAAGGTAACCAACACATTGCATTGCACTGCATGGTGTGAACAAGTTTGTTTGTGGAACACAAACTAGTTGCTAATACCCAGTTAAGAGACAGCATTCACAAGTACTGGAGACTGATTTCGTAAGAAGTGGAACAAACCAACTGCCCTATAAGGGACAAATAAAAATCCCCAACAATTTAATTGATTGAAATGGGACTTTTAAACACTTGAATGCTGCAGTGGTGTCCAAACACATTGGAGACCTCTATAACATTTAACTGGTTAAAAGGTCCATTTAACCCATGGCATTTTTACTTGTTCCCTATGGGACAGTTAGTTTGCCCCAGTATTGCTCCAGTGCTTATTAAACAAGCCACTTAATTTCTATAAGAGGCCTGTTTATTGTTGGCTCTCTGGATATACGGATATATAACATACAGAATATAGTTTCTGTTATTTGTCATCTTGTTTCTCTAATTGTTGGATTTTTGCCTTTCAGGAGGAATGACTGAATCTGCTTGAAAAAAAATGTTAGGGAGATATGAACATAGAAAAGAAATCAGGAGCAAACCAGCTACATT
This sequence comes from Rhinophrynus dorsalis, assembly GCA_037306005.1. Taxonomy (NCBI): domain Eukaryota; kingdom Metazoa; phylum Chordata; class Amphibia; order Anura; family Rhinophrynidae; genus Rhinophrynus; species Rhinophrynus dorsalis. The sequence goes on along the minus strand of CM074722.1, from coordinate 367,851,067 downwards.
ATAGGGAACTAATAAAACGCCTTAGAAATTCCCATTTTTGTCTGTAGATATCTCTTGCATTCAATGAATTAAAAACCCCTTTTTAAAAAATCAGTGTGAGCTTTTATTTGTCCCCATTGTACAGCTGGTTTGCCCAGTGTTTCTCCACTTTCGATTGCTACATATGTCCCTAAATTACATATACAACACATTATTATTTGGTGATGTATGCTTGAATAATTTTTTTCTTTATTACTTCCCCAGCCGGCCGAGCTAAAAGACTAGACAGGAAGGACAGCAGTACAAGGCTCCAGGAGGCTGCTGTGTATTTGCTGAGCTGTCACCAGGACCTGAGCCAGTTTCTCTCTGAGGTGGGAAGAATTTAAGTGGCAAACTGTGACTCCTCTTTCCATTCTGACACACACAGATTACAGTGGACCTGTCACTCTAAGAGTTTTATTGTTTGCAATATAAATTGTTTTTGAGGAATTAACCTTGATTTGGCAATGGCACATTGTAACTCTTTATGCGAATTCATTTTTTGTTCTGGATAAGTATTAATACAGAGTGTGCTATGAATGAATCTAGGCAGTTGAGTTATTTCGAATAGCACAGTGAGCGGTACATTTGGCCTCAAACATAAGTAATTAGCATAAGTTGCTACAAAAATAAAGGCTGATTTTTCAATTAATCACAATGAAAAGATAGAAGATAGAAAAGATATTCGTGTGACATAAAGTCACTACTAGGGAAAGGACCAGTTCAATACTTTATTCAATAGGACCAATTACGGTCTCTAATATTGCCCAAATACCCATAAAACCGTCAAATTTTATTCCCAAACGTATATTTAAAAAAAATCAAAAGTTAAAAACTATAACCTGTCCAACTTAAAGGTACTGGGCTTAAAATATCGCTTCACTAATCAAGTGAGCTAAGAAATACATAGAAATCCCCTACTAAGCATTTACTTTTTCCAACCCTTAGCTCACTTGATTAGTGAAGCGATATTTTAAGCCCAGTACCCTTATGTTGGACGGGTTATAGTTTTTAACTTTTGATTTTTTAAATATATGTTTGGTAATAAAATTTTCGGTTTTATGGGAATTTGAGCAATATTGGAGACCGTAATTGGTCCTATTGAATAAAGTATTAAGTGGTCCTTTCCCTAGTAGAGACTTTGTCACACAAATATAATTTCAAAATCATTTCTGTCTTTTGTGATTAATTGATTATTATTGGGCCTGTGATACATCTTATGAAATTAGCCACGAATTTGGTTAGTGATTTTTTTAATTGCTATTTATTTTACAGAAACATGTCAAGTATAACATGTAGACTGACTAATTATCTGTCTTAATGTAACAAGTTCACTTAAAGCTCCCATAATAAAAAAAATTATGCTTTGTACTGCAAAAAAGACACATGTAGGTCATTTTTTTTTGTGATCTGTAGAGCAATGTTATGCATTCCTCTTTGCAAATAGGTTGAATATGACTATTAGCAGAGGCTGTGGAGTTAGCAGACCCTAAGTTGTTGTTCTTACTGCTGTTGCTCCTTTGTTAATAGGTGGAAGCTCCTCCATTTAAGAAAATATGTAATGGAGACAGATCTGACTGCACTGAGTCTAAGAATTCAGCTTCTTTTACAGAGTCATTTGTTGGTGAGTTGATCTATTTTTTTTTCTTTCTTTTTCTTGTGGCATCGCTTTGGCATGTTTAAAGGGATAATAATGTTTCACAAAAACAGCAACTCCAATTAATTAAAGTATTTGAGCCATATAGACTGATATTTCAATACTGTCAGAGTTGTAGTTCAAAAGTAATTGAATGATATAGTATCCCTCTCCTGCCCCTTTTAACTAGTGTAAGCCGCTTCCCCTCAGATGTGGAATCTGGTCCACAGACCAGACAGCTCACAGCAAGGGACAATCTTCCTTCTGTGAGAACAATAAAAGCCCTGCCCCATTGACAGGTTTTTCAGGTTTTTCCCTTATGTTAATTGAAGATTGTCCCTCTCTGCAATCCACTTGGACACCACCCTGCTGCTCTGAGCTGAGCAGTATTACATCAGTAAGAGGGGCGGGAGGGGAATACTTTATCATTCAGGGCAGCACAGTGGCTCAGTTGTTAGCACTGTTGCCTTGCTGGGGTCCTGGGTTCAAATCCCACCAAGGACAACATCTGCAATGAGTTTGTATGTTCTCACTGTGTTTGCGTGGGTTTTCTCCGGGTACTCCGGTTTCCTCCCACACTCCAAAAACATACTGATAGGTGAATTTAGATTGTGAGCCCCAATGGGGACAGGAACCAATATGAGTGTAAAGCGCTGCGGAATAATATTATTATTATTATTACTCTTGAACTACAACTCTGACAGTACTGAAATAATACTCTCCTGGGCCCAAATACTCAGCATATTAATTGGAGCTGCTTTTATTATGAAACATTACAATCCCTTTAAATGTTGTACCACTCTGCAAGCAGATTCTGAGAAGATTCCAAGGTAAACTTTTTGTGGAAAATATATAAAACTAAATAAAATGTCTCTTTCTAATCAATGTTCCTCCTGAATTTGGCTGCTAGTTTATTTATTCCTTGTTGAACACATACAGACATATGCATAAGGGAAAAGTTTAACAATTCTGGGGCAATCCAAGTACACCACAGTGGATAAATAAAAATACCCTTCGGTTTTAAATAAGTGACGCTTTTAAATCTTTGAATGCTAGATATGTCTCCAACGCATTGCAAAGGACTAAAGCTGGGGCTGCACTTGCTGCCAAACCAATTTACTGGAGTGTAGATCAGGGGTTTGAAAAGAGACCCTTGTGGCTATCTCGCTGATTCTGTGAGGGAGACTTAAAGGGGCAGTAAAGGGTCAATACAAGGCCCTTTTTAAATGATTCTAAGTGTAGGCGTTTAATTAAAAATAGAATAAAAACAACAATTATATTGCACTCACATTTGCCCTTCTTGGGCTGTATGCATATCACATAGTCCCTCTCTTTCTACGCCAGCGTTCTGTGTCCTCTCGTCCTCCTGCCAACTTTTTTCAGTCCACTCTGGTCCTTCTAAAGTGCTTCAGCTATGCTTGTTGTTGCGATAGTTGGATAAAACTTCCACAGCAGTTAAAAGGGATAGTAATGTCCCAGAAAAAATATTTTTCAAATTGTAGTCCTTAAAAAGTTGAGCACAGCACAAAAAACTGTATCTCTCAAACTGCTATTTTTTGTGGAACATTACTATCCCTTTAATATGTTTCAATCCCAATTGAAAGAATGGTCGCCTTGGGATGTTCGAATGCTAAAGTGGAAGTTAGCACCAGTCTTTAATGCAAGATAGACCTCGTGGAGGGTTCGGCTTGGACGCCGAATTCCTCTGACAAGTGGGTTGCTGAAAGGGGTGGGGTGGAGGAAAACCTCACAGGGGGCGTGGAGAGGGACCGGCACACAGTATCCCAAACACGCTTTCGCAGAATCCTTTCTGCTTCTTCTGGGGCAACAATTGTTAAAGATCAGCACTCTAACCCTTATATAGACTCTTATGTAATTGGGTGTATAACTCTCAAAAAAAGGATAGAGCAGCGTGTGTGGGAAAAATAAAAAAATGATGTACAAATGTGATAGAAAGTGTTTAATTTATGGTGAAAAAGAGAAAATAAAAAAAGGATATGTGTACAAAGTAGAATGATGATTTGATGTTATATTTGTGTAATAAAATATTAACGATGCTGTTAAAGATGGAAAAGAGGAATAGAAAAGAAAAAATGAAACTGGTGAATTATGAACTTATGGGGACTGTTTCCCAATAGCTGTCTGGGAACCGCCAAAAGTTTAGACTCTTTACTGCCCCTATAACTGCTAGCCTATGAGGCTGATGTAGCATGAGCATTTGTAGGAATGCTGTGGCAAACTAACTGTACCATAGTGAACAAATAAAATCCTTCTTTAAATGGGGCGTTTAACCCCTTTGAATGCTAGATGAGTCTTCAACATATCATATTGCAATGTGTTGGAGACTTTTCTAGCATTCAAGAGGGTTTAAATCCCCATCTCAATTAGTGGCAATTTTGAAAGGTACCGCTGTTTGACCTAGAATTGGTCCCCTTCTCCATGTACACATTGCCGATAATATTCAGATCACCTTTCTGCTTTTAGGCTCCACTGTACGAGGTCAGGCCTTGTCCTTGGGATTACCCGCTGGTATCCTGACTGCGAAAGCTGCCGCCACAAATATCCAGCGGATTTGCCAGGTACCTGTGGCTGCCACAAGGGGAGCAGTGCTGAGTCAGGAGCAGAGGGTGAGTACAGGAGGCTGGTAATCCAGAGGTAGCATTAAGGAATAGTAATGTTTCATAATAAAAGCAGCTCCAATTTATCTTCACAGTGTTTGGGCCATGGAGAGTGCTATTTTAGTAGTGTCAGAGTTGTAGTTCAAGAGTAATTGAATGATAAAGTATCCCCCGCCCGTCCCTTTTACTGATGTCACTGCTCAGTTCAGAGCAGCGGGGTGGTGTCAAAGTGGATTGCAGAGAGGGACAATTTTAAATTAGCAGATTGGGAAAAACCTGTCAATGGTGGCAGGGCTTTCATTGTTCTCACAGTAAGAAGACTGTCCCGTGCTGTGAGCTGTCTGGTCTGTGGACCAGATTCCACATCTGAGGGGAGGTGGCTTACACTAGGTAAAAGGGGACGGGGGGACTTTGTCATTCAATTACTCTTGAACTACAACTCTGACAGTATTGAAATAACACTCTCTATGGCTCAAATACTATGAAGATTAATTTGAGCTGCTGTTTTTGTGAAACTTTACTATCGCTTTAATGGAATTTATATGAACACACTTTATTTTGTATTTGTGCATTTTTGCATTGTTTTTCATTTATATAATCTCTATTTTTGCTTATTTTCAGGACAGTTTGTGTTGCTTGCTGAATTCATTGAAAGGATTACTAGCAGAGAATTGTTTCTGCCGCTCACTTTTTTCCAAGGAGATCTGGGATAGACAAGTGGGTACCATTTGGCTCATGTTTCTACTTTACAATCAGTCACATGAGAGCATAAAACATAGAATTTGATGGACTCAGAGAAAAGGGTTTATCTGAGTAGCCAAAAAATGTTTTCTCCACTGGGACCATGGGGACAGTCCAACATTGTGAATGTTAAACATTCCCCTTGACAAAGCTGCTTGTTGCAGTGAATTGGTGTTGGGGAATTACAGCGGACTGATATTACTATACAGTAAGTAGTATTTTCTATTGGAGCTGGAAGGAGATAAGAGAAGGTTGAAAATATAGAGGACAGTAGATGCATGGGTGGACGGAGCTGCATTTTCAGTGCTTATTCCTTTCCGCTCCAAAAGGTGTGCAACGCATTGCAAAGCACTGCGTTACACAACTGTCCATCAGTGTGAGTGAGTGTATGAGCGTGTGTGTATGTATACATGGATGAATATATCCTATTTATGCCCTGCTCTTCAGTATGACACATTTGTAATATGTGATGCATAACAGTGTTAAATGGTCCTTCTTGCCATTATAATGTATTCAGACCTGTCACAATTCTCTGACCAGCCTTTGTTGTGAATGGAATGTGTGCAGCTATGATAACTGGATTCAGCATGTTCCATAGCTTTTAATAATAATGGTGTATTGATAATGTTGTGTAATCCTTAGGAACTATGACTTCTTCATGCTACACAAGAGGTAATATTATTTGTTCCTTCACAGTGCAAGCATAGGCTGTTTTTTGTTTTTTTTTGTTCATTTTTGGGATTGGGGAGTCGTTTGGTAGATGACAACCTTTTCTTAAGTAACATAGTAACATAGTAAATTAGGTTGAAAAAAGACACAAGTCCATCAAGTTCAACCTTCGCTTCATACCTCAGTAACTAAGAATTTTATAGCTTTCCTGCTACCAATTAAATTAGTCTTTATCAGACCTTCCTGATCTGCCTACTGATAAACAGTATAACTCTGTATGTTCCCTTTTGAAAGAAATGTATCTAATCTTCTCTTAAATGTGTCCATTGTATCTGCCATAACTACCTCCCTGGGCAATGAATTCCACAATTTGACGGACCTTACCGTAAAAGAACCCTTCCTCTGCTGAAGTTTAAACCTCCTTTCCTCTAATCTCAAGAGGTGTCCCCTGGTCACCTGAGCAGGCCTTGGAATAAATAGCTCACCGCAGAGATCCTTGTATTGACCTCTCATATACTTGTACAATGTGATAAGGTCTCCTCTTAGTCGTCTTTTCTCTAGAGTAAATAAACCAAGTTTGTTTAGTCGTTCCTCATATGTCAAGTCCTCCATTCCCTTAATTAATTTTGTTGCTCCAGATTTTCTCCCAATGTGCCCAGTATTTGTTGCAGCCATTTAGTCCTATAGATTTGTAATAAGAAGGTTACCCCTTTGAGTGCAAGAGGGGTATGCAACGCATTGCAAAGCAATACGTTGCACACACTTCTGGCACTCAAAGTGTTAAGTTCCATTCCAAACCTTCTCTGGAAGAGACATAGGGGGAGATTAGTATACATTTTGTACAATCCTGCTATTCTTCAAATGTCTCTATCACTCAGGACTTGAGGCCATATGAACTGTTCACCTCGCATCTGTAGATCAGGCAGCCATACTTAGCAATCGCTGGCTCAGAGGGAGGCAACTTGGTGGCAGAATAGGCAGGCTATGAGCAGCCACAGAGTAGCATAGCAGGAGAGGGAAGTGTGCATGACATCAGGGGCCCCACGGAGCAGGGCAGTAGGAGAGCCAATGTGCAGGAAGCCTGTGGAGTGTGGCAATAATAATACGAGTGTAGAGACTGGCATCTCTGCAGTACAGCTGAGTACTGAAAGTGTGTCAATCACTTTCCCATCTCCTCCTATGTTGTGGCTCGTTCCCTCCTCATTCAGAGAATCTCAAATGAATGTGCGCCAGGTGAAATGAAGATTTGTGAGTGTGTGAAGGAGGAGGGAACAGGCGCAACATGGGAGGAGGAGGGGAGGTGGTTTACAGAGTTTCAGTAGTGAGCTGTACCATGGAGATTCCTCTGTCTCGTCGTGAGGTATATCTTTCAATGTCCATTACCATACTCTCTTCCCATTACTGGCACATTCCATGGGGCTACTGCAAATTGGCCCTCCTACTGCCCTTCTGCGTAGGACTCCTGACGCCATGCACACTTTCTCTCCTGCTATGCTGCTCTGTCACTGTCATCATAGCCTGTCTGTTTTGCTGCAAAGTTGCCTCCCTCGGACCCAGCGATTCCTAAGTACAGCTGTCTGATCTACAGATGCAACTTAAAGCTGAACTTTCAACTATTAATTCATTCATTAAGCATATGGCGAGAAAATACAAGTCTTAACTACAAAAAAGTGGCAGATTCTAAAGAAATCTTTGCCCTTTTGAGACCAGAAGCCAGGTAACAGTGCAGATATCTCATCTGCGCGCCTGTGCCATCAGTCCCAGTCTCCTGTAAAGCGTTGCAAAGTGCCACATGGTAACCAGAAGGGACTGACGGCATAGGTGCGCAGACTGCACTAACCTGCCTGTCAGTCTCCAAAGAGTAAAGATTTCTTTAGAATCTGCCACTTTTTATAAGTATTCATCTATGTATATATACACATACAATCTTACATGCACACACTCTCATACACTCACTGATGGACAGTTGTGCTTTGCAATGCGTTGCACTCCTTTTTGCTTCTGAAAGGCCTAAGCACTGAAAATTCAACGAGTGAGTCATTGTTTTATATTGTTTTATTAACAGAACGGGAAAAGCCATGCCAATATTACTAGACTTTTATATGTATAGATATTTTACTGCTCCTTTGAATACATTAATTTCCCATTTTGTAAAGCAGTTACTTTATATGGCCTACCTTAGATATTTCCCTCTTAATCAAAGAGAGGCTACAGTAAGTTCATTCTTTCTAGGTTTTTTTAGGGTTGCCAAAAGCTTGATTAAATGCCAGTTACATATATGAAGGGAGAGCAAAACTTTATTTTGACTTTATATACTGAATACTATACTTTATTATTACTATTATTATAATTATTTTTATTTATTTTTTCAACTTTATTGTTTTTACACATTTATGTCTCTAACAGTAAACTATCTGGGTTTCTGTTTCCAGAGAGCTTTATGGTTATGCAACCTTCAAAGCAGGACAGTGTTACAGTTTAACACTATGCCGGCAGCACTGAGTGCTCTGTATGCTAATATGTTTTAAGTTGTATAACTTGCTTTCACAGTCTCTGACAGCATGCTATCTGAAAACCATCCTTCATTGAGGTCTTTGTCAGGGTCATAAAAGTAAATAAAGCAACTGAAGATAAAAAATAATTATAAACAGTATTGCCAGTTTGATCTGACATACTATATACACGTGGACGATATTTCAATTGAAAATCAAGAGTTGCTATTCCTTTAATTTACCTATTTAGTGTGTATAAGTAGGGAAAATTATTACATAATTGCAAGTTTTTATACAATACAGAGCAGTGTTTTGGGATAATGCTGTAAAGAGCAGTCTCCAGTGGGGATTTTTCACTTTATCATCCCTGCAGCTCCCCCCTGTGTTGGAAGTTGTGTGGCACTTGAACAATGAGGGCATTGTACGTCTGGAGGAACTTCTGGAGAGGTAATCATGGGATTGGGTTGAATTTGTGGCTGGGTTTACTAATATCACTTCTGCTCACCAGTTCATTTACATGATATATAAGTTGTCATTTTGGGTTTAAAGAAATAGTAAACACTAGAAAATTAACCAAACTAAACACTGGCCATGTGTCCTTGACTACCAGTAGCTTGCTCTGTTTGCTTAGGGGTTAATGCATTAGTTGTATGGGGTTTTGAGATGCAGGACACATCTCCCACAGAGCCATGTCACTGGTCAGCATCGGAGTAAAGCCTACTTCTGCCTACTACTCTTTTGACAGATAGTCATTAGCCACACAATGGGGTAATATTAACTCCTGGGCTCCTGGAGCATGCTAGTGGTGGCCAGGACCAGATGGCCAATACTTTTGTTAGGTTAAGATTTAGGGATTAATTATTTATTTAAAGACGGAGCAGCAAAATATGTCTGCTTTAAAACAGTGGAGTGTATGAGTGTGGATCCTATGTGTTTTCCTTCAACATTGATTTTGTTTATTTTATCAGAATCCGTATGGGGATAGTTTCTAGAGTAAAAAGGATACTGTTATCTTGATATGATTTTATTATGTTTTCTATAATCTGTGCAACAATATGTTATAATATGTGTAATGGATCTACCTAAGTATAGTATAACAAAAACAAAGCTTTTTGACAGTTGATGGCTTCTTGCATATATTGCAGTCTCACTATTAAGTTGTTTCCATCTACAGTCTCACTTTGCAACAGTGTCATTCTGACATTCGGGATCTGTGGAAGCATACCAGTAAGTCTGGCACGCAGACCAGTACTATGCCATGGAACAAGCCCGCTAGTACTACACAATGCTGGAATGGCATTACAAAATTCTTGTGTATTAAAAATAAAATGAAAACTTGAGTATAGGCATTAATGGAAGACGTGGCATAATTGGGTACAGTGGGGCAGCTAAAAGAAGGGAAAAGTGGAGTAAATTTGGGGCAAAACAATTGCTAAATACTTAACCTCATGCATGCTAGAGAGGTCTCTTGCATTGCTTTGCAATGTGTTGGAGAAAAAAATGTATTAAAATCAACAGGCATTGATATTTGTTACTAGTGCTGCAGTTGTATTTATACATCTGTCCCAGCGTGCACAGAATCTTAATTATTGTGAATTGTGTAGGTGTGGGGGAAGCCAGTGTATTGTGCATTAGGAGCTACTGACTCACAGAGAGAGTGGAGTTCAGTGCAGTTACATTGATAGTAAACCATTAAACCTTTGAGTGTCAGAGGGGAACACAACACATTGCAGAACAATGCATTGCGTACCCCTCTGGCACTCAAAAGGTTAAGAAAAATATATAGATTAAGAGAAGGTTATTCTTAGTACTAGGAGATGTTTCTACTACTGCCAGAGCACCCATCATCCAAGGGTGCCTAATAGGTTTTAGTTATCCCTGGAGGAAAATGTTTGTGTCTCGTGGTCCAAATAAAGGTTGCTCTGGGGCCCACCATTTACTAGTTACCCCAGTGAAGCTTAAATTAAGTGTTGATGACCAGAGTTTTCCATTGATTTGAAATAGCAACCTCTCCTGCATAAAAGTTAATGGTCTCAAGAAATGTTAAAAGCAAATTAAACTTTTTTTAATTTTAACTGTGATAGATATATATATATATATATATATATATATATATGTTTTTTTTTTTTTCCTTACTCCGCAGGCAAAGCCTTTACAATACATATGCTTTTTACTGGCCCCTTAAGTGTGTAAAGCAATGGTGGGCAACCTGAGGCCCTCCAGCTTTTGAAGACTCCGATGACCATCATCTACAGCCGGAGGGCTTCCAGTTGCCAAACTCTGTGTATAGTAAAATTATATTTACTGCGTTCTTAGGACATGTTTTCTCTATATAAAAAATAAATTATATGGTGACAGTTTCCTTGAGTAATGTGAGGCTATTGTGTACGGAGTAAGGGATAGAATATTAAACACTGCTTCTTTACTTTGTTTGGGGGACGCTTTAACCTTTTGAATGCCAGAGAGGTACACAAAGCATTGCAAAGAAATGTGTTGCATACCTCTCTCTCACTCAAAGGGTTAAACAGAAGTAAAAGATGTGTTCTGTATCTCAACAGCTGTGAAGACTCAGGATTTGCTGTTAACTGGTTCTGCAGTGAGATACATTCACTGTGCCTGCACATGGAAAGTTCTCCAGTGGACCCCCAGTTTGCAGAACAGATTATATCAGGTAGATAAGCATGAGCAGTTTCTCACCTAGGGCTGTGTTTCATAAGCTTTAATATTTTCTTGCATCATCTCAACTGAGAGCATTTACACATCACTGTCCATATATCATAGCTGTCCAAGATCAGGCCTCAAGGGCCACCAACAGGCCAGGATTTAAGGATTTCACTGATTAAATGGATAGACAAACTTAATTCAATAAGTATAAGGCAAATCCTGCCCCCCTTGACTGAAGTTTGTCTCTTGCCGCTCTCCATCCAGACCACGCTTAGATAAGTGTGATGCGACCAGAAGGGGTGGGAGGGGGATCTTTTTATATTAAACTAATGTAAAAGCCTGGGTACAGGGACCAGCTTTCTGTGCGTTCGGGAAGTCTCTACTGCGCATGACTGCATCGGATAAACATACATATGACCTTTTATATTATAGGATGTCTTTAAAACTATAAATAAAGTAAGTTATTAAACATAGCTCAAATTGTTATGCTTATCATAGTGAACACTCAGAGATCTACTTTAATTTAGACATTGCTATCCCTTTAACCCTTTGTATGCCAGAGTGGTATGCAACACATTGCTTTGCAATGCATTGCGTGCCACTCTGGCACTCAAAGTATTAAGCACAGGTGAGTAAATCAGTGGCTGATTCACTTTGCCTGACTCACCTGTGCTTAAGCAGGGAAATCCTTAAATCATGGCCTGTTGGTGGCCCTTGCTGACTGAACTTGGACAGCCCTGCCTTATATAATGGGTCTGGAGCAAACCAACAGCACCATAGGGGAGAAGCAAAAATTATTGAATGCTAGAGCATCTGTAACACATTGCGTCATGTGTATGGGGGAGACCTGTATAGCATTCAAGAGAGGAAAACCCACAATTAAATCAATTATTTTATTTATGTATTTATTGATTTTCTTTAAAAAAAAAAAAAAAAAAAAAAAAAAATGTTGTTTCTCCCCTGTGGTGCACTTGGATTGCTCCAGTTTTCATAGATAAGCCCCAATGGCGCATATGTATAAAAGCAAACTAGATTTATTCTGGAGTAAACCAACTGCACTAAAGGACCATAGCGGACAGATAAAAATACATAAATGTCCATGCTCTCAAATTGCATTGAAGCTTTCTAGCATTCAAGGGGTTAAAAGCCTGAATTAATTTAACAGGAATTTTTCGTGTCCCCTGTGATTCAGATGGCTTACTCCAGAACATTTCCAGTTTGCTGTTATTCATATTGGCCAATGCCTTTTACAGGGCCTTACGTATAAAGCAAAGTGGAGTAATTCTGTAGTAAACCCGCACCACTGGGGACATATAAAAATTCCTCAAACTGAGCTTTTTAACATCTTGAATTCTAGAGAGGTCTCCAACGTCTTGCTTCTCAGTGTGTTGGGGGCCTCTGTAGAATTCAAGAGGTTAGGTGTCCAGTTTAGATCAATGGAAAAGTTTTATTTGTGTCCTAAAGTGCAGTAGGTTTTCTCCAGAATTAATTCACTTTTAATTTTGCTTTTATACATATGTTCCCATAGGTTTAAAGTTACAAACCCTTAACTAAAATGTCAAAATGACACATATGATGGCCCTTTCATTGTATGTATATTCATCATAGTGACATAAGTAAAGAGGCTTTTATTTATCTCCACAGATTTCCAGAAAGTGTTGGTTGGAAGTGGTTTCTGTTACTCTTCAGATCCAGGGAAAAAGCCTGAACAACCTAGAATCACAGAGGTACGGTAGGATTTGTTAAAAGGACATTACCTCTTAGAAGAACATTTAGATACATGAAGTAGCATTAAATGGGTGGAAAATAAAACATATTTTTGTTTTCATATTTCTTATTCACATAAAAGTACACAAAGAACAACGCAAGCAGGTTTACCAAGCATCTTGAGTTGCTATGCCAGTGTGTACTTGTTCTCAAAATTACACTCAATTTTTCTTACTGTGAAGTCAGCTGTTGAAATCCCACACAACCCTCTCAACTCAAATTGTTTCTTTAACCCATTAATGACCATAGGGTAAGCAATGGACCCTTCTGGTCTTTAAATGGACTTGGAGACATTCAGAGAAGCTTGAAAATATTTAAAAGCCAACTATAAATTTCTAATGTTTGCGGGACCACACAGGATTGTCAGGAACACACTTCTGTATTAAGAATTAATTTTATTTCGTCATACTAGAAGCCACTCCCCTTTTAGTTGAATTTGTTACTTAAGTTGAACTTTGTATGACCAACCTGTACTTTCAATATAAAGGTTTTTTAAAAATAATTTGTGGAGTTATTTTTTGTTTTACTAATTAGTTCCCCGCTGCCCCAATCATTCACCAAGTGTCCAATAGGAATGGTTTTTATGTGAATGACTCTTAGGGCCTTATTCTTCAACGTGGGTCTCCACAATTGGGGGCAAGAGAGGGCCCCCTCTGTGCATGCCCATGTCCATCAAGTTAATGAGGTACAATTTTGTACCAAACCAGCTGCATCATAGGGAACAAATTAAAACTCCCCAAATTTCCTATGCTTTAAATGGGGGTTTTAACCCTTTGCTAGAGAGGTCTCCAATGCATTGAGAACTCAGATTCATACTTCCATGGCAGTGAAGTGCAGGGAGCTGCATGCTGCTCTGCCATCCCAGAATTCAAATCGCTTAACCCTTTGTGTGCCATCTCTGGCACTCAAAGGGTTTAAAAAAAAAAAAAGTGGTCCTTAACGGCCACCCACACACTGGTCGTTAAGGGGTTGATGTGTTTAATACACTTTGTTTCTATGCCAGTTCAAATGACCATAGCAACGAACTGGCTCCAGTCAGTTAAATGAAATTAATTTTATCAAATGGAATGGCTCTGCACCATTTCTCAAGACAAAGTTGACATACTCAAAACAGTCTAGTCCCCATTGTCTACTCATTGTGTAGTACTAAACATTGGCCTATAAATCAGCCTCCCAATTTAAAACAACTGATGGTAAGGAGTGCCCTGAACAAAATAAAAATGGCACATTACCCTGCCTACAAAGTAGGTGTAAAACCTGTGCACACATTTACACCACAGACAAGATACCCATACCAAACACCCAGTTACACCATAAGATCAATGGTAATTTCACCTGCAAATTATCCAATGTAATATACCTCATCATGTGTGTAAAATGCCCAACAGCTCTTTATGTGGGGGAAACAGGACAGAAATTACATAAGAGGTTTAATTCCCACAGATCCAGCATTAACAAAAAAAGACAGAGACCAGTGGGAGAACATTTTTGCCAAAGTGGGCACAGTGTCAGGGACATTAGGCTGACTGTACTGATGGGACAATTTCGCCCTCAGAAGGACAGAAAATTATGGGAGGTAAAATTAATGCTACAATTTGACTCTTTGACTTATGGGCTGAATAGAGACAGAGAGTTTCTGTCACATTATCACATTGTGAATTAACTTTTACAACAGTCCCTCTGGGATCATAAATACCTGGACTAAGAGGAAGAATGCAATTTAAATCACATCCTCTACCATTGACTGATCAAAGAATCAGTATCTGGACTAACATTCTTATCTGATTTCCATTATAAACAATGTAATGTGTACTTGTATTTAAGAGAGAAGTTTTCATATTTATCTGTATAACATGCCTGAGGAAGAGACCTAAGAAGTCTTGAAAGCTTGCATTTTAAATCTGTTTAGTTAGTCAATAAAGGTATCAACTTTACAAAATTTTTGCCTCCAGAGTTCATATACACATCTTGTTGTAGAATAGATTTAAAGGGATAGTAATAATTAAAAATTACTAATCCCAATATTGTAGTAATAAAAAAAAAAGAAATGATTTGCCCCAGTGACATCTCTCAAACCTTTATGGTTTGAAAGATATTCACTCGCAAAATTCCCTCCTCCCCTTTCCATGAAGTCAGCGTTGTAGCCGACTGCAGGGGAAGCATGTCCTACGATCATTCAGCGGCTCTGCACAGAGCAGAGATCGCGTTAATAAAAAAGAAATCATTCACTTAAAAGGTCTTCTACGTGTGCTTGCAAACCAAGCACATGTAGAATACCTTTTAAGTGAATGATTTATTTTTATTAATACAATCTCGGCCGCAGAGCCGCCGGATGGTGTACGACAGGCTTCCCCTGCAGTCGGCTACAACACTGACTTCAGGGAAAGGGAGGGGACTTTGCGAGTGAATATCTCTCAAACCATAAAGGTTTGAGAGATGTCACTGGTGGCAATTCATTTTTTTTTATTACTACAATATTGAGATTAGTAATTTTTAAGTATTACTATCCCTTTAAGGAATATGGTTTTGCAAGAAAGGTGTTTGAAAGGGGAAGATGAAGCTGGTTAAGAGGGTTTGGCTTGGAGAACCTGCAGTACTAGAAGATTTGTGGAGGTGTCAGATCCCTGTTTAGAAGAGCAACTGCTTGCAGAATTTGAATTTCTGGAATGTACTTTTCTGAAATGGAAATTATAATTCCAAAATCTTTGCCTTGAGTGAACTCATCAGGAGATCCTTCTACAATTCCAAGTGGGAAATGATGAAGATGGAACAGCTAAAATTGTAGGGCATCCTAGTCTGTGATTCACCCTAAGCAAAGACAGTTTTGCATGTCCAGTGGCAGACTAACCTGAAACAGATTTTCCTTGCTTGCAGTATAGTTTGTATGACTTTGTCAGAAAAAAAGTTTTCTTAAAGTGGTTACTAAGTGATAAAAGACTGTAAAGGAAAAACAGTAGTAGCATAAAAAGAGTAAATATACAACATATTACACTGGACAGTTCCACCATGAAGAGAAATTCAGGCATGAGACAAATCAGAGAAAAGAATAGGAAATTGTTTCTGCATGTATAATTGGCCCAGTTACTACTTGTACTCTAAGAGCAGAGGAGTGTAGGAAGGAGTCACATGGAAGAAAGTAGCTATGCAACCAAGGATAAAACTTACCTGACAGTCCTTTCAGGCATCTAAGTAGTCCACTAATCTAAAAGCTTGTAGATAGAATAAGCATGTCTCCACTCCAAACAAAGAGAACAAAAGGTATGCCTGCTGTAATCAGCACACAGGAAAGAATTACACCTCACTTTTCCCTCCGTGGCTTAGGAGAAATAGGAAAAGAAAAAATAATTAAAACATAGCTTCTATTAACATAATAAAAATTTGAAAATTAATAAAATAAAAAAGTGTCTTTATTACGAATTCCATATCAATGCATGTAGGTGTATCTGGACTCTGTGTGTGGTGACATTTTGCCAAAGTTCAAATCCTGTCTGTCCTATAATTGGAACTTATTCATTCTTCCCACAGTATGTATGTATGTATGTATGTATGTGGTAACAGACAATAAAGTTTTAATAGGCTTTGGAGCATAATAGCATGAGAAAGAACACCTCTGTATCAAGAAATTATACTCTAAACGCTGGATATAAGTTAGCTTGAATAGCTATAATGAAATAGATACTTATACACATTCCTTGTATATTCCCAGGACATATTAGGCTGGCCAAAATATGGTATAATCCCCAATAAATCTGCCTTGGACTTCAGTAGAGAAACAAAACCTATCTTATAAAAAGCTTTATCTGTCTTTTTGCCCTCTAAGGGCTAAATAGATAATTAGAAGTAAATATTGTGAAGAGCACCCATTGAAAACAAAGAAGATAATGTGTCTTGTTCTCAGGCATGGTGGCCTCTCAGTGGTGCTACAAGTCATGTTTTTCACTCCCATGTGCCATTGTAGAGAAGAAATCAGGATGGCCCTGCCCACAGACAGTCCAGCTCTGAAATGTCAGGCAACTCCTCTCTGCACAAGAGAATCAGCACAAACACAGATGTACAGTAAGTTTCGGCCAACGTGGGCCTCGTCATTGTGGTGCAGCTTATTTCCTCTAGGCACATGGAGAGCAAGGGCCCCATGCTTGGGATACCCTTCCACTTAGGGAGACCTAGAAACAAATATTGTGATGAGAAGCCATTGAGAACCAGCAAGATAAAGCATCTTGTTCTGAGGCATGGTGGTCTCTTAATGGTGCTACAAGTCACAATTTTCATTCCCATGTGCCATTGTAGAGAGAAAATTTCCATATCAGACTGTCCTGCCCACAGACAGTCCAACTCCGAAATGTCAGGCAAATTAATTAGGATAGTTGCTTGTTAATCCCAAAAATTACAACTGTATCCGTAATTAGAGTTTAGAACATTAAAGAGCTCTATATCATTGCAATGTAATATATATGTGCCCTATCTACAGTGTTGCCACAGTAGGTGTCTTATTAACTAGATGGCAAATTTTGAATAATCTCTTTTAAAAACTATACTCTAATGCAAGAGAGGATATATTAGTCTGCATAATTACACATAATGGAGCTTTGTTCCCTTTCCATGAATATTACTGGGGCATTTTCAAACTTGCTAAAGTGTGGAAAAAATGAATCTTGATTAATGTAACCTGATGACATATACAGAATGATCTCTATCAAAAAAGCTAAATGTAGAGAGGATAGATTAGTTTGTATGATTGCTAGAATGGAGCTTAAAAACAAAATTCTGAAGGAGTATTTAGCCTTTTTATAGAGAGATCCTTCAGCAAATGAAATCAAGTTAAACTAGTCAATGTTAAATACTTTATAATTTCCTGTACTCTGGAGTTATAGGGGAAATAAGTTTACCGGGTTTAACAACTGTGTCATTTATTTACTGTGAACAAGTTTAGTTAAGGCAAAAGGCGTATCAAAAGAAAGTACTTTTGACAATATACCTTGTCAGTGTTAACAGAGATTCCACTACTGAGGTCACTTAGTACCCTCTTGCCACACATTTCTTCTAAATGTTCCTTTCTGGCAAGGAAGGTGCTTGAAATTTGCGTCATCACCCACCTACCCCTCCAGCATCAATTCAGGGAGCCGAGGGTTCAAGCCCCTCTGGTCTCCCACAGGTTCCTTGCCCCAAAGCCAAAACAAACTCGGCAGAACAAGAATCTGCTTCAAAATCTATGTCTAACAAGCCAGCCTCCTCGTGACATGCAGAGTCCTGGTCCAGGGGCATCTCTGTCTTTTTTCAGGATGCCTGGGCATCTTCTGTGATGGACCAATGGGTTTTGTGTGTAGTTTCAGAAGGGTACTACATAGATTTCAAGTCCCTTCCTCCTCATTGCTTATTTTTGTCAAAGATTCATGTGGATCAAGAGTAAGTGCGTCTCTTTATAAATGCTGTCTCCTCTCTGCTGGGCAAGCAAGTTCTACTACCGGTCACAGCCCAAGAGTGCTTTTTCAGGTTTTTGTTCTAACCTTTTTGTTGTTCCCAAGAAGAACGGCGGATGCTGCCCTATTCTGGACCTGAAATGCCTCATCCACTATGTGGATGCTACGAGCTTCAGGCTGGAATATTTGCTCTCTGAAATCTCTGCGATGTATCCGGGCAAATTCCTAGCCTCTCTAGCCCCCAGGACTCCTACCTGCTTGTTCCAATCTATTCAGACCATCAGTGATTCCTAAGTTTTGCTTTCACTTACAGACAGTACCAGTTCACTGTACTGCCCTTCAGCCTGGCCTCTGCTCCAAGAATCGTCAGGAAGATCATGGCAGTTTGGATGCCTACATCCACTCACAAGGCATTTCTCTGACTCCATATTTGAATGATCTGCTGATCAAGGCTCTTTTCGAAGGCATCTTAGTGCTCTGACAGTATTCTGATATACCATGGTTTGATTCTCAACCTAAAGAAGTCCTCCTCTATCCCATACCAGGTCCTTATCTTTCTGGAAATGAGGTTCGACACCCTTCAGGGAGGACAAGATACAGATCCTGTCCCATGTTGTGGGAGAAACACGAAGTGAGTTAGCATGCAAGTAAATAAGCACAAGAGCTCCTCCACTGGGCAGGAACTCATGTTGCAGCCATCTCAGCAGTCCGCATAGCAGGCACAGAAAAAAGTGGTCGCTGGTTTTCTTAACAAGCAAGGAAACTGGCAACCAATCCAGAAGGTGTTTGATATGATAGTTCAGCATTGGGGGTCTTCCAGCAGTAGACCTGATGGCCTTTTGCGAGAACAGAAAGATGCTTTTGTTTTGCACAAAGTCAAAGGATCCATTGGCCTTTGTGAGGGATGCAATGTCCATTCCAAGTAACTTCCATCTGTCTTATGTGTTCTCCTTTCCTATCATTCCCAGGGTGATTCGGAAGATCAGGATGGAGAAGGCTCTAGTCCTCATGATTGCTCCATTCTGGCCCCGTTGGGCCTGGTTTGTGGATCCTCTCAACTTATCAATCCAGGAACCAGTACATCTTCCTAAAATGACCGGATCTCCTTCTCTGTGATCCCATCTGGTACCAGGATGTGGAAGATGGTGTGGCTCTTGAAACTACCATCCTGAAATGGAAGGTTTTTTCAGATGATGTCATTTCTACCATGGTTCAGGCTGTGAAGCCTGTCTATTCTAAAGCATACAATAGGATTTGTCTATCTTCCACCAGTGAGCTGGCCTTCCTACAACATGGAGTGAGGAAGGATCTTAGTCTGAGCTCTATTAAAGGGGTTCTCTCACCTTATTCAACAGTGACTTCCTATTGCAGTTTAATGTTGGTGAAGCTGTAATCCTTTTTGTTTTTTTTCTTTTTAACAAAGTAGTTGCTGAGATATAAGCTTTTAAATTTCTCCTAGTGACATCAGTTGCTTTCAGGCTGCTGTACAGCTCTGGCCTGCAGCCTGTCAATCTTGTTGTTTTCTCCTCCCCATATATTGCTTCCTCTCCTCCTACAATGGAGGACGACTGTATATGACCTGACATACTCTCGTGCATAAGCATGTACAGGTCCATGTTTATGCATAGATGGCGTCCTTTATAATGAGTGCCAGTCCGCTTGCCTCTGTGGCTATTTTCATTTAGGCAAGTGGACTGGCACTCATTATAGAGGATGGAGAGCATGAACGCTCTCCATCTGTGCATAAACATTGACCTGGATGCGCTTATGCACGGGAGTGCGCCAGGTCATATGCAGTCCTCTTCCGTCATCTGAGGAGGTACTACATGGGGAGGGGAAATGAACACCCCACCACATCTGTTGGTGCTTCCTGGACCTATAAAAATTTGGTGTCCTTAGACACCTGAGGTTACATAGATCCAGTTTAGTTGTGTAGTTTACTGGCATCCTATGGGGAGATTGTGTTTGTTTTTTTTTTTGTTTTTTTGTTTTATCCTTTTCCTTCCTGGAATTTTTAGGATGCTTTGGTTTGTCCCCTTGATTCCTTTATTCCATATTGATCATTAGAGAAAATAGGATTCTGGATTAACACAGGTGTGGGGAGGTTGAGTTAGAGGGAGTGTCTGCCTCAAAGATCTTGTCTTCTTGAAGTGCAATGCCCTCCTGGAGAAGGGAGTTCAACCCCATGGGTCATGTGTTCTATATAGACTAAAGAGAAAATGATTTAAAGGTAAGTTCACTAAAATAATATAAAAATTATTCCAGTTATGCCCCAAATTGGTATAAAAATTCCTTCCTGATTCCAAAAGGTAAACAGATTTATCCCTAGACCAACATCCTGTCTGCACTGAAACCAACTATCATAATTTTCAATATTGTTCTTTAATAAAGGAGTGCACAATTGTTTTGAAAGAATCTAAAGTTTCTGCAAATACAGTTTGACGCAAAGAACCTTACTGCAAAAAATCCCTGCATTTGTGAAAGTTTAAAGGATATTTCCTTTAGTCTTAAGGGATGACCTTTTTTTTTTTTTCCTCAGATCTTTTAGTAAATAGTTCCATAGAGTGATGTTTGTACTGACCTTGTAAAAATATTTGTAAATAGTAATCATATCATATGTTTTTTAATAACTGGTGCCCAAAAATGTACTTCTAATTCTGGATACGGCCTTACCAACGGTTTATAAAAAGGGGGAGTTCTATTCCCATATACTGCATTTATACTCCTTTTTGTTTTTACATGATACCACCCTATTGGCTCTTTCAGTGGCTGAGTGACACTACATACTGCTGTGAAGTCTGTTGTCTGTCAGTACTCCTAAATATAGTAACATAGTTGATGAGGCTGAAAAAAAGACCTGTGTCTATCAAGTTCAGCCCATTCCATATCTCCCATGTTGTTCCAGAGGAAAGCAAAAAATACCATTGCAACAATTTCCAAAAAAATTCCTTCTTGACTCCAAGTGTGAGCCTGATATTTCTGTGTAGTTTCCCATTTACAGTATATGTAGAATGCTTGTTTCTGTAACACGGGTGCATAACTTTACATTTATGGATATTAACCCCTTAAAGCTAGATTAACATAGCGCCGCAAATGATAATTACATTAGCCACATTCACAGACTTAATTTTATTTTCAAAAATAATTGCAGCATTAACGAAAAATAGAATCTTTTATGCAGGCAGGTGCCGGCAGGCATCTTGCAGTAGGCACTCTCTGCGCCTGAGCTGTCAGCCCCTTCCAATGCCTTAAGGCACATAGGCATTTAACTCACCAATCATGGAGTTGAAGGGATGCAGAGATGCTGCAAGATGTCTGTGCTGTTCCCCGCTACCTGTCTGCTTAAAAGGTTTTTTTAAATATATAATACACACGAGAGGACCACATTAGCTGAACTGCCACATGTTAGTGATCACATGTACTGGCTAGCCGAAGGAAAGACTGAAACTGACTTCTCCCGTTCAGAAACTGGCAGCTTCAGTCTTGGAGCAGTCAGTTTCAGCCTCTCGGCATGATGATTTTCCAGGACCACCACTGGTCCTTAAAGGACCGAAATCTGTGACGGTCCTGGAACATCAATGGACATGAACTGGTTAAAACATATTCAATCGATATATCCAAATCTGTCTGCAGATAAAAAAACATCTTGATCTTGTATGTATGTGTTTCATATACAGTTTATTGCCATCAGATTAAGACACTACTTTCAATTCCCACTTCAAGACCATTAATAAGTTAAAAAGCATTGAGCCCGGGACTGAACCCTGAGGCACTTAAAAACTTTAGACCAACTTGAAAAGTGTTCCATTTACAACAACTCTTTTCCTTCTATCATTTAACTAGTTCTCTATCCATGTAAAGATATCATCTCCCAAACTGAAGCCTTATAATTTATGTAGCGACCTAATGTGACGCACATTATCAGAGGCTTTTGCAACAGTCAAATATACTGCATCAACGGCAATACCCTTGTCCGCATTACCATTTTCCCTCTCACAGAATACAAAAAATTAGTTTGACATTGTCTATTCTTCATAAAACCATGCCAATTCTTATTAATAATGTTGTTGGTCATTGTTCTAGTTGCTGTATATAATAAAAGGAACTGTAACAGCAGTCATCCTCCGCTAGTGGCAGGCTAAGGATTTTGGGCGTTATTCATCAAGGCAATGAGGAGGAATTCTGGAGCAAATCGGCTGCACCACAGAATTGAAATGAAAATGTCCTTGGATTTAAATGGGATTTTGTTAAAAGGGTTAATGTTAGAGGGGTCTTCATCGCATTGTTTCACAATATGTAGGATATCTCTATCATTCAAGGGGTTAAATCCTCTTTTTAAATCAATGGTAATGTTTATTTCTATCGTAAGGTGCAATTAGTTTGCTCCAGAATTGCACCTTTAATTCAAGAATAAGGCCCTTTATGAGTTATACTGGCTGACTGGAGCTTCCCCTAGTGGTCTGCAGAGAAGCAGCAGGTTATAGAGGCAGTGGTTACTGAAAATGTATGTCTTCACACTGAGGCTGATGTACTAGGTAGAACTGGAACAACTGTACCATTGGGGGCAAACAAAAATCCTTTTTTATTTAAATGGGGATTTTTTTACCCCTTGAATGACAGAGGTTTCCAGTGCATTGTGAACAATATGCTAGAAACATTTCTAGCATCCAAAGGGCTGAATGCCTCATTTAAATCAATAGGGTTTTTGTCACCTTTTGTGTAAGTTGGCTTGCTCCTGAATTACTCCACTCATTCTCAGTACACCAGATTTAGTGTATAATTAACTTTTTATTGTTACTAGATAAATGTTTTTCATGTGACAGGTCCAATTTGACCTTGCTATGCAGTTCCAGTGCCTATGGGCGTTTTATAATGGTACGTTACTGTTCTTTCTTTCCAGATCTCTCTCTCAATTCTTGATACATTGCTGTCATGTAAGTGTGCCAAGAGAACTCATACTAACTCTTTGATAATTTTTCCATGATATCAAATTCTATTTATGGTTCTTATCACCCATGACGTAAAATGAATGACATTTTTTTCCTTTTACTTATAGACACCAATTGCATTTAATTGTTTGATTATGTTTAAAAACTCTAGTTAAATTCTTCTTCTTCAAAGTAGAATTAAATGGACATTTCCATCATTTCCCTACTAGCATCATTCACAAAAAATGGCATTGTTTCTGGTTTAGGAGTCTTGCTGCCAAATATGTTTTGATATTTTATCTTTTGAATTATCCAAGTAATTCCTCTGAAGAACAGGAATAAAAATGTTTTTTTTTTTTTTTTCCTTAAATTGTAATCTGGTTGGCTTCCCATACTTTTTATATTGGGAAATTTATTTTTTTCCACTCACTGCTTCTGGGATATTTCTGTCCTTTTCCATAAAGCCAGATGTTGGTGATTCTTGTTTCAGAAGATAACAATCTTGCTTCCTCTCACAAAAATGAGAGAGTGAAGCTTTGATCTCTCCCAGCCCTGTAGATCACTGAGATCTGCATGGCAACTGAAGAGTATGGCAGAATTCGATTCCCATAGCTGTCTGGTAACTTTCTACACTTATAAAGCCACCTACCCTAAGTATTTGCTGACATTTTAAGTAACCATTTAGGTATACTTAGTTATTCTATTGAATAAGGCTGCATGTTCACAGGTGACTCTTTATAAACAAAATCATACCAAGAAATAAATTGGATTTAGTTACATGTAATAACTGAATTCTGTCCCACTACATATAACTTTGAGCGAATTATTAATAGTATCTTGTTTTAAGAACTGTAAAACCACCTCCATTTTCTTTTTGTACCTAACTACTCTGCAATACGGTCTTTAACATACTCAGCTGGGGGCAAATATTTGGCATATTTATCATGGTACTGACCACAACAAGAGTATTCCAGATGCAGTTACTGCACCTGGGCAATGCGCTGTACCAGTGTTTTCTAGGTTCTATGCAGAGCAGTAATCATCAAGCCCTCTATGAAAAGTTTTAAAAGTGACCTCAAAGGAGATACATCAGGGAAAAGATTCCGCTAGTCTTCTTTTTTATTTTCTTAACCTATATGGGGCTGAGTAATCCCCCATTAGGCTTCTTTCATGACGTTGCTAAATACTATCTCATTTTAGTATGTCTTCATTATGGGTCAGCGGTGCCATTAAAAAAATGACTCTCGCAGTGGCCATATTTGATGGGTCACTGGTGGCAAAATAAGGCTTAGTCTTCTGTCCTTTCTTACTACGGTTAATTGAAGCCTTTGGGACACCCTCAACCTTGCAGGGAAGCTATTGAACGGAATGGCTGGAGATCCACCACACCAATTGTGTTTGGCGGAAAAACTAAACTGCATTTCCCATAAAGCTTGTTTTTTCCCGTGTCTCAGGGAGAAGTAAGAGGAGGTTCTGTTCTTACCTGCTTCCTCCTTTCCTGCACCTTGCAACACGAGGCTGGATTCTTCCTCCTTGAATTCTGCTTTAACCCCTTCAGGTAGATAAGTAGTTCATATTTTTCCTTTACTGTTTTCTTTGTTTGGAGGCCTACTGGCTGTGTCTAAGTGCACGGGAGATACTGTATGGGCAAGTCGTGGACCACCAGAGCATCTGAGGTTTCCCTCTTAAACCTTGGTCTCTCATGCCAGTCCTGTATTGTAGGACTTTGATGTCCCTACACAGTGATTCTTGGGCCCCGCTTGTGAACAGGAACCTGCATGGATCCTTTCGTCTTCTATGAATAGTATCCCTTCCTCTACTAAGGCAGTTGAATTCTGAAACCAGGACTGTCCCATTCCC
The DNA here is from genome assembly GCA_037306005.1 of Rhinophrynus dorsalis. Taxonomy (NCBI): domain Eukaryota; kingdom Metazoa; phylum Chordata; class Amphibia; order Anura; family Rhinophrynidae; genus Rhinophrynus; species Rhinophrynus dorsalis. The sequence continues at coordinate 367,826,257 of CM074722.1, read as the reverse complement.
CACATCTGCTCTGGAAGCAGTGGACTCTAATGATGAGTAGAGGGGAAATGGATGAGGATGATTTTGAGTCCTTATTCACTTCTGGGGATTAAAGGCTCTGAAGTCTCTGACTCATTATTTTTCCCAGATATATTTTCCAATGTCACTAGAGAAATGTTGCTCTCCCCTCCCCATTAGTCCTTGGACCAGATGGTCTGAAGGAAGGAAAATCATTTTTCTCTCCTGATGCCCTACTACAGTGGTCTACCCTCCCCCCAACAGGTGGACTGATTTCTCACCTTTTCTAAGCTTACAGAACAGCTACCTGATGCTGTGGCATCTGAAGATCATGCAAATAAGCACCTGGATTGTCTCTTTAAAGTGTGTTTTGCGACTTCTGCTACCACTTTATGTCCCCAGTTACTTGGATGTTTAAGGCCATGATTGTTTGGAGGAACAACTGTCTGAAGCTGTCCATGTAGACTTGCCAAGAAAGGAAGTTGTTCTTACTGTTTCTAAAATATTAATGTGTATCTCACTGAAGTGACTTTTGATCCTGCTAGGCTTTCTGGGAAGGGGTTAATACTGTATCCTTTGGCTAAACATTGGCCAGCAGAGCAGTCTTCCAATATATTTTTGAGTTTCTCCCATTGCTTGGCAGGCAACTGTTTGACCCAGTCTTGGAGATAGTGCATTCTTACCCCAGCAGCATAGTTAATAACTATTACCTCAGGTTACCCCCATGTGTACCCTCTGTAGAAGCATGATTTTCATTACCTCTGCAAATGTATGGGTATGCACCCAATGTATCTACTTCTATATCGGCTCAGGTGCGCCTTCCTCCCCAAACCCAAACAGGATTGGGCAGGCAATAAGCCTGCCCAGTAGCTCCCAGATGGCAAGTCTACCTCTGCATAACTCGCGGGGGTGGGGCTGGTCCGTCTCAGGCAATCAGAGTTCATCTGTGTCTCTTTCACAATACATGGACTTCCTCTGTGGTTGACCAGTGGGTTTTAAGGATGGTCATGGACTGGCATTGTATAGATTTTTATTTAGAAAATGTTTTACCAGGAAGAATACATTGAGATTTGTCTCGTTTTCAAGTATGTCCTGGATATTTTTCAGTAAAGGGTTACATATTTACACAAATTGAGAAACATTATGTATTACATGTTATTATACATACATATAAATATACATACATATTGAATATTAAAATTATATACAGTTACACACTGTTTTTAGATATAAAAATGCATTTATTTTTAAGGATTTTAGACTGGGAGTAGATTTCATTATTTCAGGCAGATTGTTCCAGGCCTTTGGAGCTATGAAGGAGAAGGTAGATCTTCCTGCTTCTTTCTTGTATTGCGGTATACTCAGAGAGTTGTTAGCAGTGTAGCAGAGGTTATAGTTAGTATGGAGAGCAGGAGTGTGCATACTGCTCACTTAGTCTGGTAGTTTTCCAAATAAGTGGTTGTGTACTAAGCAAGAAAGGTGAAGGGCATGTCTAGATTTAAGTGTGAACCAATTTAGTTCTTTTAGCATATCACAGTAACATAGTAACATAGTAAATTAGGTTGAAAAAAGACACAAGTCCATCAAGTTCAACCTTCGCCTCATACCTCAGTAACTGAGAATTTTATAGCTTTTCTGCTACCAATTAAATTAGTCTTTATCAGACCTTCCTGA